>OW240914.1:32884440-33011585 GCA_933207985.1 Pelobates cultripes
TTACCATGGCAACGTTACTGCTCTTGCGAGAGTCAACTCTAGCCCTGGAGGTACGGGCTAGAGTTCACTCTCAACACTGTAACCCCCATGGATTCCTGGTGGTCGAAGTGGTGAGAGTGAACTCTAGCCCCATAAACACACTGCCCCCACACACACACACCATACACATTCACACACTGCCCCCATACACACCATACACACATTGCCTCACACACACACATACACTGCCCACCCATATACACACAGACCCCCATACACAGCCCCCCATACTAACATTGCCACACACATACACTGCCCACACACCCTACACATTCACACACCACACCCCCACACACACACTGAACCTTTCACACACATTGCACCACTGCTCCTATTCCCTACTACAGCCTCATATCCCAGCAGACCCCAGGTAAGTTGTCAAACTGTTCTTAAACGGTTTGACTACTTACTCTGGAGCAGTAGTGGTTATTGAGCATGGATTATTTCTTTAAATAATCTACAAGTGCCCCAGTAGCCAGCCAGCCAACCCACAGGCTGGCCAGTAGCCAGCCAGTTAGCCAGCCCACAGGCCAGTAGCCATCCCACAGGCCTACAGCAAGCCACAGGCTTACAGCCAGCAAGCCACAGCCTGCCAGCCGCAGTCAGCAAGCCCACAGCCTGCCGGCAGTAGCCAGAAAGCCCACAGCCTGCCAGCCGCAGCCAGCAAGCCCACAGACTGCCAGCCAGCAACAGTAATTAAGGTAAGAGGAACCAACTTGGCTTAGGTATCAGCGAGCTATGTTGTGTTGCTATATTGTGAATAGGAACCAGAGTGTTGGAGAGACCACCCTCCAGGCCCCATTAGACTCTAGCCTCTGCTAGAAATCCTCTCCATGGCCCATTAGCCCTCAATTGTAGTTTCTACTGGGGCCTGGAGGCGACTGTTTCCAGCAGGGGATATCTAATGGACGCTGAGATGGCCTCTGTTAGAAAGACCCCCTTCCAAGCCTTTTAGACTCCATTGTAGTCTCTAATGGGGCTTGGAGGGGATTCTATCTAACACACTCTCTAAAGGACACTGAGATAGCCTCCGCTAGAAAGACCCCCCTCCATGGCCCATTAGCCCTCAATTGTAGTCTCTACTGGGGCCTCGAAGGGCTTATTGCCCTTTTGTTCCTTGTGTCTAAAGATTGTGTAGGGTGTGGCTGGAGGCGTGCATGGAGGCGGGACAAGGGTGGCGCTTGCTGCAGAGTATGGGTGGGGCCTGTAAGGGGGCCCTTGATTTATTTTGCCCGGGGGCCCTGAGGGTTCTCAGTCCGCCCCTGTTGCTGCTGTTTGGCTCATCCCTTTTTGAGTACCTGGTCCTTTCTTTAAAAGATACGCTTAGAGATGGTGCATCTGTCCTTGATCAGGTGAGCTGTCTTTTATATATTATTAATATTATTATATAGCGCCGACAAATTCCGTAGCGCTTTACATGTATTTATGTATGCCCTTATCCATGCAAGTTCCTAGTAATGAGTAGGATAATTGTTAGAGTTTCAATAGAATAGAGTTAATGAGAGAGTTAGAGAGACACTAAAAAAGGGACACTATGGTCACCAAAACAACTTTAGCTTAATGAAGAAGTTTTGGTTTATAGATCATGCCCCTGCTTACTTCTGTCATTTAGAAATAAAATCACTTTGTTTATGCTGCCCTAGTCACACCTCCTTGCATGTGACTTGCACAGCCTCCCTAAAAACATTCTGTAAAAAGTCATCTAATGTTTACACTTCCTTTATTGCAAGTTCTGTTTAATTTCGATTTTCTTATCCCCTGCTATGTTAATAGCCTGCTGGACCTTGAAGGAGCCTCCTGTATGTGATTAAAGTTCAATTTGCAGAGCAGGAGATAAAAACTTCTAAAACCTTACATTTCTGTCAAGCTTGAACATCTTTGATCGTTTCCAGTCAGGTTTCAGATGCCGCCACAGCACTGAAACAGAGCTAGTCCGAGTGCTAAATGATCTCCTTATGGCAAGAGACAATGGTGATTACTCCATCCTAATCCTCTTGGATCTCTCAGCTACATTTTGACACCATTGACCACAGGATTTTAATAGAGCGCTTGCAGCATATCTGTGGTCTATGTGGCACAGTCTTTAACTGGTTTAAATCTTTCCTCACTGGTAGATCACAGAGAGTAACACCAGGATAAAACTCATCAGCACCAAAAGAACTGGCCTGCGGAGTTCCACAAGGATCCATCTTGTCTCCCATACTATTCGCAATTTACTTGCTACCACTGGGGGACATCATTAGGCGACATGGCCTAAGGTATCATTGTTACACTGATGATACACAACTTCTCCTCTGCTCCAGATACCACAGACCCAACATGCCACATCAACAGCTGTTTAGCAGCCCTCATAGAATGGATGAATGCTAGTTGGCTTAAAGTGAACCAGAACAAAACAGAGTTACTTTTGGTGAGGGGACCCTGGGCAACAAAAATATCCCATGATCACCCAACTCATCATTTCATCAAAGGTACGAAACCTCAGAGTGCTAATTGACTCTGGACTATCATTTAAACAGCAGATTTCCTTCGTAATAAAATCTGCCTACTTTCATCTGAAAAACATAGCCAGGATACAACACTTAATTGATATGCCAACATTAATCCATGCATTTGTATCCTCTCGACTAGATTACTGCAATGTACTTTACTTGGGCCTCCCAGAAAAAGAACTCCATCGCCTTCAGACTGTTCAAAATGCAGTAGCCACAGCCAGACTACTGACCAATCAAACTCACTCCTGCCACATAACACCTGTTCTCCACTCCCTACATTGGCTTCCAATTAAATGGCGAACATATTTTATAATTGGCCTGCTGACCTTTAAAGCCTTAAACAATCAAGGCCCACAGTACCTGAAAGAGCTCCTGACACCCTACATTCCATCCCGTTCACTTCGGTCAGCCAGCAAAACCCTCCTGTCAGTGCCAAGAATAAAGACAGACTTAGGTTCCAGGGCATTCAGCCATGCTGCCCCTACCTTCTGGAACTCTTTACCATGCGCATTCAGAGAAGCACCGTCCTTACAGACTTTTTAAAAAAAGCTAAAGACCCACCTCTTCCCTCAGGCATTCAGTCCGCTCAGCTGACCTTCAAAAACTCCTAACTTTTATGTCTTTATGTTTGTATACTTGTAAAGTGCTTTGAGTCTCAAAGGGAGAAAAGCGCTATAAAAATGGCAAATTATTATTATTATATTAATTTTAAAACAAGCTAACATCTGATTGAAAATGAAACCATTTTATTTTCATCCAGGCTTTGTCAGCAGAGGTGTGGCTAGGGCTGCATTAACATAAACAAAAGTGATTTACCCTCTTTAATGTCAGTGAATTGAGCAGTAAAACATCATAGGTATGATCAATACACAAAAATGGCTTCATTAAAGGGACACTGTAGGCACCCAGACCACATCACCCAATTGAAGTAGTCTGGGTGCTGTGACACTTTTGCAGAGAACTGCAATTTTTACATTGCAGCTCTAAGTCTGCCCTCTGTAGCTGTCTAACAGACAGCCACTATAGGGCTTCCAGAATCCAAACGGACTTTTGGTCCGTTATCTGTCGCTGCACTTCCTCACGGACCTCCAGCATCAGATTTTCCCCATAGCAAAGCATTGAATAATGCTTTCCTATGGGGAGGTCTAATGCGTGCACCGCCATTGCCGCGTTTGCGCCTTAGGTCTCCCCCGCTGGCTGACGTCAGCGGGGGAGGAGCATAGGCGGAGCCTGACTCTGGAGCTGGATTCAGGTAAGTGGCCCGCGGGAGGGGACACTCCAGGAGCCTATAGTGCCAGGAAAACGGGTTTGTTTTCCAGGCACTATAGGATACCTTTAAGCTAAAGTTTTTTTTGGTGCCTATAGAGTCCCTTTAATTGTTTGGGGGTGTTAGGGAGACCCTGCTTTTAAGATGTTGTGAATTGTAACTCTCATCAGCTCAACTAGGTAAAGCTTAGCTGGAAGGGATAGGCATTAAAGTTCATTGCATGTTGAAGTTGGTTTCCTCCAAGCTTGAAGTCCCTCCAAACCTAACGTAGGGTACATTGCACATCCTTCTTAAATTACAACATCATTAATGAGTCAGTTTATTTGATGCCCGTCTTTTAAACTCGACTCATGTTTGATGAGGAGTCATGCACGGGTCGCCTTATAATTCTTGTGCTATGGTCCCTCTTTATGGTCTATAATAGCGTTTGTAGATTCTGCCAAGACACATGATGTACACAGATTAAAACATCATGTGCCCCTCCACCTCTAACTGGGGGTTTCCAATCTCATTCTCCACACGAGAGCTACTACTTAGTCAGAGACAAAGGAACATAAAACCATCACATTTCTATTGCATGGAAAAGTTGAATTATTGGTACTAGAATAAAAAATCAGACATATAAAAGAGGATTTTCCTTTCTTAGCCATGATCACTGGCCAAAAGGCTGTAGCCGTTAAAATAATGTATAGAACAGTGGCATACACATAACCCATGGGGCCCCGGTGCAAAACTGATCCATGGGCCCCCTCCCTATCCCCCCCTCTAACTACCACCAACAGACACACACACACATACATACAGAGACACACTCACATGCATACATAGACACACACAAACACAGACAGACACATACATAAACACACAACATACATACAGACAGGCACACATACATACAGATAAGACACACATACATACATAAAAACAAACAGACAGGCATACATACAGACAGACACATACAGACACACACATACAGACAGACACATACACACATACAAGACACACATACATACAAATACACATGGATAAAAACAGAGGCTCACATACATACAGACACAGACAGGCAGACACACACACACACAACAAACATACATAAAAAGATACATACAGACAAGACACACATACATACAAACAGACAGGCAGGCACACATACATGCAGACAGACAGATACACACATACACACATACAGACACACACACACATGACACACATACATACAAAGACATATACATACATAAAAACAGACAGGCACACATACATACAAAGACACATACAGATAGACAAACAGACACACACACACACATGACATACATACAAAGACACATAAAATACAAACAGAAAGGCACACATACATACATACAGACAGATAGACACAGACACATACGTACATACAAACAAACATACACACACATAATATTTAAGTCACCCTCCTGTTTCCTACCTTTTAGGTGCAGGAGAGTGACTTTCCCTGGGGTCCAGTGGTTCCCACTCTGACTCCCTGTTCTTCCTCCTGCACGGGCTCTCAGTGTTAGCTGGGAGGAGTGACGTGTAATCACTTCCTCCCAGCAGTGATGATCTCATCACAGGGGGCCCAGTCGCGCTGTTAAAGCGCCCAGCGCTGACCGGGCCCCCTGACAATCCATCTCCATCAGGTGGCCCTGACAGCATGGGCCACCCGATAGGCATCTTAACATGCGGCCCCGTATAAGAAGAAATAAGTACCCAAGAAACGAGGTCGTGTCCTGGTTTCACAGCTGAGATAATATCTGTCGATTTGTTTGAGCCTCGGGCCCTGATTTTAAAGTTGAGCAACCCAGCAGGAGAGAGACGCGTTCACCCTGGTATAACATTACTAGCCGAGAAGGCCAGGATAGATATAGGTTATCAGATCAGACACATGTTAATGCTCTAGGACCACTCTGTGGGCCTGAGCAAGTGAGCACAATACCATCTTCACATCCATTATGCGTGGTAGGGTAGACATCAAAGTGACTTGGGACTGATCCATCCCATCTCCTTTGACACAAAGGACCACTGAAGCAATCCTACACCTGGGCAGGTAGGTACTGTTCTTTCTGCCCCTTCTTCTCCTGGTTAGGTATTAACCCCTCTGCATGCTCCTTTCCATAGCTCCATGAGGAACTCCCGAAAAAAGCTTTAATTAAAATTGGGACAAGTGTTCAAAACAGTACATTTACGTTATGGTGACATACTCAAAACAATACGTAAAACATAATTGTATGGTAAAACATAGAGACAACAACACAATAAACTAATATAACTATCACAAGTATGGGTGAGTCAGGGGAACGTGAACAATAAAAATCAAAATATTCTTCCTGCATTACCACAATATGCAAATATATGCAAATACAAACATTACTCACAGCACTCTGTGACATGGGGAGCTTTCAACAACAGAATGCTGTGCAACAGAATGTAAATGCTGGAATCTGGTAAGAGCGTGTGGGCTGGCTAACAGAATCTCTTTGAGTCCAAATATAACCTCTTGGCTGGTGGCGAGTTCTCAACCGTTCCACAAGCCCTTTAGTCTTTTTCACCACAGGTGTAAAGTAACCCTTGGGAGCCGAGTTATGAGATATTTTTAATCCTCAAGACGTTTCTGTTGTTTGCCATGATGGCCAACTTTTCCCTATTGAGCAGTTTCAGCAGTCATAATTAAATATAGATTAAAATCACTGTTTGTTTTAATGGTAGCAAGGTTAAATTCCTGCTCACACTAGGGAGATCCAGGTATAGATCGAAACCTGGATCTCTCCTCTTTCAGCTGGGGCCATTTTTAGTGTCCCTAGACCGACCAAGGAGCTGTGTGCAGAGATTAAATCACAGAGAATCATGGTGATTCTCAGAGAGAGGGAGACCTATGGGGTTTGAAAAGACCACAATCAGGTCTCCCTGCATTCCTTCCTGCCAACAGTGACCAGTGAGGGATTTGCATGATGCCCAGTACTATACATTGTGCGATCGGCAGCTACAGCATGAATCTGCAGCATTAGAGGCAGCTCTTTCTACAGATATATACTTTTGTGTAGCTATTTTGGATTCTGTGACTGCTATTAAAGGATCAAACGAGGCACCAGACAATGAGCCAACACTGCACTGTAGAGCTTAGTTCGGGGGAGCTAACGGAAGCTCTGTGCAGGAGCCTCTGGTTTTCCTGAAGGCTGTGACCTGTGTCTGGTGGACCCCAGGTAAATTATCAAACTATTTGCAAATGGTTTGATTATTCACCCTGGGAGGGTGTCACGGCACTGCTGGTACCATAACCATTGTTGCGCACATGTACTACCCCCATTGTTTAAATCAATCTGATCTGATACTTACACTGCTTTGAAATCAGAAATATTCATATTTGTAATATGTATTAATTCTATACCACTGGTGTACATACTGCGGTCGCAGGTGTCGCAGCTGCGACTGGGCCCAACACTCCAGGGGGCCCGGCCGCCCTGCAGACCCCTGCGACCAGGTGCCTGACAAATTCCTAAATTCTGTTAATTTTGTAGAGAATAAGGGCACCTATAAGGGCACCTACCCATCTATCCCATCTCTTTTGACACAAAGGACCAGTGGTCCTTTGTGTCAGAGGAGATGGGATGGATGGGACCCAAGTCACTTTGATGTCTACCCTACCATGCATAATGGATGTGAAGATGGTATTGTGCTCACTTGCTCAGGCCCACAGAGTGGTCCTAGAGCGTTAACGTGTCTGATCTGATAACCTATATCTATCCTGGCCTTCTCGGCTAGTAATGTTATACCAGGGTGAACGCCTCTCTCTCCTGCTGGGTTGCACAACTTTAAAATCAGGGCCCGAGGCTCAAACAAATCGACAGATATTATCTCAGCTGTGAAACCAGGACACGACCTAGTTTCTTGGGTACTTATTTCTTCTTATACAGCTGGTATAATTCCTAAATTCTGTTAATTTTGTAGAGAATAAGGGCACCTATCATAATTTCTCTTTTTGGTACTGTCTGTAGAAATGTAAGGAAGCAAAAAGATTGAAATACCCACATATCAGATATGATGCACACCATGGTAGTAATGGTCCAGTTAAGGGCCTACAGTGGCAGAGCGTCCGTGTGCTTTAAGAGCATTATTTTATTCATTAATTTAAATATGTATGTGTATATTTAGTGAGCAAGTAAACCACTCACTCATGTTTGCCCACTAATCCTCCCATTCATGTGATTATGGGACAAAGTATGGCTGTGATAGCCCCAGAAGTGGATAAGGTTCCTTGAAAAAAATATGTAAATAAGGCACATTAAGTGACAAGAATATTTTATACATGTTTCTTTAGTATTCGTTAAATGCAGGTTATTTTAAAACACTATTAATAAACAGGGTTAGAAATTCACCCAACAGTCTCCCTTTAATTAGTGACGGTACACATACTTACCGTCCTCTTCCACTCATTGACTTAATAAACAGAGACCCCTGTCCTATATCCACCCTAACTTCAATAGACATTATTAGTTATTAACAGGATTGCTATGTTCAATGTTACCATATTCACCCCACCCATTCAAACGGCATGTGGAAATTGTGAGGGTGTCAATTAGACTGTAAGCTCCACGGTTAACGAGTTTGTGTGGAGAAAATTAAAGGGACAGGATGGAGATCTGGTCAGTGGAAAAACCGCTTTCAGCTGAAGCAGCACATCAAGACATAATTCATTTATTAATTATTAAATATTTATTGGAGGCATTCTAAGGGGCGAGGAGGTCTAAAGACAATACTGTTCATTTTATTACAGTAACCCGGCTCCTGAGTGCCTTATTACGCTGTAACATCTTATTACAGTAACCCGGCTCCTGAGCGCCTTATTACCCTGTAACATCTTGTTACAGTAACCCGGCTCCTGAGTGCCTTATTACCCCCTGTAACGTCTTATTACAGTAACCCGGCTCCTGAGTGCCTTATTACCCTGTAACATCTTATTACAGTAACCCGGCTCCTGAGTGCCTTATTACCCTGTAACATCTTATTACAGTAACCCGGCTCCTGAGTGCCTTCTTACCTTGTAACATCTTATTACAGTAACACAGCTCCTGAGTGCCTTATTACCCTGTAACATCTTATTACATAACCCGGCTCCTGAGTGCCTTATTACCCCTGTAACATCTTATTACAGTAACCTGGCTCCTGAGTGCCTTATTACCCTGTAACATCTTATTACAGTAACCTGGCTCCTGAGTGCCTTATTACCCTGTAACATCTTATTACAGTAACCCGGCTCCTGAGTGCCTTATTACCCTGTAACATCTTATTACAGTAACCCGGCTCCTGAGTGCCTTATTACCCTGTAACATCTTATTACAGTAACCCGGCTCCTGAGCGCATTATTACCCTGTAACATCTTATTACAGTAACCCGGCTCCTGAGTGCCTTATTACCCTGTAACATCTTATTACAGTAACCCGGCTCCTGAGTGCCTTATTACCCTGTTTCATCTTATTACAGTAACCCGCCTCCTGAGTGCCTTATTACACTGTTTCATCTTATTACAGTAACCCGGCTCCTGAATGCTTTATTACCCTGTAACATCTTATTACAGTAACCCGGCTCCTGAGTGCCTTATTACCCTGTAACATCTTATTACAGTAACCCGGCTCCTGAGTGCCTTATTACCCTGTAACATCTTATTACAGTAACCCAGCTCCTGAGTGCCTTATTATCCCTTAACATCTTATTACAGTAACCCGGCTCCTGAGTGCCTTATTACCCTGTAACATCTTATTACAGTAACCCGGCTCCTGAGTGCCTTATTACCCTGTAACATCTTATTACAGTACCCCAGCTCCTGAGTGCCTTATTACCCCGTAACATCTTATTACAGTAACCCGGCTCCTGAGCGCCTTATTACCCTGTAACATCTTATTACAGTAACCCGGCTCCTGAGTGCCTTATTACCCCGTAATGTCTTATTACACTAACCCGGCTCCTGAGTGCCTTATTACGCTGTAACATCTTATTACAGTAACCCGGCTCCTGAGTGCCTTATTACCCTGTAACATCTTATTACAGTAACCCGGCTCCTGAGTGCCTTATTACCCTGTAACATCTTATTACAGTAACCTGGCTCCTGAGTGCCTTATTACCCTGTAACATCTTATTACAGTAACCCGGCTCCTGAGCACCTTATTACCCTGTAACATCTTATTACAGTAACCTGGCTCCTGAGTGCCTTATTACCCTGTAACATCTTATTACAGTAACCCGGCTCCTGAGTGCCTTATTACCCTGTAACATCTTATTACAGTAACCCGGCTCCTGAGTGCCTTATTACCCTGTAACATCTTATTACAGTAACCTGGCTCCTGAGTGCCTTATTACCCTGTAACATCTTATTACAATATCCTAGCTCTTGCGTTCCATTTAGTGCAGTCACTCCGTTTACCCTACATTAACGAGGACATGCAATTAATCTGTCACCTTTTGAGGACAACTAATTACATGTAATTATACATTAGGACGCGCCTATAATTAGTGTGACGTGTGTGCTCACCCTGTTGTTAATCCTTGTTTTTAGGGCTGGGGTTAGAGTGGGGGAAACATATTAGCAGTGAATTACGGAAATGGAATTTTATTATTTCATAAATCATAAACATAGAAACATAGAAACATAGAAACATAGAATGTGACGGCAGATAAGAACCATTCGGCCCATCTAGTCTGCCCAATTTTCTAAAAACTTTCATTAGTCCCTAGCCTTATCTTATGGTTAGGATAGCCTTATGCCTATCCCACGCATGCTTAAACTCCTTTACTGTGTTAACCTCTACCACTTCAGCTGGAAGGCTATTCCATGCATCCACTACCCTCTCTGTAAAGTAATACTTCCTGATATTATTTTTAAACCTTTGTCCCTCTAATTTAAGACTATGTCCTCTTGTTGTGGTAGTTTTTCTTCTTTTAAATATAGTCTCCTCCTTTACTGTGTTGATTCCCTTTATATATTTTAAATGTTTCTATCATATCCCCCCTGTCTCGTCTTTCCTCCAAGCTATACATGTTAAGATCCTTTAACCTTTCCTGGTAAGTTTTATCACGCAATCCATGAACCAGTTTAGTAGCCCTTCTCTGAACCCTCTCTAAGGTATCAATATCCTTCTGAAGATACGGTCTCCAATACTGTGTACAATACTCCAAGTGAGGTCTCACCAGTGTGAGCACTTCCCTCTTTCTACTGCTAATACCTCTCCCTATACAACCAAGCATTCTGCTAGCATTTCCTGCTGCTCTATTACATTGTCTGCCTACCTTTAAGTCATCAGAAATAATCACCCCTAAATCCCTTTCCTCATATGTTGAGGTTAGAACTCTATCAAATATTCTGTACTCTGTAATGTATGGAACTGCAATAAAGTATTGTTGCAGTGTAAGCATGCAGAAGCCAAACACAGAAATATTGGACACAGGTCTTCAGGAAGTAACAGGCCTTTATTCACATTACCGATCGGGTCTCAGATGAACTCCTGTTCCAACATTCTGAGAGACCAACACATAGTGTACATTCCCTATATAGCACTATAACTCCTCCCATTAATAGCTACACCCACATATACCTTTAACCAATCAATGAGCAGAACATAGACTTGTACATCTAGTCAAACCACATGGCTCATCCAAGACAAAGGAAATAAGTGCAATTTCAGTTCCTGCATTCCTGCACATGCTCAGTACACTGATGACAGTATCCTAGCTACATGTAGCTAACCAACTGACACAACATACACATATGCCACATGGAGATTTTGGCCTACTAAATTTTGACCATGCTGGAATCCCATCACAGTATCAAAACAGAAACACACAATAAGTTTTGCTACCAGTGGAAGCTTTTAATTAAGAAAATCTAGAATATGTTCTTCTCTTATTGTTGGGAACAAGTAAGCCAGCTATAACTTTTACTAGCCCAAAGCGACATACAGAGAAATAAAAGGCAACTGTATGAAAGAAACACTCAGCATCCTTCCTCAGCACACATGGCACTCACAGAATGGGAGAATTGGTGCTGTGCATTGAATCATGCAATTGCATACAAGAGACAGCTTATGCTGCACAGTAACACATAGGTTACACACTTAAAGGGACACCCGAAGCAGCAAAACCACTGCATCTTAATGTAGTGGTTTTGGTGCATGCACGTCCCCCTTTTGTATGGCAATGCAAATCATTACTATTTGTGAGAAACAGCAATTTGGCCAAAAATGTGCCTATATTGGCTGTCAGACTGAAAGCCACCTCCATATCCTTTGATTTTCACATTCAGTCTTATGATACACAGAATGAAGCTAATGCTTCTCATAGGGAAGCAATAGATTGGGCGATCACTGCAGTTGTCACGCTATGTGCTGTATGTCTGAAATGCTTCTCTGTGTGAAGCATCTGATTGGATAGAGGTCATCATGGTCTTAGTAAGGCAGCAGAGAGGGTTTTTTTTTCGCCCCAGCTCTAAATTAAAGGGACACTTTGTCTCTTTGAATTGGTTATAGTGCCTGGAGTGCCCTGGCACTGTCCCTCCATTCAGTGTTGCACCATGTTTGTGCAGTATGCCACAAAATAAGAGTCCCTGGCCACCCACAGTCCGGCCCCTTCTGTATGTGTAGCTAAGGCAGATATTACACACTTCCTTGTTGTCATACCCATTCATACCGTCAGTTGGAGCTCTGACAGGTTAAAAGCAGTCAGCTGACACACTCAGCCAATCACAGCTGCCCATTGCTGCTCAGGGTAATACTTCCTTATTAGCCAAAGCAGCACAGAGGGGATGGACTGCCGTGGTCTCTTGTTTAGCATTAAAACATTACAACATTAAAAACTGTTTAATGCTGAAAGAAATGATGGCACCAGGGGTCTCCATACACTATAACCAGTTTAATGAGATGAAGCAGATACAGTGCCTACGGTGTCCCTTTAAAGGTCAGTTTAAAATTAAAGTAAAAAATTAACACATTGTACATATAACACAATATATTTATTTTTAGATTAGAGTTCTGGTAAGCTTTGGCACACCAGGTGATGTAGACTCCATTTTCTATAAAGCTAAGTCACTACAGCAGGAAATGTTGCCCCAAAAAGCAGCAGTCATGTGGAACATTCGTTGTCACCTATGCCCTGGGGACAGGCTAGGCTTTCAGTACTTTTGGTGGTGGCCTGGGGTTATGCTCAGTTTGTGATGAGCAAAAGGTCGGCTGGAATCAGTGGCAGATCAAGGAGGGGGCACCAGGGCTATTGCTTCCTCCAGAGAAGCTTTGGGCAATATGCCTGGCTGGCAACAGAATGAGTCAACTCTAGTCTGTCAATAAATGCCTGGTCAATTAATTTGTATGAATTTGTACTTGTATGAATCTGTATCTATCGCTGCATTGTTATGTGTCTGTCTGTATAATTCTGTGTGTGGGTGTAAGTGGGCATTTCTCATTGTATACGTTTGTAAGTGTGTTTGTGTGGATGTATGTGTCCACTATTTATAACATCCTCAAAACCCAGCAGTGCAGCACCCACGTTCAGGCTCTGGATCCGCCCCTGGCTGGAATGATGGGAGTTGGCAGACTATAGTTATGTGACTGTGCCTTTTTTGCTGACATTATGGAATACAAACAAATTAGATTAAGTACTTTCTTTTCTCCCTCTCCCAACCTCAGTATGCCTGTTTCTCTGCCTGCCACTTGCATTTAGTCACAGGCCTTAGGCTGTCCATTTGAAATGCAAATTTCAGAGAAATCTCAGAATTTGACCAAAAATTGCAATTCAGTAATTTATTAAAGGCATTTTAGGGGGCAACATTATTGATTACTTCCAATATTGAAACTGCAATTCAGAGCCATATTATGTCTGATAAAAAATAAACACTCCTCAATACAACCAGTATTCTATATGGCATATGAATTCACACATTCCTGAAACGCTACCATGACCCAGAATTGTATATTTGTGGCACATTTGCAAAGGGCTAAAATAAATGTAAATAAATATGTAAATAAAATCAACCAAAACCTGCTATTAATCAGAGAATGCATCCCATTCTCTCACACCACCAGCATCAGTGTAAGAGTTAATAAAAAATAATATATATATATATATATAAATATCTACATCTAAACTCCATACATTTTGTAGCCATTCAGCTTCCCCAATTTACATATTTTTATGCTCATATTATTCAAAGAAAAGTTGTGTGCACCATGACAGGTATAACATCTGTATGCAGGAAACTGAACTTAATCCCTGGGCAATTTTCATGCTGATCTGGGATATTGTAAAGTCAATTTGAGTTCATCCAAAGATATTCTTTAATTCAAGGGATGGATAAAGGTGTTCAGTTTTAAAAAGTGGTGCAAAGACATAGAGGAGAAAATATCAATGGCTACACTAGTTTCCACTGTGATTGCCCTGGTTTTAGAACTTTAGACTACTTCAGAAAAGAACACTTTGAAACATCTTCATTGTGTCATCATTATTTCTCCTTCTTCAATGCCCTGTGTCCTGGATAATTGTGATCAATCTGACACAGCTCCCAGTGAATAAACCTCAATTTTCCTGAGGTGCCCCAAACCATTTCCCCTGAATGTGCTGTTTTAGTTCAGACTTCAGAGAGTATCCCCATCTGCCTTCATGGCCTATGTTGTCCATCCTGTTCCCAGCTTGTGTCTTCCCACCCGCCCCCTTTCCCCTGGTTTGGGATTTCCTCCAACATACTGCATGGATTCTGGGAATCTCTAACACCTGGTTTAACCCCCCCTCCTCTGCCCCCTGCCTGTACCCCCCAGGGACCTATCACTGACTTTCTCTCATTACTCATCCTCCTCCTCCAATTAACCCTGACAACAACTTTCCAATGACAGGCTCAGTATTTAACCACTCCATGACCCATATACTTTGTTTAACCTCTTATATACATCTTACATCTCATGCTGGAGGGCTTCAGATCCAGTAAACCTAATCAGTCTGCAACAACTTCCTTGCACTGCACATTGCCTGTTTATAAACATGTCATCATTCTGTTAACCCCTTATATATACAGCAGAGAGTCACAAGGATCAGTAACAGGGCCGCTATCAGGGTATGACAACCCCCGGAAATCCTGTCGGGCCAGGACTGCTCAATCTCCCTCTATCTTGTATGTGCTGCCAAAGTCTCTGACAGCTTCGGTACGCAGGTCCTGGAGACTCCGATTACTCAGGGAGAATCTGATCTTCTTATCCTCCGCTATGTGTGTGTGTGTATATATATATATATATATACATACAACATGACACACACTGAATTCACTACACAAACACACACTACATCCACTACACAAACACACACTACGTCCACTACGCAAACACACTACATCCACTATACACACATTGAATCCACTACACACACACTACATCAACTATACACACACCTTCTACATCCACAACGCACACACTCTGCATCCACTAAACACACACTGTATTAACTACACACACATCCACTCCGCACACACTCTACATCCAATAATCCACCACACACACACTGCATCCATTAAACACACTGCATTCATTACACACACAATCTGCATCTACTATTTACACACTGCATCCACTATACACACAAACTCTGCATCCACTATAGACACACTCCTTATACATACTGCATGCACTATGACTACACATACACTGCACCTACTCTACATACACAGCATCCTTGTGGGCGGACTCTGGACTCAGGGGTAGGCCCAGAGGAAACATTCAGGGTGGGCCCTGTGGGTGGATTCAGGGTGGACTTGGGGGTGATCTTGAGTTGGGCTAGGAGCCCCAACAGACAGGGTGACAGTCCTGATCAGTTCTGTCAACCCCTTGTTTGTCAGACAATCTCTATACATAAATGATCAGTGATTTTATTAAAGACACGGAGGCTCCTATTATGCTTCTCTTTCTTTAATTCTCCCTCAGCAGCGAAGAGAGATATATGCAAATGAGAGAAAAAAATAACAATAACATTAGCATATGGAACAGTGCTCATAGGTATCCACCCCCTTAGTATATAAGGTGTAGCACTCCATGCTTCTACCTCTTTCTTCGCTGCTCCCTCAGAAGATAAGTACACTCTTATATTATTATTTCTATGTGTACACTGTGGGATGTCTCAGAGGATATTATATAGTTGTTAGATTTATATTTTTGTGTTACTACTGTGGGGATACCCCTTATCTGGTTTATCCCTCCTTTTTTCTCTGTTTTTCTTCCCACTTCTCCATACACTGCCTGTTTTTATCTCTATTGCCTGTGTTTTATTTACTGTGGCCGGTCCCTCTCTGTTCCCTGGGTATTTTATCAATTCCCTCCCCCCTGCCCCCTCCCTCCGGTTGGGGGCTCCCTCCCCGGTCACAGTCTGCCGGTTTTGCGCCCGGGGAGACCCCGCGGCATTTCCCGGCACTATTTTCAGCACCGCCGGCCGGACCTACTTTCGTCCGCGCGGCGATTCGCTTTACCTTGGTTCCCGCCGCGCGCACGCACCGTGCATGCGCGGTAGCTCGCGGCGGCCATTTTCTTGGTTTCTGGTCGCCGGTTTAGGCGGCGGCCATTTCCTCTACTCGGTTTTAGTGCCGTTTGACCCCTCCCTCACCGGATTTCGTTCCGGCAGCCCCCCCTACTAGTACAGTTTGATTTCTCTGCATTTATATTTTGGGAATTACCTTCCATCTCCCTGTATTTCCATCCTGTACCTGGGTTAATCAATCCTAGTACTCTGCATTTACACTTTTATTATTTTCTATTCGTTTTTTTCCCACTTGCACTCTATTACCTACCATGCAATCTGGTGATAAATTCCCTGGCAAACATAGCCCCTCTATGGCCACTACTGATCCTGATCCTCAGGTCGACCCTGGGCTCATGGGCTCTGAGGAATTCCAATCTCTTCTGGACACCACCATGTCCAAATCTATTTCAAAGGCCATATCCTCAGCCATGGGCGCGATGTCCTCTACCATCTCGGACTCCATTACGCAAGCGCTCAAACAGGTACAACCTCACTCTACCCCAGCCTTGACCCATACCCCTCCTGAAGGGAGACTACCAGGGCGCAAAGCGCTTACCAAACGCAGACACTCACAAGACCCCCCCCCCATGCAGGTTGATCCTGCTCTGATTGACATGCCTCAGGCTGTCCATGATGGCGCGCAACAACCGCGCAATAGAGCTTCTGGGCGAGCTACGGCTACCAGAGACTGGAAAAGGGCTAAGGCCCATGATGTACTGTCTGACTCAGACGAGGAGGGGGATGAGGGGTCTGACGCCCCGTACTCTGACCCGTACGAGGACGAGCTCTCAGAGGGTGAAAGCCTCCAGGGAAAGCAGTTCCCCTTGACACCAACGCGTACCCTTGCTCATTCAGGGGCGCCCGAGGCAGAATCAACCCGCGACCCTAAAGAGGTTCCGCTATTCGACCCTGACAACCTACGGCACCCACGCTCTGCCGAGTGGGAACCATCTGAGCACATCAGCCGGTACCTAGCCCTCAGGGTACGTAAGTCCCTTTCTCAAGAGAGCCGTAACAAATTGAGAGCGGAGTGCCCCCGACCCATAATTCCTGATGCTGTGGCAAAAACCCCAGAAGTGGACCCCCAGATAGCCCAGTTTCTAGCCAAAACCGGCTGGAAGGCCAAGAGAGGACTGGATTACTCCCTCCGTAATTGTCAGGACAAGTTCCTAGACACTCTGGGTCCTGTCACTAAACTGTACGAACTGCTGGAAGCAGCTCAGTCGGGTGAGGCACCAGTAGACTTTGAAGTAGCGTTTGGCTGGCTCCAACGCTTAGTCTGCATGATCGGCAATGCCAATACTGCCATGTCAACAGAACGCAGGAAGGCCATCCTGCTGAAAATCGAACCCAAGCTGGCTAGTATGGCCTCCTCTGAACCAGGGGCCGCAGCTAAGGGTCTGTTGTTTGGCGAATCCTTCGTCAAAGACCTGGGCTCCTATGTCAAAACATTCACGGCGCTGGATAAAGCCCAATCATCCATGAAGAGGGTCTTCCACCAAAAGGTTTTCGGTGGGGCCGGTAGAGGTAGGAGCCGTCTATCCGGCCGCAACCCCCGGGGTTTCTCAAGACCGGGCAGAGGCTCCTCCAACACACAGAGACAAAACCAGGAGCGTTCCTACACTCCGTTCTTCCCTTCTCGAGGAAGATCTTGGAATGCCCGTGGCGGCAGAGGAACGACCCCAGGAAAACGCCCTTATGGTGAGTACGATTTTTCCCCATTTTTCCCATATAAATGTGGGGGGCAGACTGGCTTTGTTTTCTCAGACTTGGGCCACTATCACGTCCGACAGTTGGGTACTGCAGACTGTAAAGGGTTACCACCTAGAATTGACGGGTCTTCCCTTTCAGGTTTCCCCCCCTCATGTACCACACATGCCACAGTCCCACTACGACCTCATCTCCACGGAGATAGAGACCTTGTACAACAAAAATGCCATAGAAGAAATTCCTCTAGATACCCCAGGTTTTATAAGCAACCTGTTCTTGGTGCCGAAGAAAGGCGGGGGTGTCCGCCCAGTTATCAACCTGAGACCCCTCAATGCCTTCATACAATATCGGCATTTCAAAATGGAGGGCATACACTGCCTCCGAGACCTCCTTCTCCCAGGAGACTGGATGGTGAAACTCGATCTGCAAGATGCATATCTCACGATCCCGATAGCACCAACACACAGGAATCTGCTACAGTTCCGGTGGGGCACAAAGAAATGGCGCTTCTGTTGCCTCCCTTTCGGGCTCTCCTCCGCTCCCTGGTGCTTTACGAAAGTACTGAAACCAGTGGTAGCATTTCTCAGGTTACACGGGATTCGCCTCATTATCTATCTGGACGATATCCTCATAATGTCCGGGACGCGATCCCTTCTGCTGTCACACCTGTCGTGGACCCTTCACCTCCTGCAGAACCTCGGTTTCCTAGTGAACTGGGAGAAATCGGTATTACAACCTTCTCAACAGATGGAATTCCTAGGATTCCGAGTCGATTCTGTACAACAAATCCTGTGCCTCCCTTCAGACAAGATGTCCAACATCAAGAAGGAGATCAGGAGGATAATGAACCGTTCGAACATTTCTCTAAGACAACTGGCTCGGGTAATCGGCTTACTAGCAGCCTCTATACAGGCGATCTTCCCGGGACCGCTCCACTATCGGGCGCTACAACGCCTAAAAGCTTCCTGCCTAAGGAAGGGTCAGTCGTACGAATCCAACATCACGCTGGACGAAGAATCCAGGGAGGAACTGGACTGGTGGCTAACCCACATGGAAGCGTGGAATGGACGGGCGATCTTCGGTTCCACTCCAGACATGATCATCGAGTCGGATGCAAGCTTACATGGCTGGGGCGCGCGCTGCGGCTCCATATCCACAGGAGGCAGGTGGTCAGTAGACGAATCATTCCTGCACATAAACTCACTGGAACTACTGGCGGCCTCATTTGCCATTCGCAGCCTCACACCCAAGGGCGTCTCATGCTCGATCCTCCTCAAGTTAGACAACATCTCGGCAGTCAGGTACATAAATCATCTTGGAGGTACCAAGTCACGCATCCTAGCGGTTTTGGCTCGAGATTTCTGGCATTACTGTTTACAAAACAACGTGTCGGTGACCGCGGAACACATACCAGGCCTGGACAATTACACCGCAGACTGGAACTCCCGATATCTGAGGGATTTAGGAGACTGGAAGCTTCAACCGAAAGTCTTCGCCAGGATAGCTCGACTATGGGGTCCCTTGAGTGTGGACCTCTTTGCGTCCAGACTGAACACTCAACTTCCTCAATTTTTCAGCTGGCGACCGGACCCGGAAGCCTTGGCGACAGATGCCTTCCTTCAAGACTGGACCGGGGGACGAGCATACGCCTTTCCCCCGTTCAACCTGATCGCTCGGACTCTAACATACATTCGACGCTACAGAACCTCGTTGGTCTTGATAACACCGTGCTGGAGATGCCAACCCTGGTTCCCTCACCTTCTGGAAATGGCGATCGACTTCCCAAGGTTGCTACCGGATCAAACGTCCCTGTTAACCAACCCGGATGGGGAGAATCACGACTTGATAGAACGGGGAATCCTCCGACTCATGGCATGGCTCCTTTCCGGGGACCCTGGGAAATCGCGGAAGTTTCGGGAACAACTACCCAACTCTTGGCGAACGCCTGGGCACCGGGAACACGGCGAGCATATGCTACGGCATGGAGAACTTGGTCCAATTGGTGCCTGGAAAGATCAGTGGATCCCATATCAGCTTCTGTAAAGACGGTACTGGACTTCCTCACTCAATTGTTCGAATCGGGCAAGGCATTCCGTACAGTCAACATCTACAGGTCTGCTATCTCAGCAGGCCATGATACGGTGGACGGGATTCCTCTCGGTCAGAACCCTCTGATATGTCGCTTACTCAAGGGTATACGCTTTTCACGGCCACCTAAACCCAGGTACGGATCCTTTTGGGATGTCAACATAGTGTTCAAATTCCTGGAAGACTGGCCCGACAACGCGGCACTGTCAATCAAACAGTTGTCCGCTAAACTACTCATGATTTTATGTTTATTATCCTGTAAACGGGTATCAGATGTAAGGGCTTTGGACTGGCTAGCCCGATCATTCACTCCAGAAGGGGTGTCTTTTGATATTTCAAGAAGAACTAAATCAGCGACTAAACAAGTTTTCTATCCCCACCTCCCGCACCAACCAAAGCTATGCCCAATTCTGTGCCTAAAAGAATACGAAACCCGTACTTCTTCCCTAAGACCGTCGAACTACGGCCCGTTGTTCATTTCACTAAAGAAACCGCACCTACCAGTGTCCACACCTACTCTCGCCCGTTGGGCCAAATGGTTATTGGCCTCGGCCGGGATAGACGTTACAGTTTTTTCGGCCCATTCGGTCAGAGGCGCTATGGCTTCTAAAGCTTCGACGATAGGGTGCCGGTTAGAAGACATCCTTAAGGCCGCAGACTGGTCTACGGAATCCACATTCCGGAATTTTTATTTTAAACCAATCCAACATTTTTCGGAAAGAGTCATTGCTCAGCTTTGAAAGAGCATAATAGGAGCCTCCGTGTCTTTAATAAAATTCCTAGATTTTACTATTAACATGACGTAAAGTCATGATTTTATTAAAGACACGGAGGCGAGTATTATTCCCTCCCACCCTCCCTGGGTGGAGGGATTGGTTTTTTCTCACGGATATCAACCACAGATCAGGTGGACTCCTACTATGTAGATACCTGTAAGTGCGCTCATACGTCTCTCAGGTAGGTGACTTTGTGATATAATAGACATAATCTTATATTACCTTTTGATATGTCGACATGACTACTACTTTATACGACTTAGTTTTTACCTACATGAAGTTACATGATGCAACCAGTTGCCGACCATACATTACCATATTTTCTCCTCTCTTTTAGCCTGAATCATACGGTCAAAGTGGTGATTTTCAGTTACAAAACGTTGCAGTTTAACCTCAAGGATTGGACATTACCTTTCGCCCACTGTTCCTGTTCGGGCCAAGTTACAGTTCGGTTATGGATCTGGTCTTCGGATCACAGAAGAAAGAGGAAGAAGCATGGAGTGCTACACCTTATATACTAAGGGGGTGGATACCTATGAGCACTGTTCCATATGCTAATGTTATTGTTATTTTTTTCTCTCATTTGCATATATCTCTCTTCGCTGCTGAGGGAGAATTAAAGAAAGAGAAGCATAATACTCGCCTCCGTGTCTTTAATAAAATCATGACTTTACGTCATGTTAATAGTAAAATCTAGGAATTTTTAAGCTAATTGTCATCATATAAAGGGATTTTTTCATTCTTGGTCTTTAAGAGGTTAATATCTGCTGGGGTATTCTTTGCATGTAAACATTACAATGTAAAGCCAAGTCCCTTCCTTGTCTACATGGATCACAACTCACATCATTTTCAGTCAACCAACCTGTAATGGGAGTTGTAGTCCAACAGTAGATGGGGCCACAGTTTACAACACAAGTGTAAACAATATTGGGGTGCACCAAAGAGAATTTTAATACTTTCCCCAAACAAGGTACACTCGAAATGCCATTTTTTTTATATATTCCTGTATGATTAATATATAATAAATAGGTAGAGGGATATTGTATTAGGATAAATAACTGGATTATTTACTAAACAGTAAATTGTGTTAAACATGTTAAGATGGCAATGACTGCGAGCTGGAAAAATACAATATTTTCCAAGTATAGTTATTTTGCCCTGATTTTTTTTCAAAGCTCACTGTTTAATGAATAAGGCCCAAAAATAAGTACAAGACGCAGTACAACAAAGAGAAGTTCTACTCCCAAGAGCTTACAATCTAGGGATTACGTCTGTGTGTGTGTGTGTTTTCCACAGCTGTGTCTTCCAGACAAAGAATTTCCTTTTCAGGGAGAAAAACATGTTTTTGTCTGGAAGCAGAGACAGACTGCCCCCTCCCCAATTTACACACAAACTCAGACCGACAGACAGACAGACATGCAGATAGAGACACAGCAAACACACCCTGCCCTGTCTGGTACATGTGACTCACCTCCCAGGGACTGACCCCCAGACACACACAGGTCACCCCCCAAGGTGTGTGACTCAGACAGGGAGCAAACAGACAGTGCAAGCACAGCATCTAGATTGGGCAATTTACAGCCTCCCAGCAGTGGTAAAAATATAATTCATATCACCCTGCCATCAATGTGCTTTAATTAACCTCTTCCATGCCACTGTTACACATCCATGAACTAGTCCTATTTCACAGCCCTGGCCATATTGCTTTTTCTAAACCCATCTCATACTACAGCCCAGATGCTTATTTTAACCCATCTCATACTACAGCCCACATGCTTATTTTAACCCATCTCATACTACAGCCCAGATGCTTATTTTAACCCATCTCATACTACAGCCCACATGCTTGTTTTAACCCATCTCATACTACAGCCCACATGCTTATTTTAACCCATCTCATACTACAGCCCAGATGCTTATTTTAACCCATCTCATGCAAGACCTTTTTCAACATGATTCTTTTAAACAGTCTCATGCCATAATCAATGCAACATTTTTTTTTCTTCTAACCCATCTCATTCCTCAGCTGCCACAGAATTATTCATAAAACTCACTAGTGACCAAAATGTAGGTCCCCCAATGAGGCATCAAGGGGGTTGTAGTTCAACAACAGTTTGGGAATTATACTTTCATAATAATTTTATGTTTTAACCCAATTTATGCCACAGGCTATAACAAAATGCTTCTATTAACCCATATCACACCACAGCCCTAGAGAGAATCCCTCTACAACTTATCTCATGGCACACTTCCAGAAACAACTCACATCATTATCAGCCAGCCAGAAAGGATATTTCAGTTTACACACACCCATCCCACAGCCCTGAAATTAACCCATTTCATACCACAGCCCCAAAAAGAATGCTTCTATCAACCTATTTAATGCAGTATCCCTGAAGACAATGCTTCAATTAATTAATCTTCTGCCATTTATCATTTAATGCCAATTATTTTGTTTTCTTATGGCTTATAATAGTCACTCCCAGGTTGGTTACTTTAACCCATCCAATGCCCCAGTCCTGCACTGAATGATCTAATTAACCCATCCCGTGCCCCAGTCCTGCACTGAATGATCTAATCAACCCATCTCATGCCAGAGCCCTACACAGAATGGCTACTGTAACCCACCACCTTTTATGGACCAGTGAAAGATTTTGATTCAGTGATGATGGGTTCATACCTGTCAAGTTGTACTAAGGGGGCAGCTGAGTCCGTGGAATCACGCCATCGTGCCCAATACACATAACACTAACAACAGACATACATAGTACAATTATACATTAAAGTGACTTTGTCAAACAATGTCTCAGTGTTTGCCATTTCACTGAAATTCCAACCCAGTCAAAATATAACACAAGACAAATTTAGGACTACTTTGTCTGATGTATTTTTCCTACGCTTGACAAAAAAGGTGGCGCTACCACTGTCAAACTTTGCCAAGAACTCAGCCGCCACCAGTGACAGCTGTGGGGAAAAGCTCTGGCTTATGGCGGATGAAGCACCAGGAGCGTAGAAGATGACAGCAACCCCAAGGGACAGGTTCTGATAAGTAAAAACCACCTTCCCTAAACCCCTGGACCACCGCAATGCAAGCAGAGCGGTCACCGTCTGAGGTCTTTGCATAACATGCAAAGACCCCAGAAGGTGACAGAGCTACTTTTAAAGGAACAGTACAAGCACTATAACCACTACAGCTTACTCAGCTCACTGTAGAGCTTATCCTGGCGCCCCCCCATTATTTTTGAACAGTTTGACTTCTTACCTACGGTCCGCCACTTGACACTCCCCACCTCCATTACTAACCCCGAAAAGCTTCCATTGGCTCTCCTGAGCCTCCCTTTGCAGTGCAGTATTTAGCTCATTTGCAGAGGGCAATCTGTTGACGTGTAATAAAGCCCTCATGCAATAAAAACAGGGTGAGAGCTGCACTGTGAGCCGTACTCCCAGAAAGCGTACAAGGGGATGTACATTTAATTGATCTGAACAGGAAAGCTGCAAAATAGGAGTTCGCGTACCTGGAGAAGGATAGACAAGACACCTCACTATAGAAAATACAAGAAGGCGGCTGTTTAGGTGGGATGGCTTCTCATCGGTCATTCTTCCTGCCACTCCATCCTTGAGTTGAGCTCAGAACTTTTGCTGTGTATGAGTAAATCACAAAACTCAAGAGCAATAAAACATACAGTAAACTGTGTTAAACCTGTTTTAAACGTGCTAGTAAACCATTACATATATATTATTTTGTTCGTATTTCTAACAACTTAACCTGTTACCTAAAAACCTATCAATAGGTCAGGAAGCCCTTCAACAAATTCTGGAAATGTCCCACCTTTACTACTTAAACATCTAAATCATGTGTGACCACGTTGTTGCCCATTTAAAGTCTTGGGGGCATTCTTTGATTATACCACCAGTCTAGTCATCTTAATAAAATGTCATACTGCATTTAGCTTGAACAATTTCAAATGGTACACAGCAGGGCAGGGTGTGATTGGCAGATTGATAATACTATTTTAAAGTGAAAAAAGGAAAAAAAAAAAAACAGAAGTACAAAATAATGTGAATCACCAAAAAGTGATAATATGTAAATGAATACAAACTGAATATATGTTGAGATATTTAAATGCAAAATGTATCTGTAGAGAGGTATACAAACAATATATAGTGTAATATTGTTAGAGACCACTTGAGAATATGGGTGGTAGAAAAACTCACAAGGGTAAGATGAAATCAGGCATATCTCCCTCTGTATTAAGGGACTGGAAAGTATGAAGGACCTCCAGCGATGAATCCAAATATATGTGAACAGCAAATCTTCTAATTCACTCCAAATAGAAAGAGAAAAAAAGATAGTGCAGATTGTATAAAAAGTAACAATTTATTACATGTATTGCACTTACAATGTATCAGAGTAAAAGCAGCTTGTCTCCACACTGGGTGGTATCGATAGTATTATATTAGTATATTATTATTAGATATTATACCATATATAATTGAAAGATACACATAGAGATTCATATCAATATGAATATGCTCAATGTCTGGTAATTCATGTGCACTTTTATAAATCTATGGTTTTTATAAATCTATGTTTTTTTGTGAATAAGTATTATGAATTTCATTGTGTTCATCTGTAATACTATGCTGAGAATGCTGTTTGAGCTGCTACCATTGATACACACTGTGTTTTTACTCGATCCGCGAAACCGGAAGTGACGTCATGCGGAAGTAATATGTGTTCCACGGTGGAACGCACGCCAACACCGGCGAACATTTGAGTGATTAAAGGACGGATATTTAAGAAGATCCCCATTCCTATCACAGCTACACATCCCTGAGGAAGTCCAGAGAAGGACGAAACGCGTTGGAATTGTTTTTATTTTGTCCCTGCATTGAACTTTTATTTCTTATTGTCTTGGTGCTGCTATCACTGTTCCAGATTCTGTATTTTGATTGGTTCAGCTGCTGCATATCGATACCACCCAGTGTGGAGACAAGCTGCTTTTACTCTGATACATTGTAAGTGCAATACATGTAATAAATTGTTACTTTTTATACAATCTGCACTATCTTTTTTCCTCTTTCTATTTGGAGTGAATTAGAAGATTTGCTGTTCACATATATTTGGATTCATCGCTGGAGGTCCTTCATACTTTCCAGTCCCTTAATACAGAGGGAGATATGCCTGATTTCATCTTACCCTTGTGAGTTTTTCTACCACCCATATTCTCAAGTGGTCTCTAACAATATTACACTATATATTGTTTGTATACCTCTCTACAGATACATTTTGCATTTAAATATCTCAACATATATTCAGTTTGTATTCATTTACATATTATCACTTTTTGGTGATTCACATTATTTTGTACTTCTGTTTTTTTTTCCTTTTTCTTGTCACTATTTTAAAGTGGTCTTTGGTTGCAAGTTTGAATGACTTAACAAGATAGCCTGTTTCTTTAAAAAAAAAAAAAAATTGTTTTTACTATAAGGGTCAGGGACTGTACCCTGTGTGCTGCTGACTCTATGATAGTCATAAATTGAATATTTAAGGGAAAAGCTGTACTATATGTATGATGTGGCCAGCATGCCCATTTTGTAGAACAGATCCCGTGGGTTTTGCCTGTGGTAAAATTCTCTCTCTCTATGCTGTGACCAGCTGCAGATCTGGGATTTTTAGAGATGATTCATCCTAATTATTCCTCTTCCCCACAAAATTTAACCCTTTTGATACTCTTTTCATGCTATATCATGTCTCTTTACACTATATCTATTTTAATTATTGTAATGATTTCTGGCCAATGACAATTTATACCCCACTTGTTTAATTATGATATTATGTACCAATTTGATTTATTGAATAGCAGTTGTCATTGTAGGTTGAAGTAAAATTTAGTTTATTAAATAAAATATATAAAGCGACACAGAGGCATAACTAGAAATCACTGGGCCCTGGTGCGAAAATTGACCTGGGCCCCCCTCTATGCATCTCATCCCCCTCAACCCCTCCATGTGTCTTATTCCCTTTCCCCGAGCCCCTCCATGCATCTCACTCCCTCCCCCCAGCCCCTTCATGCGTCTCATTTGCCCCCCCCCAGCCCCTCCATGTGTCTCATTCCTTCCCAGCCCCTCCATGTATCTCATTTCCCCCCCAGCCTCTACATGTGTCTCATTCCCCCATTGCCTCTCCATGTCTCTCATCCCCCCCAGTCCTGCCATGTGTCTCATTCCTTCCCCCAGCCCCTACATGTGTCTCATCCCCCAGTTTTCCATGTGTCTCCTCTACCCCCCACCTTTCCATGTGTCTCCGTCCCTCTCCCAGCCACTCAATGTGTCTCATTCCCATGCCCCAAGCCCCTCCATGTTTCTCCTCCCCCTTTAGCCCCTCCATGTAACTCCTTCTCCACTGGCCCCTCCATGTGTCTCATTCCCCCCCCATCATATGTCTCAATTCCCCTCGCCTCCACATATCTCTCCCCTGCTCCCCGTTCCCTCTATGTGATTCATTCCACCCCCCCTCCCTACCCCCAGCCTCTCCATGTGTCTCTCTTGCCTCCACTTCTGTACCTGTTCACCCAGACTGCGGTACTAGGACTGACAGGAAGTGCTCTCAGTGAGCACTTCCTGTCAGATGTGGTCCGCTCAGCCATGCTACACAGAGGGGCACAGCACAACGCTTTTTGTTTATAAATGTGTATGGTTAATACCAAATATATCCTTTGTTCAAATGTTAGTATACGTATATCTCAATGTTGGTATAGCCCCTCCCCCATAACCCAATAATATTAAGAGTAATAGGTAAAGAGTAAAAGGCCTTGGTCACATACCCATTGTATCTCAAAAAAAGACTTTCTTGGTAAACATTTTGTGTAATAAATTTTCATTATAGTAAGATAGAGTAGGTGTTTTGTATTATTTCTTTTTATTTTATTTTTTTTTGATAGCCCCCCTAAAAATGCCTCTGAGTGGGATTGCCCACTGCCACCCATATAAAAAATACAGGTACAGGATCATACAGGTCATTGGATTTTCTTCACAACTGGTTTATAACAATTCATAAAGTCAAAGGAGTGCTGCATATAAGTAAGTTTACGTAGGAGCTCTGCATAGGGGGGTCCGCAGCCCACCAGGAACAAGAAGAAGTAGAGTTCCACAGACGTTACAATGTAGGGTGAAGGCAAAAACATATTTATTGGAGCTCAAAAATGGATACATGACCAAGGCCTCTATACATGATTAGGGCCTTTAGGCCGAAACTTTGTATCTTTTTTTTGTCCTTTTTTGATCTTCAATAAATAATTTTTTGCCTTCACCCTACATTGTGACGCCTGTGGAACTCTACTTTTTGTTTTTTAGCAATTGTTTTTCTCATTAGATGTAACAATTAAGAGGCAGTATTATTATTATTAAATAGGGGAATTTCAGTGTGTTACCCTGACTTTTTTTCAATTCATCATATATGATCATCTTGTGTTCAATCTAAGTTCTGGCACTGTACTAAGATATAGGGTCTTGTGATTGACACTGTCTTATCATACTGTTAATAAACATGCAGTTTTGGTGTAATGCAAAGTATGATGTCAGACAGTTCAGTATGAGATTTGGAGACTTGAGCGTATTGACGTATGAAATAGAATACTATTATTTATAAACTGCCAACAAATTCCGCAGCGCTGTACAATGAGAGGACTAACAGACAATTATTAAAAGCATTCAAAAGTTTGGCTCTGTTATATTCTGCAATAAAATGGTTTTTTTTTTTTTATTAACCTTTTTGCCCTCTTTTAGCACAGGCCTACCCATACGTTGGTTTCGGCACACCTCATCCAACTTTGCACCACTACTATTTATGCATTTTACAATTATGTTTCCGACCACAAGTATTAAGGCCAAAGGCCTGTATTTGTGAGAGGAATATGGCCCTATATAAACCTCACTCTTGCCTGGGCCATTCCCTTTCAGGTCATCCCACCCACCTCACCCCTAATGCATTATCTATTACACTGGTCTCCTTGGTGGGCCCTCTTTTATTACAGGCCTACCTGTACGTTGGTGTCGGCACCACTACTCTTTACGCATATTACGATTATTTTTTTCGACCACAAATATATATATATGTATCTACAAGGCCACCCTTACCATTTTTGGGACTCTGGGCGAGACTGCTTGCATAGATCTACTTGTCCAAATACATACCTGATTATCCTTAAATAAATTACTAACTTCTCGCATACATAACCAGGTTTGCGCTAAGAGTTGAATTCCATCGAAGGTCGGACAGATAATGTGGAAGTGTATATATACACTTAAGGGAGCCAATGTGGTTATGGTACTTAGAGTATCCATTTAATAATAGATAGCATTAATTGTGTCTGCTTAGCATATGCCTTACAAAGTTCATTTTCGGTAGCTTTCTGTGAATGTGAAGTCAGCGATGTTGCTTGGGGCACATAAAGAAAACTCTAAACTTTATAAATAAACTTTTATTTCTTCTGTGGTAGAATGGTAAACAGTAAACGGTAGACTTTATTTGACTAGCCCTTCTCAGCCACCATTCACTCTATGGCAACAAGCACCACATTGTTAAACAGTCATTGAACACAGTCAGTGGTGTTATACACATAAAACATCAATAACGATGAGGAAAGCCCACACAAACATCCAGATACATAGTAAAAGTCCCAATACTTTCTTTGACAGGCATCGGAATCAAAGGACCAAACGCACACTAGACTGCAAAGTGACTCTCCATCTTACGTATTTCGTACCCAAGTGTGGGTTCTTACTCATAGACCCCCAGGTCATAGATGTGAAAGGAAAGGTTACATTTTACAACACTTTAAATTTCTATTTTAAGAATGCTATATATTCTCTTAAGATATATGACATCATTCGTCCGAGCGTAATCACCTGAGAGGTAAACAGTCTCTTTTGTTTTTCTTAAATACAAGGACCGTAAGCGATTTTCAGCTTTAAGTATACAGGGTCTTAGAGTGAAATTGTCATGTATCTGTCAGGATATAGGACCTCAGCCTGGACCTTCTTAGCTACATTGCATCCATGACAGCCAAATCCTGCTTGTCATAGTCCTGGGAACTTACATATCTTTGAACAAATGCCACCTATCCCACACATCAGTTGGCCATCAGGCAACAAACACACGTTATTCACTCACACCTGATTCTTATATTTAGTTCCCACGAGTTCTCTGCGTTGGCCTTACATACACTCCTCGTCACATATATGTAAAATCATGAAGACATTATGTAACGTTATCCTAGGTGTGCTGTCATACCAGCTTGTTCTGTAGAACCTCAAAAGGTGGTCTACCCATTGCTCAGGGATGTTGGAACCAGTTAACCAAAATCCCGTTCCTTGTTCAAGTTTCTATGCTTCAGATGCCATCTTCTGGCCTCCAGATTTCCAACTTCTTGCTTAAGTTGATCAGCTTTCTTGTTCTTTGACTGCCCTGATCCAGCTCATGGTCTTTCTGGCCACTTGTTTAGCCGTTCAGTCTTCATTCTGATCTTTGGGCCTTGGGAGGTCTACTCACCCTCTCTGTCCCCTAGTAAAACTGTTTACAAATGTTTTGACACTTACCTGGCTCTTTTGGGTGCCAATGGTCCTTTTGGTCTGCAGTTATATGCTACAGTGGAGCGTAAGTTAATGTGCAAAGTTGGTGTGCCAACACATTAGTATGAACTTACACGTTAGCATATTTCTGCAGACCAGAGGAACCGTGAGCCCCCGACAAAGTCAAGAAAGTGTCCAACCATTCAGAAATGATTTGGCAGCTTACTGTGGTAATGATGCCAGGGACTGCTGACACTATAATCACTACAGTATGATGTAGTAGTTATGGTGCTTAACCTAAGTTTACTTTATTAAAAAGCACAGTAAAGTTTTATTTTTTTAGGAGTGTATTGTCAGTCCTGCTCTGACGCATACACAGTACTCAGCCTACATTCAGTAGTTTACTGTCTGCATTAAGAGTAGGAAGAACAGGGGAATATTTGCATGTTTTTTTCATTTGGTGATGTTGAGCACTGTTTATGCCTGACAGCGGGACTGAGAGGTTACTCATTCATGCTCTTGGCTGTGACAGTGAGGAATTATGGCTCTCGTCCATGTCTTCTTTATTTAACGGGTGTGCTGCTTATTTCATGCATCTTTGGTGCTGCTGCTGTGTTTGTTTTTTTGGAGGAATCTTAAATCAACAGTATATTTTAATTCACTTACATTTTTTTTCCTAGAGTGTGCTGAATGCATAGGCCCATAACTGTGTGGCTGTCTATAACTGATATATATATGTTAGATATTCAACGTACAATTATGAATAGAGATAGCTGTAACACCCAACATTGAGCCTTTACACAGCCAACATAAGTGGCCTTTGTTGGTGGGATTTTTGTGGTACCAGTTTATCCCGTGCCCTCATGCTGTTTAGTGGATCTCTATGGGTTGGATCAAAACCAACATTTATGACAAGGTCTAAGGCAACTAAGATCTCATCTGTGCCACCTTCCCCATGATGGAGACTTTTGTGTTATCTGCAAGAGGTCTAATTAAAGTGCCTTGCAAGATTTACAAATATATATTAATTTGCATTTGAAGAATGTATCCTTCAGATAATTTTGTATTTAAAAATTTGTCACCAAGCTTACACTAGGGATATAATTTAGGTCCCTGGTAAAAAAAAAGGGTTAAAAAATAAAAATATACAATGTGTCATATTTCTCCCAGTATCATTATACCTTCATGGTTCCTCTGCAATTTTATGATATAGGAAAGAAATATATATATATATTTTTTTTTTTTTTTTTTGCTGAATCCAGCCATGACATTAATTGATGTGAACTGAACTATTTTCTAATGTAAGTGGTAGAGTGAAAGAACCCGGGGGGCTGATGACAGGGGGGAAGGAGTGGTGGAACAGACTAGCCATTTGTTGCACATATTAAAATATATTCCTATTAAATCCTATCAGCCAGATTATTATTTACTACAGATAACTGCAAGTACAAATATTGCAGTAGTAAACTATAAGTAAAAATGGTAACATGGGGGCGGGGCCTGACCGCTGAGCGGAGTGGACGCAGGCAGCAAGAGCTCCTTCGATAAACGGTGTTCTAAGCTACGATTTTCCATCAAAGACACTGAAACTGGTCACCCACGGGCAGGCAAACGACAAAGCATCTTGCAACATACGCACCGATGCCACACATGTGGATGCCCCACTCGAACTCGCCCGGCGGTGCTATGAGGCCTACACTCACGCGAGGCGCCTATATACTCGACTGACCACTTCACATGCCACGTTCCCCCCCATGGGCATGTGTTATCCCGGTCCGCACCGAGCTGGCACTCGAACCAACATGCCCATCTGAACTCCCAGACCACCCACATCTCGATGGCAAGATGGCGACGGATGACAGTGCTTGTAGACAGTTACCCTCTCAGCCACTATCCGAGCGACTGGACGCCATATTTAGGCGCTTCTGGTTAAAAGTTGAAGCAGAGGGCCTCTCAAGTACCCCCCTTATGCAATGATACAGCGGGGATCAGCCGGTACAGGAAGCGACACGGCCCCAGCACCTGTTACCCACACCAAGTGCCCGTCCAGGCCAAAGGTCGTGAGGGAACCTCCTCCACGGCATCAGCCACCACGCCGGAGGGCTGCACGCCACAGGCGACGGATGACCAGCAGGGCCCTCCGAGATGCCCACAAAGGGAGAGACCCAGACTCAAGGAGAAACCGAGTCAGTGGTCCAAAGATGCTGACCTTGAACGAGGCCTGGAGCCAGGGATGAGCCGAACACCGCAGACGACCCCTATACACCCGCCAAGGCAATCAGGGGCTAACTCCCAAGATGCCCAGCAGAGGGATTGGTTGATTTGGGCGCGGGAGCTCTGAACCCTCCACCACACGCATGGCGGACTGAGCGGCAGAGGCAGAGTACCTCTTACTAACTAACCGACGACCCTGAACGCCTTGCTGTTCACTTATATGGAGCTGCGGCTCTGACTGAAGTGGGACATGCTTTATTGGACTCACTGTGGCAACCACCGTGCATCTCACCAGTTTAGCTTCTGTTGGCACAGTATGTAACATTTGGTCATCCCATTCGGGGGTGCCCAACCATACTTTCCCCCGAGTTTAGCTTAGCAATAACGGGGGTACCAGCCAATGAAACAGCCTGTATAGGGGACATGTAGAGACACATATAGTTGCTATCCAGATGGGGGGCCTAACAAGAGACACTATAAGCACTACACCTGTACCTTACACCAAGACAACCGGTTAAGCACACACCAGGGGTAGCTACCGTGGGGGTGACGGGGACAGGGGCAGCTCATAAAATCAACAAGTCTTCATGCCGACTCGGACTTCGTATTCATATATGTTTAACCTGAGACACTCTAATCTACGCGTATGCATACTCCAAGACACGCTCCTCTTAGTATCACTAAGCTGATGTTTATCGTTATGTCTTAATTTCTCCTCGACTTTACCTAACTAACCCACGGTTAAACCTTAGACATATGTATCCTGCAATTACTAACAAAAATGGTGCCGCTCTTGCATGCCATACTATTGTATTCATTGTTTCACTATTTTAGCATGTACATGCTGTTGTGGCAATACAAGCTTGGTTGTAATACTCATGCACTGCAAAAATAAAGATTGACACAAAAAAATGGTAACATTGTAATAGTAAATTAATATGTACTAAAAAGGTGGAAGGAATCCGGTGAGGTATCTTCTGAATCCCAGTCCATACCTTAAAACTACAGTGTTCAAATGAAGATTCTTAGTTTCAGGGATGGACGTTGATACCATATCTGTGAGAGATGCCACAGAGAAATCATTGAGATTTAATCATACTTAATTTATTTTAAGGCAACTTCATTTCACTGTTCCACTGGATAAAGGGAAACATAGCTCACCTGTACAATAACTCACTTTACATGAGCTATTGGAAAAGTTTAGAGACAAGAAAAGCTAAATGTAGCACTTCTGGATCAGGCTATCACATTGCTTTGCGCATTCTAAAATGTCAAGCATCATTATTTGAAATGTTGCCTTGGAAATGGTAGGACGTTCTTTTATCATTGTCGTTGGAGCACAAGTTACTTTAACAAAGGGGTTACGGTAAGTTTAAACCCTAAAACCCTCCCGCAATCTCATACTTACTCAGTAGGGTTCAAAACTCAACTGATGCCTGTTCTTAAATATAGAAAAATACAAAGACATTCACAGTGCACTGTGTTCACACAAATGTGATTGTGAAATGCTTAATGATAATATTAATAATCACATTATTTAAATTCTCAATAAATGTGAAGCAGTAGTTAATTTTCATTCCAGTCTTGATTATGATTGACAGTCATTTTCTATCACTGGACATTCAGAGATGGGACATAAGTCATTAGCTTAAAGGACCACTCTAGGCACCCAGACCACTTCAGCTTAATGAAGTGGTCTGGGTGCCAGGTCCCTCTAGGATTAACCCTTTTTTTTTAATAAACATAGCAGTTTCAGAGAAACTCAGGAACTCAGATATTCTTTAAAGGGAACCAGACCGCGTAATGCACAACCTGGTATAGAATGTTCCAGCAGAATGTTCAGTAGTTTGTAGAATGCCAAGTTGTAAGTCTATAGTCAGCTGTGACCAGGGCAATGGGATCCAATTTAACAGAGTTCCTGAATTCTACAAAATACAAATGACTCATCTCCTCAGATAGTGGGTTTAGTGGTTAGTTTGAGTCGAGAGGTTTAATATTGTGATAACACTCTGGTTCTGTCGTTTTAAAAGTAAAAGATGGTCTATTAATGCCCACTGATTCTTGACACTAGTTTCCATCACACCTTGGGAATCTTTTTTATCTGTTATGGCTCCAAGCCAAGTGGCACTCTCTTCTTATGTAACAAGACCACATTGGCGAGGGATAAATTTAGCCTGGAAATATTATGAATGGGGTTATATTTCCTTAGCCAACGTAATGAAGATCCAGATTGGGTACAGTTAAGCACCGTGAGATCCCTGTTCCTCTTTACTCTGTGTCAAGATTGGTAGGGAGTCTAAAAATGCAAATCTAGGAAAGCTAGGTAAACAGTACATACTACCGGTCCTTGGAGGTGGCCGGGCTTGACCTTATAACAAAAGCAAGAATGGTCAAAGGTTAGGCCAAGGTCACAGGCTACAGAAACACAACAAGAAGATGAAACAAGCCAAAGGTCTAGGAGTAAAGGAATTAGGATAGTCAATAAACAAGCCAAGGCCATAATACCTAAATAAACAAACATAGTAAAAGCGCACTACTAGAGACCACGACAGGCCGTAGGCCTCCTGGTGGACTGAGATTGTATAGCCCTAGCATCTGACATAAACAGGGCAATGCCAAAACATCATTAAGTTGTAATGGCAGAATGATGCTTGTGTCATTACTGCATATAAATCAAACACGGATGTAGCAGTCAGCATCACATTTGACGCTGGATTGATGCGCAGCATCACTTTTGTCTGAGAAAGGTTGCCTGATGTCAATTTTAAAGTAGAAATGACGCACAGAGACACTGGCTAGAGAAAGATCGCCTTGCGTCAGTATGGATGTTGGGCTGACACGCGGTGTCCCTCTAACCGATGAAGGATCGCCTTGCGTCAGTATAGATGTTGGGCTGACACGCAGTGTCCCTTTGACCTGGGAAATCGCCTTGCGCCACTATAGATGTTGGGCTGATATGTGGTGTCCCTTTGACCTGGGAAGGATCGCCTTGCGTCAGTATTGATGTTTGGGCTGACACGTGGTGTCCCTCTAACCGGGGGACGATCGCCTTGCATCAGTATTGATGTTGGGCTGAAACGCGGTGTCCCTTTGACCTGGGAAGGATCGCCTTGCATCAGTATTGATGTTGGGCTGATACGTGGTGTCCCTTTGACCTGGGAAGGATCCCTTTGCGCCAGTGTTGATGTTGGACTGACCTGCGGTGTCCCTCTAACCTGGGAAGGATCGCCTTGCGTCAGTATTGATGTTGGACTGACACGGGTGTCCCTTTGACCTGGGAAGGATCGCCTTGCGTCAGTATAGATGTTGGGCTGACACGTGGTGTCCCTCTAACCTGGGAAGGATCGCCTTGTGTCAGTATTGATGTTTGGGCTGACACTCGGTGTCCCTGTAACCTGGGAAGGATCGCCTTGCGTCAGTATAGATGTTGGGCTGATACGCTGTGTCCCTTTGACCTGGGAAGGATCGCCTTGCGTCAGTATTGATGTTGGGCTGACACGCAGTGTCCCTCTAACCTGGAAAGGATCGCCTTGCGTCAGTATAGATGTTGGGCTGACACGCAGTGTCCCTTTGACCTGGGAAGGATCGACTTGCGCCACTATAGATGTTGGGCTGACACACGGTGTCCCTTTGACCTGGGAAGGATCGCCTTGCGTCAGTATTGATGTTGGGCTGACACGCGGTGTCCCTTTGACCTGAGAAGGATCGCCTTGCGTCAGTATTGATGTTGGGCTGATACGCGGTGTCCCTTTGACCTGGGAAGGATCGCCTTGCGTCAGTATTGATGTTGGGCTGACACAGGTGTCCCTTTGACCTGGGAAGGATCGCCTTGCGTCATTATAGATGTTGGGCTGACACGCGGTGTCCCTCTAACCTGGGAAGGATCGCCTTGCGTCAGTATTGATGTTGGGCTGATACGCGGTGTCCCTTTGACCTGGGAAGGATCGCCGTGCGTCAGTATTGATGTTGGGCTGACACAGGTGTCCCTTTGACCTGGGAAGGATCGCCTTGCGTCATTATAGATGTTGGGCTGACACGCGGTGTCCCTCTAACCTGGGAAGGATCGCCTTGCGTCAGTATTGATGTTTGGGCTGACACGTGGTGTCCCTGTAACCTGGGAAGGATCGACTTGCGTCAGTATTGATGTTGGGCTGACACGCGGCTTCCTTTTGACCTGAGAAGGATCGCCTTGCATCAGTATTGATGTTGAGCTGATACGCGGTGTCCCTTTGACCTGGGAAGGATCGTCTCGCGCCAGTATTGATGTTGGGCTGACACGCAGTGTCCCTCTAACCTGGGAAGGATCACCTTGCGTCAGTATTGAAGTTTGGGCTGACACGCGGTGTCCCTTTGACCTGGGAAGGATCGCCTTGTGACAGTATTGATGTTGGGCTGACACGCGGTGTCCCTTTGACCTGAAAAGGATCGCCTTGCGTCAGTATTGATGTTGGAATGGAGCACAGTGTCACAACATGCAAAGAACTGACGCTAGGAATGGACAGATACACTGACATTCTGTCATCAGGAACAAAATCTGGTATATTATAGACATGAAAAGATTACCGCTACACTACATGATACAGTAATTAATTATAAGGTATTTGGAAGAGTTCCACCCAAATAGTACACCAGCTACCCTCTCTTAAACCAGTTTTATTACCCTCTGGGCCTATTCGCCCACATCATTTTCCCCCATCTTCTCTCATACTATTAATCTCCTCCCCCACACTCTAACCCTTACCCTTCCATCTCTCTACTGAACAAAAGTTGGGCCTCGCCCTCTGACACATTTCCTTGAGATACTCTCTAAATCTGGATCATTACAAGAATCGTATCCTATTATTTGTATTATCTCATCACTGATACTGTTATTGCTGGTATTACATATTCTGCTAAAAAAAATAATAAGAAAAATTGCAAAATACATAATCAGAATAATTTCCCAATGCATTGTTTAGAGATAAAAAAAATTATATTCAACCGAGCAAATACAAACAGGCATTAGACTGGCATGGACCTATTCACACTCCACATATCTGTGGTTCTTCAACACCTATACAATGACAATAATAAGGTAGTATTTTAATGAGAGATTTTATTTGTCTCTTGTTCTAGCAGTGAATGAGTTAATTAATTCTCCAACCAACCCCCTCCGATTTAGTCAGCCACATTACATCTACGCTGTGTCATAGGATATTAATATCTCAGAGAAGCGTGGACGCTCCATATAAAATCACAGACATACAGTGTAAGGATGTTAAGACTGTTTCTGGATGCACTGGCCACAGCATCCTGCAGTGTGTATGTCTCTTACAATGAGGGACAAACTTAATGATAAATATGTTGGTTTTATCATACTGCAGAGGGCAGAGCACGTATCGTAGGTATCACGTATAACATGGCTTTATCCTGCCAGTTTCAGTGACACCCATGGAGGGGTGGAGCAGATTTTGTCTCATTTCCTCGTCTTGGTATCATCCTATAGAGGAAAGGATAGATACAGCCTCCCTGGGTTAGAGACTCCATGTCCCAGAGTTCTGTAGTGTGAAACCATCAAGATAGGTTTGTTCTGGGTGGAGAATAATTTTAAGCAAGCCTAATTATTGCAAACAAAAGTTAACCCTTTAGAAACTCTCCACACACCTAAAGCATTTTAGATTGCTGAAGTACTCTTTTTATTCATTTTACAAAAGGGGCACATTTTTATAGAAATTGGCACTTTGAAAAATGTACCTGGTTACACCCCTCTGGCTGTCAATCAGACAACATATCCTGTTACTTCCTGGTGTAGTTAGCTCAGCGGAGCTTAACTCAAGAGGCAGCAATTGCTCAGAGCACTTGCCTTGCAAAGACTTCTTATTGAAGTATACCATAACAACTTTATGAAATTGAAGTTGTTATGATGCCCTGAGGTCCCTGGTGCGAGCTCATCTTTATGGATTAAAGAGTTCACAAACTGTTTATGCCCAGTGTCTGATCGTTCTGCCCTCTGTACTTCCGCTGCTCTGATTAACAGGCAGCCTTGTACAGAGGTGCCACTGACTGGCAGAGGGCATCAGCTTAAGGAAAAATATATTTATTTCTCAAGCCTAAAGGTAAGCTAGCGACAGGGACCTCCTGGTACCATAACAACTTAATCCCAATGAAGTTGTTTTGGTGCCCAGAGTGTTCATTTTAGCTGCACTGGGAAATCTGTGAATGGACTGGGGAAGAAGAGGAGGGCTTACAATGCCTGCATTTAAAAGATGTGCAGTTTTGCAAGTTTAGTTTACATATACCCACATGAAAAGTGTATAATTAAATGCATACAAGTTTTCTCTGGAGGTATATCTATTAAGTATATATTTTACATTTTTGGTTTGTATTTGGGCAATGGAGTGTCCCTTTAAGGGCTGATCTGTTTATTAAAATTGCAGTATGACTCATCCAAAGTAAACTCAATAAATCAGTACTGAAGACTAAGCTGTGATCATTCCACAAATACTTATATACCCACTAAATATGCAAAATGACCAATAATATTTATTAACCAAGTTGGTTCTAATCGCATATAATATGGTCTTCGATATAAAAAATCACCCCATATGTAACGTAGTAGATATGAAAATCAGCTACAGCCAGCAGGAACGAGGCCAGAATTTCTTGTTAGCAAGTTGGAGTTTCCACTTTTAGCACAACTGCTACAAAAATAACACAGCAGCACAATATTATTCCTCCTGCCTGTGTCACCACTTGGTTGGAGAGACAGACTCCATGTCCCATAGCTTCCTCCTGTTTGTGTCACCCTGTGCTGGGAGGGACAGACTCCATGTCCCATAGCTCCCTCCTGTTTGTGTCACCCTGTGCTGGGAGGGACAGACTCCATGTCCCATAGCTCCCTTCTGTCTGTGTCACACTGTGCTGGGAGGGACAGACTCCATGTCCCATAGCTCACTACTGTCTGTGTAACCCTGTGCTGGGAAAAACAGACTCCATGTCCCATAGCTCCCTCCTGTCTGTGTCACCCTGTGCTGGGAGGGACAGACTCCATGTCCCATAGCTCCCTCCTGTCTGTGTCACCCTGTGCTGGGAGGGACAGACTCCATGTCCCATAGCTAGCTCCTCCTAGTCTGTGTCACCCTGTGCTGGGAGGGACAGACTCCATGTCCCATAGTTCCCTCCTGTCTGTGTCACCCTGTGCTGGGAGGGACAGACTCCATGTCCCATAGCTCCCTCCTGTCTGTGTCACCCTGTGCTGGGAGGGACAGACTCCATGTCCCATAGCTCCCTCCAGTCTGTGTCACCCTGTGGTGGGAGGGACAGACTCCATGTCCCATAGTTTACCTCCTGTCTGTGTCACCCTGTGCTGGGAGGGACAGACTCCATGTCCCATAGTTCCCTCCTGTCAGTGTCACCCTGTGCTGGGAGGGACAGACTCCATGTCCCATGGCTCCCTCCTGTCTGTGTCACCCTGTGCTGGGAGGGACAGACTCCATGTCCCATAGCTCCCTCCTGTCTGTGTCACCCTGTGCTGGGAGGGATAGACTCCATGTCCCATAGCTCCCTCCTGTCTGTGTCACCCTGCGCTGGGAGGGACAGACTCCATGTCCCATAGCTTCCTCCTGTCTGTGTCACCCTGTGCTGGGATAGACAGACTCCATGTCCCATAGCTTCTTCCTTTGTGTGTCACCCTGTGCTGGGAGGGACGGACTCGGTGTCCTATAGCTCCCTCCTGTCTGTGTAACCCTGTGCTGGGAGAGACGGACTCCATGTCCCATAGCTGCCTCCTGTCTGTGTCATCCTGTGCTAGGAGGGACAGACTCCATGTCCCATAGCTCCTTCCTGTCTGTGTCACCCTGTGCTGTGAGGGACAGAATCCATGTCCCATAGCTTCCTCCTGTGTGTGTCACCCTGTGCTGGGAGGGACGGACTCGGTGTCCTATAGCTCCCTCCTGTCTGTGTCACCCTGTGCTGGGAGAGACGGACTCCATGTCCCATAGCTCCCTCCTGTCTGTGTCATCCTGTGCTAGGAGGGACAGACTCCATGTCCCATAGCTTCTTCCTGTCTTTGTCACCCTGTGCTGTGAGGGACAGAATTAATGTCCCATATCTCCCTCCTGTCTGTGTCATCCTGTGCTGGGACGGACAGACTCAATGTCCCATAGCTCCCTCCTGTCTGTGTCACCCTATGCTGGGAGGGACAGACTCCATGTCCCATAGCTCCCTCCTGTCTGTGCCACCCTGTGCTGGGAGGGTCAGTCTCCATGTCCCATACCTCGCTCCTGTCTGTATCACCCTGTGCTGGGAGGGACAGACTCCATGTCCCATAGCTTCCTCCTGTCCATGTCACCCTGCGCTGGGAGGGACAGACTCTGTGTCCTATAGTCCCTTCCGGTCTGTGTCACCCTGTGCTGGGAGGGACAGACTCCATATCCCATAGCTCCCTCCTGTCTGTGTCACCCTGTGCTGGGAGAGATGGACTCCATGTCCCATAGATCCTCCTGTCTGTGTCACCCTGTGCTGGGAGGGACAGTCTCCATATCCCATAGCTCCCTCCTGTCTGTGTCACCCTGTACTTTGAGAGACGGACTCCATGTCCAATAGATCCTCCTGTCTGTGTCTCCCTGTGCTGGGAGAGACGGACTCCATGTCCCATAGATCCTCCTGTCTGTGTCACCCTGTGCTGGGAGGGACAGTCTCCATATCCCATAGCTACCTCCTGTCTGTGTCACCCTGTACTGGGAGAGACGAACTCCATGTCCCATAGATCCTCCTGTCTGTGTCACCCTGTGCTGGGAGGGACAGTCTCCATATCCCATAGCTCCCTCCTGTCTGTGTCATCCTGTACTGGGAGAGACGGACTCCATGTCCCATAGCTCCCTCCTGTCTGTGTCACCCTGTGCTGGGAGAGACGGACTCCATGTCCCATAGATCTTCCTGTCTATGTCACTCTGTGCTGAGAGGGGCACAAGCTATGTCCCATTGCTCCTTCCAGTCAGTGTCAAGGAAGGACATGTTCTAATTATATATTGTCGTTATTACTGTCTCTATGGTATCATATATTTGTAGCATTCAAGGTGAACTTGCTGTATCAGCATAGGGAGTGTCCCACTTTCAGGTAAAGGAGAACCGAACAAGGAAGCCATTAGCTTGTAACAAAGGTTTTACTTGTGACCCCAGAATAAGGCCACATCCACTCTCTGTTGCACAAGAGTTAAAGAGTTCAGTGTCCTCAATGGCAGTCACCTAGTAATTATACAAATTATCATGAGGTAACAGAAACAAAACAGAAAGTACACTCCTGCCTTGCACGCCATCCACTATATAGGACATTGACAGAATACAGGGTCAGGGGCACACACAGCTAACATACCAACACAAGGACAAAGTAAAACACTACAAGGGACGCAAGGGGGGATGCACTCGAAATGTCTGGCTTTTTAACGCAGACAATTAGATTTCACTCATTCACTTCTCACATTACTTCCCCTTTCATCCGACCTCCTGTCCTTCACTTTCCTCTGTGTCCCCTTCAACTACCTCCTCTCTGACTCTATACACAGCCGGTCAACATCCACTCCAACTGCCTTCTCTCTGACTCTATACAAAGCCTGTCAATATCCACTCCAACTGCCTTCTCTGTGACTCTATAAACAGCTGGTCACCATCCACTCCAACTGCCTTCTCTCTGACTCTATTCACAGTTGGTCACCATCCACTCCAACTGACTTCTCTCTGACTCTATACACAGCCGGTCACCATCCACTCCAACTGCCTTCTCTCTGACTCTATACACAGCCGGTCACCATCCACTCCAACTGCCTTCTCTCTGACTCTATTCACAGTTGGTCACCATCCACTCCAACTGACTTCTCTCTGACTCTATACACAGCTGGTCACCATCCACTCCAACTGCCTTCTCTCTGACTCTATACACAGCCGGTCACCATCCACTCCAACTGCCTTCTCTCTGATTCTATACACAGCCGGTTACCATCCACTCCAACTGCCTTCTCTCTGACTCTGATTCTATACACAGCCGGTAACCATCCACTCCAACTGCCTTCTGTCGGACTCTATACACAGCCGGTAACCATCCACTCGAAATGTCTGGCTTTTTAACGCAGACAATTAGATTTCACTCATTCACTTCTCACATTACTTCCCCTTTCATCCGACCTCCTGTCCTTCACTTTCCTCTGTGTCCCCTTCAACTACCTCCTCTCTGACTCTATACACAGCCGGTCAACATCCACTCCAACTGCCTTCTCTCTGACTCTATACACAGCCTGTCACTATCCACTCCAACTGCCTTCTCTCTGACTCTATAAACAGCTGGTCACCATCCACTCCAACTGCCTTCTCTCTGACTCTATTCACAGTTGGTCACCATCCACTCCAACTGACTTCTCTCTGACTCTATACACAGCCGGTCACCATCCACTCCAACTGCCTTCTCTCTGATTCTATACACAGCCGGTTACCATCCACTCCAACTGCCTTCTCTCTGACTCTGATTCTATACACAGTCGGTCACCATCCACTCCAACTACCTTCTCTCTGACTCTATACACAGCCGGTCACCATCCACTCCAACTGCCTTCTCTCTGACTCTATACACAGCCGGTCACCAGCCACTCCAACTGCCTTCTCTCGGACTCTATAAACAGGTGTTGTATCACCTCCAGTTGCTTTTCTCTGACACGCAACACAGCCCTTCTATCCTCTCCAGCTGCCTTCTCTCCGACTTCACACACAGTCCTTCTATCCCTCTAACTGCCTTCTCCATGACTCCACACACAGCCCTATCTTCTTCAGCTACCATACCTCTCTCTTCCCATTTCTCTGTGTACAACCTTTTCTATTCCCTCCACTTGCTTCCAATCCTTGTCCTTTTTATGATCATTCTATCTATAGCCCCAGCTCAGTCCCCCCCCCCACCACCCTAACATTCCAACTGTCTGTCTTTCTCTTAGTTCCCAAGTACAGTCTCTATCTAACCTTCTTACTCCTTCTCTCCACCCTTTACCCAACACATTACCCTTCTCCCAACTGCTTCCTATACTTACCCATATCTCTTCTCTCCATCCACCTTGTGTCCCTGTTGTTTTCTCTCCTCTCCCTATCCCCCTGTACTTCTGTTCCCTCCCGATCCACCACACGTCCTCATCATTCCCTTTCCTCTCCATCCATCATTGGACGGTGTATGTGTAAGGGGTGCTTTTTGGACAATGTGTAGCTGAGGGGGTGAGCTGTTCGGGGATATATTGGTTGTTGGTGTTCTATGTTAGAGAAAGGGTTTTAGGGCTCCATTCTTCCAATGCCCTAATTGGATGGGTTTCAGCGTATGTGATATTGCTATCAGTCCCAAACTTGGTGGCGCTGGGGAGGGAACTATCCGTTATGTGGATCAACCTCTGATAGTTTCACCTTTCACCACATCTTGGCTGATGTTTGGGGAAACTGCTAGACGTGATATGACCACTCTGGACGTATGAGCTTTATGAGGGAGGGAGACCAGCGGATATACCCTGGCAGAGTACGGGAGCTCTGTTACAGCCTTGTACTCCTCTCCATCCACCTCATCTCCCTGACCTCCCATCTCCTCTCCATCCAACAAATCTCACTATCCTTCTTTCCACCTATCTTGTGTTTCTATAATTTTTTCCCATCTCCCTCTCTCCCCACCTCTATTCCCTCTACTTCACTTTCCTCTCCATCCACCTCTCCTCCGTCCCCTTTTAGTTCTCATCTACCTGCTCTATCCTTTCTTCTATATCCACCTTATCACCCAGTTCTTCTCTTCCCTATCCATCCACCTGCTTTCTTTGCTATTTCCCTCCTCTCTGTTCACCTCTCCACCTTGCCCACCTCTCTATTCTATCCATGTGCAATCCTTACCCTTTAATTTTCTACTGCTGTCTCTCCATGTCCTATGTTCCCTGCTCTATACTATCCTTCTTTCCTATGCACTCCACTCCCTCTCTATACAGAACTGAAAATGGTTTTCACCTGAATTTAAAATGGATTGCTTGTAACATCAATGTCTAGCTGTGTAAACCCAACTATTAAAAACAGTTTATATAATACAGAGCTCCGAGCAGGGTGATAAGAGGTGACAGGTGGTGACACGTGCGAACAGGCCAGTCCTACTGGATGCCAAAGCTGGAATCTGAGGAATGAAAAGTTTGGCACATAATGACCTCTCTGGAGAAGGTGCGGCACATCCGGATTCCAGAGGGTGTTGGATGCCGGAGGACAAGGAGTAGCTAAACACTGACAGGGAAGAACTTGACAGCACAGAGTCCAGTACCCGTCCCATGTAGGGAACACCCATACACTTACACAGAGAACACAGGAAGATCTAAGCCCTCATACAGAGCTAGCATGTGGAGATTTACAGGGTACAACGTTATAAGTCCACATGACCTTTTTATTTACACTTATAACTGACCCTCTTTAGGTGTACTTTCAGGGCAACCTATAAGTGATAAAGGGATGCCACTGAGAGCAAGCTGGCTAGCACAAAATATCATACCACCGACTCTTCTCCCCTATATAGTCCAATTTATGGCAGTTTTATTGTTGAGCATTTTTCGATCTTTGTGATTTGATCCAATGTTCCAAATTAAAACATAACAAATGTAAACAGAACACTAATTATATCTGAAGTATGCGCTTGCGTGCTAAACCTTGTTGGCGCTTTATAAATAATAATAATAATGTTTTTACCATGTGTCTTTTATAGCTACAGATACGCTTAACATTTTTAAGGGGGTTATATGGTCCCCAATCCCCATCGTGCTGCCCCCAGTCCCCACCATAATGCTGTCCCTGGAGCTCCCTGTAGTATGAATGTACAGTAGTGCTGGTATGGCCATGGCTGGCTCCATCCTGCCTCCCATGGATATCATTTATTATTCTCCCTGCATTTCCCTTACAAGAAGCAGCAGCCCTGGTCTTTCCCTGTAACCTTCACCCCCCCCCCCCCCCCCTCTCCTGTTTACAAGCAGCACGAGTTTCCTGGCAGTGACGTCACGCGCACGCCCCCTTTCCCCCCTCGCTCTGCCAGGCTCGGCCCCAGTGACGTCAAAACTCAGCCGGCTCGTCCAATCGGCGCGCGGGACGGCGCTTCCGGCAGGCTGGCTCGCCATATATAAACTAAAACAACTGCCTCCTGCTTCTACTGTCACAAGTGAAAGAGTCACGGAGCGGGCTGAGCGCGAGGAACAGCTGGGGCTGCAGAGCTGACACTCATCTGGAACCGCAAGAGCTGACACTCTATGAAGAAATCTATCCTGGGACACAAGAGCTGACACTCCATCCAGAACCACAGGAGCTGACATTCTATACTTGGCCACAAGAGTTGACACTCATCCAGAACCACAAGAGCTGACACTCTAATCTGGGCCACAAGAGCTGACACGCCATCCTGGGACACTAGAGCTGGCACTCCATCCAGAACCACAGGAGCTGACACTCATCCAGAACCACAAGAGCTGACACTCTAATCTGGGCCACAAGAGCTGACACGCCATCCTGGGACACTAGAGCTGGCACTCCATCCAGAACCACAGGAGCTGACACTCATCCAGAACCACAAGAGCTGACACTCTAATCTGGGCCAGAAGAGCTGACACTCTATCCAGGACCACCTGTCAGCCCCCACTACCTCCCTTCCATGTGCTCCAAGATGGAGCAGCCCTTCTACCACGATGACTCCCTGCTGTCTGCCTACTCCCGCCCTGACGCCGGGCTCCTGAAGGGCCCCCTGGGGCCAATGTCGGACTCCTACCGTGTCCCCAAGCACGACCTGTCCTACTACCCCAGCCAGGTCTCCCCGTCCTCCCTGCACTCCGCCCCGGCCAGTCTGAAGATGGCAGCCCCGGAGCTGGAGAGGCTCATCATCCACAGCGGCCCCGGGGTCATCAATGGGCCGGGCGCTGGACAGCTCTACTGTGCCCACCGCGGAGGGGGCATGACGGAGGAGGAGGAGGGCTTTGTGGACGGCTTCGTGAAGGCTCTGGATGACCTGCACAAGATGAACAGAGAGGGGCCCCCCAATGTGTCCCTGGGGGCCGGGACTGGGCCCATGGGTGGTGGGGTAGCATCCCAAGCCAACAGCATCTATGGAGACACTGCAGTCTACACCAGCCTGGCCAACTACCACCCCAGCTGCTACAGGCAACCCTCAGCCACCATCAACTACCTGCCCCAGGGGCATGGGGGCTATGGGGTATCTCCCTTCAAAGAGGAGCCCCAAACCGTGCCAGAGGCTGGAGGGAGCAGGTCTGACAGCAGAGACAGCACCCCAGCTCCCATGTCTCCCATCAACATGGAGGAGCAGGAGAAGATCAAGGTGGAGAGGAAGAGGTTGAGGAACCGCCTAGCAGCCACCAAGTGTCGCAAGAGGAAGCTGGAGAGGATAGCCAGGCTGGAGGACAAGGTCAGGGAGCTGAAGAGTGAGAACAATGGGCTGAGTGGCACAGCTGGGGCACTCAGGGAGCAGGTGGAGCAGCTGAAGGTCAGGGTGAGGGAGCATGCCAGGCATGGGTGCCAGCTTCTTCTGGGTAGCAAAGGGCACCAAGTGTTCTGAGAACAGAGATCTGGGACCTCTCAGAAAGACTGACTCTATTCTTGCAGATCTCAGTAATAAGATCCAACAACCCCTGCTTGTAGGGACAGACTGACATTCATGGTTTACTGGATCTTCTGGTGGGGGGCCCTTCCCTCCCCACCTTGCTGCCCCCCACCCCTCCAGTACTGCTGTCATTCTTTCCACCAGCAAAGAGGAAGAAGACTTGCAGAAGATGAGGGAACTCACTGTCCATCAAACTTGGTCCTCAAAGGAAGAAAAAGACTTGAATACTAGACTGTCACCCCTCCCTATGCAGCCAGGTCAAGGAGGTGGTTTAAAAGTTTGCCAGGGACTTAAAATATGCATGTTTACTCCAGTGAGAACTAGATTTGGCACCCCACATGTTTGTGGAATGTGTGAGCACCATTTAAAACTTAGTTCACAAACATGAGGGGTGCCAAGGATAGTGCTTACTATTTCACCATTTGGCATTCAAAGTGTTAATGGTCTCTGTGGGCTTTTCTCTTCCTTAGCACTTAAACTAAACATTGTGTCTTCCCAATTTCTGGTTTTAAGAATAACCAAATGTTTGCAGTTCTATATCTGAAAATAAGGAAGGGTTTGCAAATCATGTGACTGTATCTTGTGAATGGGGGAGAGGGGACTAGCTGGTAATATGGAAAAGGGACCAGTCATCTATTGTCTTTAAAGATCCTATGGATCTCCTAATACACACTCTGGAAAGTGCTGTATGTCGAGATTCTTAGTATGTACACACTGATAGAACATGCTGCACTATATATTAGTATAGAGTATCTTGAATGGTTACTCTTACAGTCTTTACCACAATTTGAGAATCAACTGGATGTCTGTAAAATATATTTTTATTAAATGCAGCAAAGAAAAGGAACAATTTTTTTTATTTTTTAATGTTCGTGGAAGTTTACAAAAATAACACTTTTTATTGTTTGTTTTGAAGCTGGTAGCTCTGTTGAATAGCATTGCAGAGCAGTGTTTTTTCCTGTTCAAACAGAGCCTTTGTTTAACCCCCTGAATGCCAGTGAGGTGGACAGCATCTGACACTACCCTGGCACTCAGAGAGTTCCAAACAAAATCCGCTTTTATTTTATTTTTTTTCTTATGCGTGGGGTTTTTTTTTTCTGCTGGTATCGGAAAAATCCCCAGTTAAATGTTACGTATGTATTTAAAGAGAAAAATATGCACTCATTAAAAGGTACTTTCAGAAATCTCAGATTTCATTTTTTTGTTAGTGTTTCTTGAAAGTGCTGATTTTGGGAAATAATAAAAAATATATATTTTTATGTTGGGAAAGTAAAAATTGTTTTTTTGTTTTTGTTTGGTTTTATACTGCAAATGTAAAATGACTGCCTCTGTGCAGGCTATGTGCTGTACAATTTTATATATTGTTTTGTTTTCGTATTTAAGTAAAGGATATTGTATAAAACAGAAAGTGAGTGTGGTTTCTCTGGTTAAATTATATTACTTGGTTGTTAAAAAAAAATAAAATATATATATATATATATATATAAAATATATTTCCTGGTTAGATGTATTGAGAAATTATACAATACATTTGATTATAAAATACAAATTATACACTACATGAGTCTCCTGGACTAGCACACTATATATTAATGTTTTATTTATTTAGCTTTTATTTTTTTAAATTACTATGGGTACAGTTAGAGTATTTGTTCACTAAACAGATAAGAAAGGGGAAAAAGATAAAGGAATTACAACTTTTAGGAAAACAGTAAAGTTGGACACACACTTCAGATACTTAGGTGAAAATTGCCGTTTTCATTTTTAATTGTCTACAAGTCTCAGTTAAGGAACACAATCTATTATGGCACAGTACAATACGTCTTCTGTGCTATAGGTTCAAAATAAATACAACAATTGTAAAAAAATTGCTACATTTGTTGATTTTTATTTTTTATTTTTTTTATTCACTAAAGAATGCATTTTAGTGAATTTCAAATCAGAAATAAAAAAATAAAAAATTCTCTAAACTTGCTGTTGCTACAGCCTGGCTATTTAAACCTGAATTTTGCAATTCAACTCTCAATTGCAATTTGGTGTTCAGCGAATATATCTTCACCGTTTCTTTAGTGTTTTTCGGTATGACCGATGTTGTTATAAATGAGTACAACTACTGGTCTAAGTGTTAATTATACACATTTCATGGAATGAGTTAAGAACTGTTTCACATTGGTTTGGTCGAAAAACTCATTTTCATTTTAAGTCTTTTACTGAAGGGACACAAATATACAAGTCCCAGGAAATCCTGTAGATTTATGACACCTAATATGATCCTCACAAATTTTTGTTTTATAAAGACTGGACCCATAAACGTGAAATCTACAGATAAGTAGGAAAAGTAAATACACAATTCTACTTGGAAACTAGGCAATCTAGCCTCGTTTACATCAGTCTCTAAAGAAAAAGTAAGCTAAGGGGGATTTCATGAATCAGTGCGTATATTCCCCTTATGCATGAAGGCCATAGAGTTCCAATTCTCAGAAATGTCTAATTCAAACGAAGAAATGTCTTCCTAACTGATTTCTGATAAGTTCAGCCTCATAACGTTTCCATTTTGCCTGTGAACTATTATTGTCTATCTTTTGAGAAATGTAACCGTGAGAAGGTCACTATGATCTTTAACAAACCTCATCACTAAACTGGAAAGGTTAAAAGGTACACTACTTTTAAGCAGAAACACTAAAATATATTATCTCACATTTGTATTTGTCTTATCTTGACGAAAGGTTTATGAGTATAAAAATGCTTGACCTGCAAAGACAATTTATTAAATGTGTATATACTTATATTTATTAAGTGTGATTCTCCTTTAAACTTTATTTTAACATGTTAGTCTCAATGAGTCAGGAATGATAAGGGACTGGCTATATAGGGACACAGGACACCATTGATGGCAGTTGTGTCTTAGTATAGCCAGGAACAGATGAAGTCTTGGGATGCTCTGAACATAGCTACAATGGACAATGCATTGTGATGCAGAATGGGACCGTGTCTTTAAATGAGGGTGAGAAGCCAATTTTCAGTATTCTGTATAATTCCATCTTTAAATGCCTTTTAATAGTTAAGAAGTTCTATTGTGTAGAGAAAGCAGCTTTTAGGACAGGGATAGGCAACTTGTGCAACTCCAAGAGACTACTCCTAATATGCTCAACCAATAGACTGGCTGGATTTAAGGAAATTGGGGTAGGTCCAATGCAATTGCGTGATTAAAATGCCTCTCCAAAATTGTAGCATCACCTACACTACAATCTGGTCTGGGGTTAAAGCCCTTTTTAACTAGCGTGGTGTAGTTTGAGGCTTTACTATATCATTACTGTAAAACCCATCCTTTGGAAACTCCCTGTCGATAGAGGATTAGGGTTTAGACATACAATGTATAAACACAGCTAACTTTGGAGTATGTGCTAATCAATAACAATGTAAAAATAGACGATCAAATCGTGTTAGAATAAGTCCTTTATACGCACAGGTTGGGTAGGTATGCTGCTGTTTTGTGTAAAATTATTATGAGTAAATAAGTTATAATTATAGTGATAACTATTTGGACTCATCCTTCATTTATTTTTATTTTGCGGACTTTCCTTGTGTTATGTTTCTTTTATCTATTAGGATTGTTTAATAAAACTTCAAGCTGTAGTGAAGTGAAAACTATTTATCTAAATTTAGACAATATTAGCTAAATTGGAAAAATAAATTACTCCAACTCGCCTAAAGTCACAGTTTTGAAATTTCAAACCTAATTTTTGCAATTGATTTTTCAATTCACTACAATTCGTTTTCAGTGAATGAGATCCCACACAGCTGTTTTATTTGTCGATTTCATGAACTGTAAAACAAACCAGGGGCAGTTAGATGGTTACACAAAAAATAACAATCAGCTTACTGAAGTGGTAATGGTGCAAGGGCTAGCCTGCGCAGCTTTTCATCTTGAAAAGCTCTCAGATTTGAGATTATTTTTTTAACCAGGATGTAACCATCACCCAGCCTGAAAACTGTCCATGTGTTTATGTTTTGCGAGCAGAGTATGTAAGCAATACGGACACCTGAGGCCGCATGCACACAACGCAGCTCTGCCGAGAATTTTAGATTGTAAGCTCACGGGCTATCTAGCTAAGTACTTTGTATAAAATAGCTTAAATGGCTAGAACTCCGCTTACAGGCAGGGCTCTATCTACCTTTTGTATTTGTCTGTTTAGATTTTATGTCCTCCACTAATTGTACAGCGCTGCGGAATCTGTTGGCGCTTTATAAATACCAGAAATGAATAAATAAACGTGCCATAGGTCACCAAAAAGTGAAATGGGCTCTGAGTAAAACAATAATGGCTGCTGTATGGCTGGTTTCAGTTTGCAGAGCAATTCTAATCATCCTATGCTCGTGAATGAAACTGTTTATCGTATAAATTCTTATTACCGGGGTCTGTTTGCACGACAGGAGTTGCCTTCTGAAAGACCCCTTAAACCGTGCACCAAGGTAAACTTGGAATGGTCTGTTCTTTTTGGTTTTTACTTTTTCTATTTTTTGCAATATTTTTTAAGCTTCATTTTTGTAATGCAATAGAAAATAGTGAAATAATTCTTAACCTTTTGTTTCCTTTCCTCTTGTAGTGAATCACACAAACATTTACCAGCCAAAACACGAGTCCCAAAGATTTATAGAAACATAGAATGTGACGGCAGATAAGAACCATTCAGCCCATCTAGTCTGCCCAATTTTCTAAATACTTTCATTAGTCCCTGGCCTTATCTTATAGTTAGGATAGCCTTATGCCTATCCCACGCATGCTTAAACTCCTTCACTGTGTTAACCTCTACCACTTCAGCTGGAAGGCTATTCCATGCATCCACTACCCTGTCAGTAAAGTACTACTTCCTCATATTATTTTTAAACCTTTGTCCCTCTAATTTAACACTATGTCCTCTTGTTGTGGTAGTTTTTCTTCTTTTAAATATAGTCTCCTCCTTTACTGTGTTGATTCCCTTTATGTATTTAAATGTTTCTATCATATCCCCCTGTCTCGTCTTTCCTCCAAGCTATACATGTTAAGATCCTTTAACCTTTCCTGGTAAGTTTTATCCCGCAATCCATAGAAAGTTAATCCTATATTTGCGGGAAGTATTCAAGCCAGAAGCTGTAACTCTGCATGCTGTTTGCCTAAAAAAACAAACAAGCAGTCTGCTGACATCACCAGAAGTGGTAGCCTGATCCAATCACAATGCGTCCCCATAGGATTGGCTGAGACTGACAAAGAGGCAGATCAGGGGCAGAGCCAGCATGATTCAAACACAGCCCTGGCCAATCAGCATCTCCTCATAGAGATGAATTGAATCAGTGAATCTCTATGAGGAAAGTTCAGTGTCTGCATGCAGAGGGAGGAGACACTGAATGTTTGGATGCATTTAAGGCAGCCATGACCCAGGAAGGATCTCTAACAGCCATCTGAGGAGTGGCCAGTGAAGTTATCACTAGGCTGTAATGTAAACACTGCATTTTCTCTGAAAAGACAGTGTTTACAGCAAAAAGCCTGAAGGTAATGATTCTACTCACCAGAACAAATTCAATAAGCGGTAGTTGTTCTGGTGACTATAGTGTCCCTTAAAGCCTAAGTTTGCAATTCAATTTATAATTCACTCTTTAGTGAATGAACATTTATTTTTTTCTTATTTAGGGCTATTCAAAAATGGCAATATTGTGCCCAAAGTAGGCAAGCTATGATTATACCCGAGTTAGAGAATTGTTCCCGATTAGTAATTTTAGCCTAGACTTTGCCATTTGGATTTCAATTCCCCGCAATTCAGAATTTATTGAATAAGCCCCATTGTAGTAAAACTAAAAGGGCCAATCTCTATCGAAAACATCACATTTTAGCAAACTGAAATCCAAATTGCAAAATGTAAACTAAAATATCGAAGCTGTGAATATACCTGCTTTGGAGATATTTTGCCTAAATGTTGCCATTTCTAGTCTCTAGACCAGTGATGGCAAACCTTTTTGAGCCCGAGTGCCCAAACCGCAATACATGCCAACTTTTGTTTCCTCAAAGTGCCAATACGGCAATTAAACCTGAATACTGAGGTTTAAATTTAGAAAAAATAACTCGTACAGTTGTACGAACTAATTAACAACTTTTGTTTTAAAAGATGAACACAACAGAGTTCAATGATACAAATTTTAAATAATGATACTAATAAATATAAGCTTAAATTTATCTATTTATATCTCCAACAAATGCAATACATACACACACAGACTGCTAAATACATACACACACACAGACTGCTGAATACACAGACTAGGCATGTGCATGGGGACAATTTTCGGTTCGGTTCGGCATTCCGAAATTCAGGATTTTCGCAATTCGGCACTTCAACACTTCGGAATTTCGGGACTTCTATTGCAGCCGCTTAGTAGAAAACTCCCTAATTCCCACGGTATTAGGGAGTAATCTACCAAAAGGCTGAAAGACCTAAATTGGTCTTTCAGCCAAATTTACTAATACTAAGTAAAAATTACTTAGTATTAGTAAATTTTGCCCCTAATGTCCTCCCCCCTGGCCCCCACCCCTGAGTGGTGGGTGGGGCACTAAATACTAATAAGGGGGGGACCTAAGGTCCTCCCCCTGGCCCCACACCTGAGCGGTGGGTGTGGGCCCTAAATACCAATAGGGGGGGACCTATTGTCCTCCCCCCTGGCCCCCACCCCTGAGCGGCAGGTGGGGCCCTAAAAAAAATGTTCCCCCTAGTCACCCCCTCCCCCTCCAAAAAAAATGATCCCCTACCTACCCCCTCACCCTAAAAATAATGAGGTACCTGTAAAAAAAAATAAAACTTACCATTCAATGTTTTCTTTCTTCTAAAATCTTCTTTTTTCAGCCCCAAAAAGGCCAAATAAAAACAATAATAACTGTCGCAAAAAAAAAAAAAGAACGCAAAAAAAAAAAATCCATCTTCACCCGGCGAGGGCTCCGCGCTGACTGAGCTCTGCAGGCGGGGCAAGGCTTATAAAGCCTTGCCCCGCCCTGCAATTAGGCTCAGAGCACTCTGATTGGTGGGTTTAAGCCATCCAATCAGAGTGCTCTGACAGGTAAATGAAGAGACTGACCGGTACGGCTCTACATTTACCTGTCACAGCACTCTGATTGGTTGGTTTGAAATCCACCAATCAGAGTGCTCTGTGTCATTTTACACAGCATGGGAAAGTTCTTTGGAATTTTCCCACGCTGTGTAATTTGACTCATAACGCTCTGATTGGTTACTCACGTGGGAGCCGTGAGTGCTCTGAGCCTAATTGTAGGGCGGGGCAAGGCTTTATAAGCCTTTCCCCGCCTGCAGAGCTCAGTCTGCGCGGAGCCCTCGCCAGGTGAAGATGGATTTTTTTTTTTTGCGCTCCGTTTTTTTTTTTTTTTTTTAAGTGCGCCGTTATTATGGTTTTTATTTGGCCTTTTTGGGGCTGAAAAAGGAGATTTTAGAAGAAAGAAAACATCTAATGGTAAGTTTTTTTTTTTAAAGGTACTTAGTTAAAGGTCCCCCCTCATTATTTTTAGGGTGAGGTGGGTAGGTAGGGGGTTAATTTTTTTTGGGGGGAGGGGACCCCTAGTCAACTGGTGTTAAGACCTGCAGTGGTTATGGTGCTGTGGTCTTCTGTTCCCTTTCCCAACAGCTGAGCATGAGTGATTATAGCTACAGCAGGGAGTAGAGGAATAAGGTAGATGAAATGCAGTTCCAAGGTGATTCTTCCCAGCAAGTAGAATATCCCCCAAACATGAGCCTATACTTCATGAAGGGTGTAACAGGAATGAATTTTATTGACACACACAGGCTTTTATGAGAAATCCTCCTGCAAGAGGGCCTCCCACAGCAAGACAACAGCCAATCAAAGTACAGATTTACAGTAATACACGCCTCCTCTCTGCCTGGGAGATATTGAGAAAAGTTAAGGAATAAACCAATTATCTCCAGGCAGAGAGCACACAATTTCCCCAAAACTTAGAACACCCCTTTCCCCACAAGGTATCCCCACAAATTACATATCCCCTGATAGCCCAGATCTGGGGGACAAACATATCCAAATTTCACCCAGATCGGTTCAGGGGTTCTGAAAAAGTGTGGAGGGTCCCTTTTACCGACCACACACGTGGCTCCTGCCCAAAACAGTTCCATGAATTCAGCGTGTGAATTCACAAGTCTGTAAAAAACGAAGAAAAGTCCCGAATGGATCCCCCTGGCTCATAGCAGCGATTGCTCCCCTTGTCTGTTCACATAGAACTACCGAACGGCGCTTCCCTGGCTGTTCGGGAAATACAAGAAGCCGGCGTAGTTTCAGCGGTAGTTCGCGAGGTCGAGTGTCCGATTTTAGTTCCAGACACTCGACGACCAAGTCCCGCTGACTCCCCTCGTGCGAACAAGATGGCCGCCTTTTTCTATTCCACGTGGCGTTCGGCTATACGAACAGCGGCCGCCCAGGGAGCACTTAATAGCTGGTTCCTTTGTAGTTAATAAGCCAGGAGGGTGGTCGGCGTTCGGTAGTTTCAAACTAACGAACTAATACATTCACTATACAGGTTGTAACACAGGAAAAATACAGAATAAAGAAGAAAATGTAAATTAAAAGTCCATTTTCTTCACACCTGGGAGGGGGGGTTAACTTTTTTTAGGGCCCCCACCCACCGCTCAGAGGTGGGGGCTGGGGGGAGGGGGAAGACAATAAGTCCCCCCCTTATTGGTATTTATGGCCCCCACCCGCTGCTCAGGGGTGGGGGCCAGGGGGGAGGACATTAGGTTCCCCCCTTATTCCAATTTAGGGCCCCCACCCACCGCTCAGGGATGGGGGCCAGGGGGGAGGACATTAGGTCCCCCCTTATTAGTATTTAGGGCCCCCACCCGCTGCTCAGGGGTGGGGGCCAGGGGGGAGGACATTAGGTCTCCCCTTATTAGTATTTAGGGCCCCACCCGCTGCTCAGGGGTGGGGGCTAGGGGGTCCCCCCCTTATTCCAATTTAGGGCCCCCACCCGCCGCTCAGGGGTGGGGGCCGGGGGGAAGACATTAGGTCCACCCTTATTAGTATTTAGGGCCCCCACCCGCCACTCAGGGGTGGGGGCCAGGGGGGAGGACATTAGGCCCTCCCATTCCAATTTAGGGCTCCCACCTGCCGCTCAGGGGTGGGGGCCAGGGGGGAGGACATGAGGTGTCCCCCTTATTAGTATTTAGGGCCCCCTCCCGCCGCTCAGGAGTGGGGGCCAGGGGGGAGGTCATTAGGTCCCCCCCTTATTCCAATTTAGGGTCCCCACCTGCCGCTCAGGGGTGGGGGCCAGGGGGAGGACATTAGGTCCCCCCTTATTAGTATTTAGGGCCCCCATCCGCCGCTCAGGGGTGGGGGGCAGGGGGAAGGACATAAGGTGTCCCCCCTTATTAATATTTAGGGCCCCTTCCCGCCGCTCACGGGTGGGGGCCAGGGGGGAGGACATTAGGTCCTCCCCCTTATTCCAATTTAGGGTCCCCACCCGCCGCTCAGGGGTGGGGGCCAGGAGAGAGGACATTAGGTACCCCCTTATTAGTATTTAGGGCCCCCACCCACCGCTCAGGGGTGGGGGCCATGGGGGAGGACATTAGGTCCCCCTGCTTATTCCAATTTTGAGTACCCACCTGCTGCTCAGGGGTGGGGGCCAGGGAGGAGGACATTAGGTCCCCCCCTTATTAGTATTTAGGGCCCCCTCCTGCCGCTCAGGGATGGGGGCCAGGGGGGAGGACATTAGGTTCCCCCCCTTATTAGTATTTAGGGCCCCGCCCAACGCTCAGGGGTGGGGGCCAGGGGGGAGGACATTAGGTCCACCCCTTATTATAATTTAGGGTCCCCCCCCGCCGCTCAGGGGTGGGAGCCAGGGGGGAGGACATTAGGTCCCCCCCTTATTAGTATTTAGGGCCCCCACCCGCCGCTCAGGGGTGGGGGCCAGGGGGGAAGACCTAATGCTAGGGGGGTAGGGGTGCTGTGTGTATGTTGGTGTAGGAGTGCTGTGTGTGTGTTGGGGGTAGGGGTGCTGTGTGTGTGTGGGGGTGTGTATGATGGGGTAGGGGTGCTGTATGTGTTGGGGGTAGGGGTGCTGTGTGTTGGGGTGCTGTGTGTGTGAGGGGTGTGTGTGTGGGGAGGTAGGGGTGCTGGGCAGGGGTAAGGGTGCTGTGCTGTTGGGGTAGGGGTGCTGTGTGTGTGTTGGGGTACTGTGTGTGGGGGCAGGGGGGGGGGTGGTTAAAAAAAAAAAGTATGCTAAATCTGTATCCCCCCTCCCTCCTGCTTACCTTTAATGAAGGAGAGGGGGGACACAGCCATCCCTAGTGATCCAGCGGTGGTAGGTACTGCTTCCGGGTCGGGAGGCAGGGGGAGGGATTTGTGAAGCAGCTCCACTGTCCTCCCGCGCGATGCTATGTGGAGTGTTGCCATGGCAATGCGCGGCAATGCTCCACACAGATTGCTCGCGGGAGGACAGCGGAGCTGCTTCACAGATCCCTCCCCCTGCCTCCCGACGTGGAAGCAGAGAAGGCGCCTGCCGTTTTGGGCAGGCAGGTGCCTACTCTGCATTGATGGCAAACCTGTGGCTGCATGCCCACAGAAACGGCCCGGCGTGCCACCTTTGGCACGCGTGCCATAGGTTCGCCATCACTGCTCTAGACTGTAAGCTTGTTTGCACAGGATCCTCATCTACTTATTGTTCCTGTATTACTTTGTAATTGTCTCATTTATTGTTAAATGTCCCCCTTTATTATATTGTAAAGTGCTGCGGAATAAGTTGGCGCTATATAAATACCAATAGTAATAATAGTAATTTGAATTTCAGTTTGCTAGTACTGTAGTCAGAATCTAGTGACCAGACCTGACAGTGATTTGTGCTGATCTAAAAGGTGAATTATCAAATTTAGATCACAACAGCCTACCTGACACTATTAAGGAGCCCAGATTTTGTTAATTCTGTTTAGAATTGAAGTTTAGTTACAAAAACACATAGTTAATCAAATGTTACATTGAATTCCAAAACAGAGACATGTTGAGATTAATCAAAGTGTTTTGGAAAGGAACAGAATGTTCTTTAATAACAAACATTAATTACATGTTATTTCTTGCTAGGGGTCCTTGTAGGACTGGTTTGGCACACTCAGCCCATCATATTAATTATGCTCAATCATGTCTATTAAGTAACAGAATATACATCTGCATTCTTTACAACGTATATGCAATTTATGTTATAGATATAATATTCCTGTCTAACAGAGCTGTGTTACACCTGCATAGCACAGCTCAGTGTGTACAGTGATATGCATGTTTAGCTATTACTGTCATAGCTAAATTACTTTACAATTTAATTTGAGGTTAGTTGGGGACGGTATGTATGGATACATTTATATACATTGTAATTTAGTTATGCTACTGAGGAACAGTAGTTACACTGAACAAATATATATATAAATTCTAAAATAAATATAATTATTTTTTTTTGTACCGAAGTTGTGCACATATCACAGTATACAGTATCAGGCAGTGACATTTTATTCTGTATGGGTGTACCTAGCACAAGTTACAGACTCTATTTAAGCTGGTTCGGGTCACTGTTTCCCCAACCCTACTCGGTGTTCCAGGTACTGCACCTCCGCCATTCTTACATTATACTTGTCGGGCTGTAAGTCCAGTCCTGTGGCCCGGATTCTATCAAACACCATCTCTATGTGCGGCTATAGATAGCTATATCATCCAAAAATGCACATGCAAAGGCTTGGAGTCCGTCTAGGAGCTGGTCGGTCCTTCATTTGGAAAGTAGGTGTGGGGAACATTCAAATATGGAGGGGGGGGGGGAGAAAAGATGGCTCCGGTATGGCTGATGCAGTAAGGATGTTTCTACTCGGTGGACTGGTAGGGTATCCTGGTATGACAGAGAACATACTTTGTAGATCCCATATGATTTTTGAGACTTGTTTGTTTCCTCGGACTTCTTGTACTACTGACCAGACTGGCTTACTACTATGGGAAGTGACCTCAACGTCGCCTTAGAGTGGTCTCCTCTTTTTCCCACTCTCTGGCAGGTATCACAGGTTCTGAATTATTCTTATAAGTCACAGGTGACTCACGGCCAGAAGAATATCTGGTTCAGCCGGTGTACCCCCAGTCACGCTATAGAGAAATCCCACTGTCCACTTACACCGCTCTCTGTCCACTTCCCTGGGGTGCGTCAGGAATTAGGTCAAGTCCTTCCTGAGCTACCTTTCAAATATTTTTAGAGTGTCACAAAATGATGCTGTTACATCAGTTTAAGTTGGGATAGTTGGGCTTACCTGGGGTTCCTCAGAGCGAGAGTGGTCAGCAGTCCAGGCCAGTATAAGGCAGTATTATATTATTGTGTATCAGTGTACCCAGCACAGTATACAGTATTAGGCAGTATTATATTATTCTCTATTTGTGTACCCAGCACAATATACATTATCAGGCAGTGATATATTATGTATGGGTGTACACTGCACGGTATACAGTATCAGGGAGTGATATCTTATGTATGGGTGTACCCAGCACAGTATACAGTATCAGTGATATATTATGTATGGGGGTACCCAGCACAGTATACAGTATCAGTGATATATTATGTATGGGTGTACCCAGCACAGTATACAGTATCAGTGATATATTATGTATGGGTTCCCAGCACAGTATACAGTATCAGTGATATATTATGTATGGGTTCCCAGCACAGTATACAGTATCAGTGATATATTATGTATGGGGGTACCCAGCACAGTATACAGTATCAGTGATATATTATGTATGGGGGTACCCAGCACAGTATACAGTATCAGTGATATATTATGTATGGGGGTACCCAGCACAGTATACAGTATCAGTGATATATTATGTATGGGGGTACCCAGCACAGTATACAGTATCAGTGATATATTATGTATGGGGGTACCCAGCACAGTATACAGTATCAGTGATATATTATGTATGGGGGTACCCAGCACAGTATACAGTATCAGTGATATATTATGTATGGGGGATCCCAGCACAGTATACAGTATCAGTGATATATTATGTATGGGGGTTCCCAGCACAGTATACAGTATCAGTGATATATTATGTATGGGGGTACCCAGCACAGTATACAGTATCAGTGATATATTATGTATGTATACAGTATCAGTGATATATTATGTATGGGGGTACCCAGCACAGTATACAGTATCAGTGATATATTATGTATGGGGGTACCCAGCACAGTATACAGTATCAGTGATATATTATGTATGGGGGTACCCAGCACAGTATACAGTATCAGTGATATATTATGTATGGGGGTACCCAGCACAGTATACAGTATCAGTGATATATTATGTATGGGGGTTCCCAGCACAGTATACAGTATCAGTGATATATTATGTATGGGGGTACCCAGCACAGTATACAGTATCAGTGATATATTATGTATGGGGGTACCCAGCACAGTATACAGTATCAGTGATATATTATGTATGGGGGTACCCAGCACAGTATACAGTATCAGTGATATATTATGTATGGGGGTACCCAGCACAGTATACAGTATCAGTGATATATTATGTATGGGGGATCCCAGCACGGTATACAGTATCAGTGATATATTATGTATGGGGGTACCCAGCACAGTATACAGTATCAGTGATATATTATGTATGGGGGTCCCAGCACAGTATACAGTATCAGTGATATATTATGTATGGGGGATCCCAGCACAGTATACAGTATCAGTGATATATTATGTATGGGGGTACCCAGCACAGTATAGAGCAGGGATCCTCTAGATGTTGTGGACTACATCCCCCTTAATGCTCTGACACCCATCATGCTGGCAAAGCATCATGGGAGGTGTAGTCCAGAACACGGAGTGCTGAAGGTCTCCCATGCCTGGTATACAGTATCAGTGATAGATTATAATGGTTATCCCCGCTCTGGGCGCAGTTCGGCCGGATTATCCCCGCTCTGGGTGGAAGGTCGGCCGGTAACTCCCTTTCCCAGTCAGCGGATTGTTTACTCTCTCCCTCCCCCGCAGCCCTTCCCGCTCGTGACGTGTACTGAGGGCGCGGCCTGTCAGGAAGGGTGACAGGGGGAAACTGTCCATATATGGGCAGCGAAGCTCCGGTGACGTTGGCGGCCTTCCGGGAATCCCCGCCCAGCACTTCCGGGCAGCCAGGGGGAGGGGAAGGGGAGCAGGTCACGTGGGCTGAGGGGAATTCCCGTCCAGAGATCAGCTCTCCCTCTCTGTCACTGTGCGTATTGTGAGAGCACAGGGCTTATTCACTAAACTGCGAACTGGGAGCTCAGCTGGGGAAACAAACCCTAAAATAGCTGTGACTGTCCCTGGATTACACAGCCTTTAACCCCAGATTGATATATATTGCACTGTTTAATTCAATACAATTCACAGTTTAGTAAATAAATCCTATCCAGGAGAGAATTAGGGTTAAAATCTTAAATATAGCCATGCTGGCTAACCTGGCCACCACCTGGGAACTACCTGGGCTTCACTGAGTTTATAAATCCCTTGTGTGAATATATTTATTGTTCAGCGCTACGGAATCTGATGGCGCTATATCAAAAATAATAATGATGTATAAAGAGAGAGAGAAAGACAATCATATGCTAATTATATAGAGGGCTGGCCAGGATTTCTGTGCTCAATAAAACTAGAGCAAAGTCCCAAATGTGGGGTGACCAGTGCTGCTATTTATATTAATTCTCTATTTTCGCTCGAGAATAGTTTATCCTGTGCGTAGGAAACGAACAGCGTTATATCAGTACACCATGTGCTCTATAACAGCTTTTAACTGGCCGAGCGTTGTAAGACAGGGTTCACAAATAACTGGGGTGTCAATGATTACATTGTTCAGCGCTATGGAATTTGTTGGTGCTTTACAAATTATAATAATGATAGCCATCAGTGCTCTGTAAGACAATCCAACAAAAAAGGCCTCAGTTCAGGGAGTGCTAGCAGCACGCGCTATGTACTAGACTAGACATTACATTTGTTAAAATGTCCCTCGCACTGAGCCCATCGTCCCCCAGCCGCACATGCTCTACTACTGACCAGGCTGGATTAGTTTATAAGTCGAATTAAGGCAGATTTTCACTGTCTTCTGAAGCTGGGGTGCATACCACCGCAACCTCTTCCTCTCCATTTAAATGCTTTAAAGGACCACTATAGGCACCCAGACCACTTCAGCTCAATAAGGTGGTCTGGGTGCCAGGTCCATCTAGGATTAACCCTGCCTGCTGTAAACATAGCAGTTTCTGAGAAACTGCTTTGTTTAGATATGGGTTAATCCAGCCTCTAGTGGCTGTCTCATTGATTTTCACAGTGAGAAGACGCCAGCGTCCATAGGAAAGCATTGAGAATGCTTTCCTATGGACTGGCTGAATGCGCGCATTGCTCTTGCCGCGCATGCGCATTCAGCCGGTGACGTCAGAAGAGAGAGGAGAGACCCCAACGCTGGAGAAAGGTGAGTGTTTAACCCCCTTCCTCTCCATTCAGCCCGGCAGCAGTGGGACCCTGAGGGTGAGGGCACCCTCAGGGCTCTATAGTGCCAGGAAAACGCGTTTGTTTTCCTGGCACTATAGTGGTCCTGTAAGCATTTTGACGTGGAAGGTCCTCCTTTTGTGTCAGCATGTCAAGCTGACAGAAAAGGTTACATATAGCCAACTTGGCCTGGTTGCTCCAGGTGCACTCGCAGACACTACACAAGACAACCTCTGCTGCATTGACTGATATATTCATGCTTAGCCATTTGTAAATTTCCCTAGGGAGAAAGAGGAGCATTAGAGAAATAACCTGCATGGGCTTGTCACCAGTGGGGTACCTCAGGGATCTGTACTTGGACCCATTCTCTTTAATATTTTTATTAGTGATATTGCAGAAGGACTTGAGGGTAAGGTATGTCTTTTTGCTGATGATAGTAAGATATGTAACAGGGTTGATGTCCCAAGAGGGATAAGCCAAATGGCAAATGATTTAGGTAAACTAGAAAAATGTTCAGAGTTGTGGCAACTGACATTTAATGTGGATAAGTGCAAGATAATGTATCTTGGACGTAAAAACCCAAGGGCAGAGTACAGCATATTTGATAGAGTCCTAACCTCAACATATGAGGAAAGGGATTTAGGGGTGATTATTTCTGATGACTTAAAGGAGGCAGACAATGTAATAGAGCAGCAGGAAATGCTAGCAGAATGCTTGGTTATATAGGGAGAGGTATAAGCAATAGAAAGAGGGAAGTGCTCATGCCATTGTACAGAACACTGGTGAGACCTCACTTGGAGTATTGTACGCAGTACTGGAGACCGTATCTTCAGAAGGATATTGATACCTTAGAGAGGGTTCAGAGAAGGGCTACTAAACTGGTCCATGGATTGCAGGATTTTACAATAAATTGAACGTTTCTGTTTCCGTTTCTGTGGATGTTATTCTTAGTTTGTTTTCTTAGTCTTTAGATGCTGGTATTAGCAGTACTGGCAGTAAACTATGTAAAAGATAAAATATACTCAGTGGCTGCACCTCTCCAGTCCTCAGAACAGACTGCATTCTTTGTAACATGGGTTTAAAATCATAGCTTCATAGTATTCATGGAACCAGTTGGAGATTACATGCTGTGTGACATGGTGTTAGGTTGTAATTCATCATGGGGACACCATGAAGGTAGCCTCAGGTAATAAAGGGGAAACCCAGAAGCAAAGTCCAAGATCAGGCCAAGGGTCATACGTTTGACCAAAGTAAATTAGTGCAATAGAGAGACAGGGTCAAGTCAAGTAAGAAACAAAGGCTACAGAAGCAATTGTCTGAGGGAAGTACACAAGGGGGAACCAAACAGGAGGCAAAAGGTCAAAATCCAAACAGTATTGATCCAAGCGAGGTATACGAGGGGCAATCCAGACTGCAGGGTCAGGCCAGGGGTCAAAGTCCAAAATAGCAATAAACAATTTATTAGCACACTGGGTAGATACTACTAGAGCACAGACTGAATAAGCAATCGATTCAGTGTGTTCTGGGCTTTTAAAAATTTTATTACTTTTTTTTATTTATTTATTTTTCAATTCTTTATTTTTGCAGTGCATATAGATAACGCAATGAGCATGTGGTACCCCGACGGCAATCCACATGCTTTTCAAGAACATTTGTAACAGTAGGGTACATGTTAAATCTTGCACTATTTTATATTAATCTGAGATTTAGCAAGATCAGTCCTGTTTCAATTTTATAATATATATTTGCAAGAACACTGGTGAGACATGAGAGCAGCATTGGTAAAGTAATTGTCAAGCATAGCATATGGCATATCCTCTTACTGATATGAGGTGGGTGCTCAATGTACTTATTCATGGTATAGTAAGGGATACAGTGAGCAGGAGCTGACTGGTTCGACCTGTCTAGGCTGGGACACATGTGTGCGGTGGGTCAGACAGGCTGGCCAAATGTGGGGATTTATGTACATGGTACTGTCGCTATAAAATAGATTAAGCCTTGCCGCCAGTACCTAAACACGCTTGCATGTTAATATGAAGTTGCTTGGGATCTAACCTGGAGTGTGTGATTGTTCAAAATTATATAAAAAAGTGACAACAGGTCAACAGTAATTAAAGATACTGAGAGTCCATGCAGAAGTCATCTCCCATGCTCGGTTGAAATTTTGGCTTCTGTCCTCAGAGTAGCTCGAAGTCAACCGACCCCCGATCTGCATAGCCGCTGAGGCTGCGTGTAAGTCTCCGTGCCCATATGTTGATAATAATATCTGGCTTACATTGTCCGAGGCTGGAGTGGAGCGTGGCATTGTAGTCCTCTGGACCCCGGAGTTGCCAGGTAAGTTTGCGTGTTCTTGTTCTGCATTTGTGCTTTATGTTCCTGGCGGTGTTTCATGTGGACGTTTGTCTTCTTGTACTGGGATAGAGTACGCCACTGTGTCCGCTGCCATTTTAGGGACCGGTTCTCAGTCGGGGCTTTTAAGTTCATTCTCCCTTGTTGAGGCTGCTTTTTAAGTAGATGGCTGCTTGGCACTTGCGAGGCAGGTGGGTGCGTTCTGCTTTCCAGTTTGCGCCAGAATAGCCTGCGTGGTCGACACGTGGTGGTAATGCCTCAGAGTGCTCTCAGCCCAGGTAGGGTGGTCACATAGCGAGTCCTCGCGTGTGGCTTCGGTTTCTCCCGTGGGAGTCTTCTCTGCCCCTTCTCATGCGGGTGAGGTGGATGGGCTGTAGTGCGATCCTGCAGTTTGCACCAAAAGGCTTGGAGGATGTCATCCAGCCGCTGCAGAATGTTTGGGATGGTGCTGTGCGGAATTTGTCCTGGTGGGTCTGGGCCCCCTGTGGTGGTTTGGCGTTCGTCTGCCATTTTGGAGTGTCGCAGTAGCTTGGGAGCGATCGGTATACAGTGAGGGATGGGTGTCGGTTTGATTTGCTTGGTGCCACGTACAAGCTGGGGTGGACCGGGATTACCCCCACCGGTCCTGAGGGGGGGGGGCAGGGCTGAATTGCAGGCTTGGGAGGGCACTAGGTCGCACAGAGCAGGGGATCGGCCGCCTTACCCATCTGGCGATACTGCTAGGCCTCGCTCCCAGCACCCTCGGCAGATGCTCCGTGCACCTGCGGGAGGCAGACCTGGGGCACCTCAGTTGGCTCCCGAGGTAGGTATGTCCTGGTTACAGGCTTTTGGGACGGTCCTGGCTGGCTGGTGTGCGGTTGATCAGGTTTGGTGAGTAGATTGAGCTCGGAGCTCATACGAGGCATGTCCAGCCGCCGTTCTGGGCTTTTTAAGTAATGGTTTGCATTAAGTAATATCTTCTGCCGGCCTTCCCATCCCACCGCCAACCCAAATGTCATTCTAGTTTGGTTGCCGTGGCAAATTGCTGCCAGGAAGCCAACCTGGGCACAGGACTTAGCGGCTCCCTTATGTGATCACTGAAACCCTATTTGCCATGACTTCTGAGCCATGGGAATCTACCACCTGGGGCTGGTGCACCCTGCTGAGGACCGGAGACCCCGGGAGGCACCAGTGACCACTTGCCTGTGCTCACCACATAGCTTTGCTCCCATGTCAGTAGGCTGTGTGAGAGCCAAACAAGTTAACTGAGGCCATGACACATAGCATGGTAACCTACTGGATTAAAACGATAGGAACACTATGGCCTGAAAGGGATGCACTTGATTAAAACCAATGCTCAGGTAAGCTGTTGCATTTATTTATTGATTTATTTATGAAATGACAACTTATTCCGCAGCGCTGTACAATTAAGGGAGAACATACAATATTCACAAACAAATACAAAAAGTAGAGAGAGCCCTGCCCGTAAGCCTAGATATAACCATTGAAGCACTTTTATACAAAGTGCCTAGTTAGATAGCCCATGAGCTTACAATCTAAATGATTTAAACAACACTCCTTTAGTATTAAGAGTCTTCATATGAACGTGGAAAACATTGTCCACACCATAACACCACATAACAGCTGGATCTCAAGCCAAAAAGGATCTATGGATTCATTTTTAAAAAAATAAAAAATTTATAACGACATGCCACGGCATAAAATGACATTCATCAGACCAGACAAATTTTTCCCAATCTTCTCCTGCTCAGTTTTTGTGTACGTGCGTCCACTGTAGTCTTGGTTTCCTGTTCTTTGCAGACAAGCAGAGCCTAGTGCAGTATTTTGTTGTTAAATGCCATCCTTTTAAAGGTTCATTGTGTTCTGTGTTCATATACTGTTACAACGGGTGGTTATTCCTGTAACAGAGGCCTTCCTGTCAGATTGAACCAGTCTGGCCATCTCCTCCGACCTCTCTCATTAACAAAGTATTTTCACCCACAGAACTGAGGCTCACTGGTTGTTTTTTTAATGTATTTTTTTTGTGTTTTTCACACCATTTTCTGTAAATTCAAGAGACTATGTGAAAATCCCATGAGACAAAAAGGTTCTGAGACTCTCAAACCACTATGTCCAGAACCAACAACTTTCCTCGGTCATATTTCTTCCCAATTGTGATGGTTTGTTTGAACAACTGAATCTCTTAACCATGGTTGCATGCTTTTATGCAGAGTTTCTACCACACGATTGGATCATTATATTTGCATTAACAAGCACGTGTATTTGTGTACTTAAAAAGTGATCACTGAGTGTCTGTGTGTAAAGAAATATATATATATAATGCTCAGGGAAGATACGCAGCTGAGTTTATTTTAGGAGATATATTTAAGCAAAACTTTTAAACCTCTTAGTAGTTACAATATTAAAAACACCCCTTGGTGTGCTTGAGGTTTGTCTGATGAACCAGCCACAAAACGTTATTTATGGCTGCCCACCTTTATGGTAACCAGCATGTATTTTCTGAGAATTTACACGATGACGGGCTTTTATTATTGCACACAAACTATATATATATATTTTTTTACTTAACAGATAGATCTGACATATAGGCTGCAGTCATTAACTAGTAGTCTCGTTTCTATTTCTGAAACAGAAAGATGTTCCACGACTCTCTACATTAAGGAACAATGCACAATGCAAAACAGAAAAAAGTCCCTGACTGCTATACTTCTGTGAAAGTATGAAATGGGGACATGCAGAGGTGTCAGTACCAGCACTACTGTAACAATAGATGTTTACAAACGGTGTAAAGGCACCGACTGCCAAAGACACCAAATATCAGACCACTGGCAGCGCAGTTCTGCTTGTGAAAACACGTATACATTAGGATCTTGTGGCTGGCTGTGATCTGTGCTCTTGGCAGCAATGATTCCATTTTTCTGTTGGCACACATGCTGGGTATGATGTCTCAACTTTGCATCAGAGCATAATGAGTAAAACCGAACAGAGAAAGGATAACTATATATATCAGAGTTAAAACAATATATATATATATATATGTGTATAGGCCAGAGATTACTAGAGTGTGAACAAGCTCCTTAAAGACAAATGGCAGGCTATGTCACCACAACAATTCCCAGATTTTACTATTAACATGACGTAAAGTCATGATTTTATTAAAGACACGGAGGCGAGTATTATGCATAACTCTTTCTTTATTTCCTCAGCAGCAAAGATAGAGGAATATAAATATTGTCAAAAATGAAAGAAAAAACTGTATAGATACACAGGCAACCAATCACATAACAGAGGAAGTGACTATAAAAGGCCTGTGTCTCCCACAATCCCCCTCTTTCTTGCGGAAACCGAAGACCAGGTAAGAAGAATGAAATCCAACTTGTCCATAACAGGAAGAAGGCAACGAATCGAAAACTTCAAGCTAAAAGAGAGAGAGAAATATGGTAATACCCAGACTCCAAACTGTAGACTTACCAAAAACAAACTGTTGGTTACTCAACGACAGATAATATAGGGATCAAAGCAAATATTAGCAGTTCCATGATAAACCGGAATCTGAAAAACATAAAAGAAATAATTAGTTGATGTGATATAACAAGTGAGTCACATATCCAGAGCGACATCAGAAAAACATACCGGCATGAAAAAAACGTACCTGAAGAGCTCAAGAGCATCTCATTCCTATACCCTCACGGGAGGGTGGGAGGGAATAATACTCGCCTCCGTGTCTTTAATAAAATCATGACTTTACGTCATGTTAATAGTAAAATCTGGGAATTTTATTAAAGACACGGAGGCTCATATTATGCAAGTTTAACCCCTTAAGGACACATGACGTGTGTGACATGTCATGATTCCCTTTTATTCCAGAAGTTTGGTCCTTAAGGGGTTAAAGCTGTGCGATCACCTGAGATGCGATATGCTCAATAGGTTTGAAATAGAAGTCACGGAAGGTCGATTCTCTAGACCAGTCCGCAGCCCGCATGATGTCCTCTAGTCGACAGCTGACCGTGGATGCCTTTGAAGCCATAGCACCCCGAACAGAGTGAGGCGTAAAGACCGAAGTGTCTATACCCGCTGAGGATAAAAGCCAGCGTACCCATCGTGCCAGAGTCAGAGACGAAACAGGCCTATGAGGTGTCCTAAAAGACACGAATAGAGGATGCAAGTCCAAGGAACGAAAAGATCGAGTAGCATCCAGATAAGTCCTCAGGCATTCAACCGGACACAATGCTGGAGAGCCCGGGAACCTAGGATACGTGAACGACTTGGATGCCGACTTTGTCCTCCTGGATATGTTGAAAGTAACACCCTCCGGGGTGAATACAATGGCGTCCCAGTCAAGGGCCCTAACATCAGACACCCTCTTACACGAAACCAAACAGAGTAGCATCACTAGTTTGGAGGATAATTGTTTGAGACTCAGTTCGTGGTTAGGATACCAAGATGAGAGGAATCGTAACATGACGTTGACGTCCCAGAAGGCAGAGAAACGAGGTCTAGGAGGGCGAGCGAGGCGGATGCCTTTGAGAAGGCGACAAACAAAAGGATGTCTGCCGACTGGTGAGCCATCCAAACCACTATGCCCGGCCGAAATCGCCGAGCGGTAGAGGTTGACAGTGCGGTACGCCTTGCCCGTCTCAAACAGTGTCGTGAGAAACTCTAGGATCAGATGGAGAGGGGCAGATACGGGATCCACAGACCGTTCCATGCACCAATCAGACCACGAATTCCATGAAGCACGGTAGGCTGATCTCGTACCGGGGGCCCAGGCGTTATCGAGGAGCAGGAGAGTTGATCGCGGAACATTTGGGACAGCCCAGGTTCCCCTGAAAGGAGCCACGCCACAAGAGGCAATTGTCGTCGAAGCACCAGATCGTGAGAGTTCCCGTCCGGATCCAGAAGGAGGTCCTGGAAGCACGGGATCAACCGGGGGTAGTCTATTGACAACTCCAACAGACGTGGGAACCATGGTCTGGATCTCCACAGAGGGGTGATCAAAGCCAGGCGGCACTCGTGGCGAGTCAACTTCGATATCGTGCGGGCGATCATGTTGAACGGGGGAAAGGCATAAAGGCAGCCCGGTGGCCATTCCTGGAGAAAGGCGTCCGTCGCGACCGCTGCCGGGTCTGGCCTCCAGCTGTAAAATTCCGGTAGTTGAGTGTTCAGACGGGACGCGAACAGATCCATCCTGAACCGCCCCCATAGTCTGTCCAGGCCTTGGAATACCGAAACGTGCAAGTGCCAGTCTCCCGAGTCTCTCAAATGTCTGGAATTCCAATCCGCGTCCGAATTGTCCAGCACCGGAATGTGTTCCGCTGTCACGGACACATTGTTGGAAAGGCAAAATTGCCAAAAATCTTTCGCTAGCAGGGCCAACATCCTGGACTTGGTGCCCCCAAGGTGGTTTATATAGCGTACGGCCGACACGTTGTCCATCTTGAGAAGAACGCAGCAGTTCGCCCGTCCTGGGGTAAGGCTGCGAATCGCGAATGCCTCTGCCAGGAGCTCGAGGCAATTGATGTGCAGGGATCTCTCCGTCTCGGACCATCTGCCTCCTGTGGAAACGTTGCCACAACGAGCCCCCCAGCCGTGTAAGCTGGCATCCGACTCTATCACCACGTCCGGGATGGAACCGAAGATGGCCCTCCCGTTCCAGGCTTCCATGTGGGCTAACCACCATACCAGTTCGTCTCTGGACTCCACGTCTAGCCGTACCCGGGATTCGTAGGAATGACCCGATCGGAGGTGAGAACCCTTGAGCCTTTGGAGAGCACGGTAATGGAGTGGGCCCGGGAATATCGCCTGAATGGAGGCCGCAAGGAGGCCAATAATGCGTGCCAATTGCCTGATGGACAGATCCTGTACACGCAGGGCCCTTCGAAGCTCCTTTCGGATGGCTCTGATCTTTGAATCCGGCAGGTATAGGAATTGGCGGATGGAATCCACCTGGAAACCTAGGAACTCCATCGACTGTGACGGGTCCAGGATCGATTTGTCCCAGTTGATCAAGAAACCCAGGTTTTGAAGTAGATCGATCGTCCATCCCAAATGTATGAGAAGATGGTCTCTGGACTGGGACATGATTAAGATGTCGTCCAGGTAAATGATCAAACGCACCCCACGGGTACGGAGGAACTCCATTGCAGGCTTCATGATCTTGGTGAAGCACCATGGCGCTGAGGAAAGGCCGGAAGGCAGGCAGGTAAAGCACCAGTGTCTCCCATGCCAGGTGAAGTGTAGGTAATCCCTGTACTCCATCGCTATCGGGACCGTGAAATACGCGTCCTTCAGATCCAACTTGGCCAGCCAGTCCGACCGTCGGAGGAGGTCTCTGAGGCAGTGTATACCCTCCATCTGAAAATGTTGGTACCGGAGGAATGGACTCCGCCCCCTTTCTTGGGGACCAGGAAGAGATTGCTCGTAAAGCCCTGAGCGGCGAACGGCAACTCTTCTATAGCGCCTTTCAACAGCATCTCCTCGACTTCCGCTGAGATCATCGCGTCTTGGTCTAGCGGGAGAGACAATTCCCTGGGGACATGAAATTGGACAGGCAGAGAAACAAACTCCAGGCGATAGCCCTTCACACACTGTAGAACCCAAGTGTCTGAAGTAATACTTGCCCACTCTTGGTGGAACAGAGCCAGCCTGCCCGCTACCCGCACCCGAGTAATAGGGGAAGAAGGGGTACTTACCATAAGGGCGTCTTCCCGAAGCGGCACCGCGGGGGTATCTGGCTGGGAAGAAAGGAGGCGTCCTCGGATCCTGGAATCCCCGGGACGGAAAGAAGGAACCTCTTTGGGCACGTGAGGAGCCTCGGAAACCAGGGCCGGGTGGACGGTTTCTGCTACGCCCGGCCCCTCCGAAAACCTTGGGTGCGAACATGCGCTTCATGTTTGCCTGCGCCTTGTCAATGGCCGTAAAGGTCTTAACATACGACCCCAAGTCCTTAACGAAGGAAGCACCGAACAACATCCCCTCCTCGGAAGGGCCAGGTTCCGCCACAGTCATGGCAGCCAATTTCGGGTCAAGCTTGAGGAGTATTGCCTTACGCCTCTCTGAAGACATGGCAGTGTTCGCATTCCCCAAAAGACAGATAGCCCTCTGGACCCATCCTATGGCAACATCAACATCCAGCATGGAAGTGCCTGCCCGAGCGCCGTCCAGGAGCTCGTATAATTTGGATAAAGGGCCCAGGGTGTCCAAGGGCTTGTCCTGGCATCCCTTGAGCGAATAGTCCAACCCCTTCTTGGGCTTCCAGCCTGACTTGTTCATGAATTGAGCAATCTGGGGGTCGATGTCAGGGGTTTTGCAGGCTGCACCGGGCAGAGAGGGTCTGGGGCATTCTGCCCGCAACTTATTGCGACCCTCCTTGGAAAGGGGGGTGTGCATGCGCCGTGCCACATATTGAGCAATATGGTCCGGGGGAACCCACTCTGCGGACCTAGGGTGACGAAGATCGTCGGGGTCGAATAAGGAGTTGCCCTGAGGGTCAACCAGTGCCTTGGTATCCCCAGTGGGGTTTATCAATTGACTACGGGCAGCGGCGGGTGTCCCAGAAGCGGTAAGTCCTCACCCGACTCACCCTCATCAAAGGAGTCATACTCCAGAACGTCTGACTCATCCTCCACACTCCGGTCGGAATCCGACCCATCATCCAGGGCTTTAGCCCGTTTCCACAACCTAGCCTTTTTAGCCCGGCCAGGGGCTCTTTTGCGCGTGGGAGGCGCGCTGTCTGTGACCGCCTCTAGCGTGTCAATCATGGCAGGTAGAACCTGCATCGAGGAGTGGGAGTCGACGTGTTTAGATTTCTCCTTAGCCTTACGGGCCCCCGGCACAGTCGGGGTAGGAGAGGGTAGTCCCATACCCAGGAGGGCGGGAGTCGCCATGGAAGGCAGCAGGAGAGAATGCAGGGATTGGGAAAAGGAGGAGGATACAGCACCCATGGCTGAAGCAAAAGCCTTCTGCAAGGAAGAGGCCATAGTGGCATCCAGCAGGGCTTGGAACTCCTGGGAAGCAGTAGCCCCCACAGGATTATCTGGGTTGAAATCAGTGGTGAGGCCCTCAGGCCCATCCTCCCTCTCCTGCATAGTGGCAGTAATGTACAAGGGGAAGAACCCAACAGAAATAGCCTATAAACTAAAACAGTTGATAAAGGGTTGATTAACCCACAGAGAGAAACAATATATATAAGAAAACCTGAGCACTGGTGCACCCCAGGGACCCAGGAGCAAGGCAGAGCGCACGGCAGCAGAAAGGAGCGACCGGGAGGAAGGACCGCCCACAAGATGGCCGCCGCACGTGTAGAGAGCGCTCGCGGCCTGCAACCCGGCGGGGGAAGGGGCGCGCGCCCCTCCCCGCGCGGGCAGCCCGCGAGCGAGCCGGGAAAAAACACTGACAGCCGCGGCAGTATCAGAGAGAGCCGCGGCTGAAAGCAGACCTGGGACTGAAGCACCCGCCGGCCGACAGAGCGGTCGTGGCGGGCGGGGGGTGGGGGGAGGCACCAGCGCAGGGGACAGGACAGGAGCTGCACCAAGCAGGCAGCTTACAGAAGGAAAACAGAGTAGGATATCACACAATCAGAAAAGAAGTGTGAATAAACACAGATTATGCAAAAAACCATACAACTATAATAAAAGAGCTATATCAGTACAGCATAACACCATGTAAATACAAAGTACAGCAAATAAAATACAATGGATCAAGCAAGGTACTTAGCTGTCTGAGGAAGCAGCAAAGAAAGAGGAGGATTGTGGGAGACACAGGCCTTTTATAGTCACTTCCTCTGTTATGTGATTGGTTGCCTGTGTATCTATACAGTTTTTTCTTTCATTTTTGACAATATTTATATTCCTCTATCTTTGCTGCTGAGGAAATAAAGAAAGAGTTATGCATAATATGAGCCTCCGTGTCTTTAATAAAATCTGTTCTATAAGAATCTTATTGCCCTGTGCAATTTATACAGGAGGACATAACAATTTGGATATAATTTAACCACTGAAAAATTGTTCGATGTTTAAATGGTAATTATAGTAGTTAAATGTCCTATGCTTAATGAAAATAATATTAACTGTTTGGAACATTATTTTAAAATAGCTAATAAAATGCAAGCCTCATACCTTAATGCAGAGAGTTCAATATTCGGATTCCCCCTTACCCTTTTATGTCATTTCTGTCCTTCCTTACTCCCTTGTGGGACTCGCCTAGCCACGCAAGGAGGGTTTCCTTGCGTGTCTCTTGTGAAACCCCCTTACTGCTTTGTGTGCCTTCCCAACTCACTTACCCCTTCATGTGATTCTCCTAATCTCCCTTATACCTTTGGGTGCCTCTCACAGCTACCACCTTGTCTCCTTTAATCCCCTTTACTCTCTAGTTTGTCCTTCCTATTCCCATTACCACTTTGTGTGTCTCTGCTAATCCCCCTTACCACCTTTTGTATTTCTGCTAATCCCACCTGCCACCTTGTGTGTCTCTACTAGTCCCCCTTATACCTTTGTGTGCCTCTCACAGCCACCACAAAGTGTGTCTCTCATACTTCCCATTACTCTCTAGTGTGTATCTCCTAACCCCATAACCAGTATGTATACCTCTGCTAACCCCCATGATCAATATGCGTGTCGCTACTTACCCCCTAATTTTCTCTTACCCTACCTACAAATATTTAGACTTGTGCAAAAATCGGTTTTGCACTGTTAATCCGACTCAAATTCCATTTAATCTACACCTAGATAAATCATTTATCTGGGATGTACCTGTGGAATCCTTTTCAAACTCAATTTTATTAAAGACTCCACAGGTAAATCCTATAGGACTCAAGGAATTTGATTTGGAATAACCGTCTGAAATTTTTTTTTTTGCCCAAGTCTACCAATATGGTTGTGGGAGTGTGTGAATCTGGATGTTCCTCTGTCCAGTCTGTCATTGGTAAATCAAAAAATGGTCCATCACACCACTGTAAATTAAATCTCAATAAATTAAATCAATTTATTGAGGTCCCACAGAGAACAGGCAATGTTGCAAGCTTCTTAGAGGTCTTTGTCAAGCAGTCTGTCCTTGGATCTCCAAACAGGTTGCATTGAGCTTCCAGAGAAGTGGGATGTGACGGAGATCTCGGAGATCGAATGACAGACTGGGCAATGTCATAGTCCCATTCATCTACAACGAGTGACCCAGGGCGGACTCCCTATAAGTAGAATGCAGAATCTGCCACCACATTTAACTGCGTTTATTTAGCAATAATGCATAACAAGTCCTGTGCTAAGCCACTCCCATCACTCACAGCCCTATCATGCTAACCAAATTTGGATGGAGAGTGAAGTGAGTGAAAACTAACTGAAATATCGGCATTTAAAATGGTTTTACAAGAAAAATCAGAGGGACTGCACCTAATGACTCATTATAATAAGCTGTAGTGTTTATGATACTTAGCGTGTCCCTATTAAAATAACTCTCTTGAGAAGGGCTGTGCTTCTGGACTTCAAGTTAAACTCCAATCTCCTTCCAATATTCATCCCCCCACTTCCTCTTCAAAAAAAGGGAAGTGGTAATATGACAAAGCACAAATATGTACTGAGTGTTAGGTCTATTCATAGCACAAATATGTAGTGAGTGTAGATCCTGCTTTTAAAATCTCAGGAACTCTTCAAACACAGCAACGTTAGGAGCTAAAACCTTGAAAATTATGTAGCTAGAAGTTGGACGGGTTTCTTCGAACAGATTGGAGAAATTCTAAAACAAGACTCACAAATGGCTACAGTCTCAAGCAGAAAATGTTATTAAACCCTGCAACTTTTCACAGATTTAAACTGTCTGAGAATCCTGCAGTTCTTAATTACCAAGTTCATTTTAGGGAACGCTTGAGATAATTAGTGGATTGGGATCATACATTTAGAAAGCACTGTGCCAAAAATAAATAAGTCTATAGTTAGTTGGAGACAATTATCCACCTGTACATCTTTTACAGGAAGTTCTCGAGCGATGTATCACGCACATTCCTGCGTGGAATGTTCCATGTAACCTTTGGCCTCACATGTATTGGATGAGATCTTCCCCTCAAACCAACCATGAATTCCCCAAATAACGACAGACACTAAAACTTGGATATAACAGGCCACAGCATTTATTAAAACATCCAAAAACTGTATAACGCATCCAAACGGATAAAACTGGACATAATAAAACGATGATAAATTAACATTTCAATAACGTTGCATAATGTCATACAGTATGCCCCCTTAATGTAATCAAATGTCCTTGCTAATTTAACTCACCCCTTCCCAAAGGCTCTCACCTCCCCCCTCAGCATAATAAATTCCTCTTTCCTTTTGTGCTCCCCACCAGCGGCTTTTAGCTCGGTGGGGACCCAACCATAATGCTCCCCACCAGTCAACTTTTAGCTCGGTGGGGACCCGACCATAATGCTCCCCACCAGTCGACTTTTAGCTCAGTGGGGACATGTCCAACCTGGTACCACTTAAGGTTCCATCATAAGAGACAGGGAAGACCTGGCCATTATCCCCTTACTCCTCTACCTGCAAACCATCTCCCATCCTATTTGGCAAGGACATGCCCCCCACCTCACTGTGACAACACCCCGGGCCTAAAGCACAAAGTGAGGGTGGGCGGGAAATGTAATTCCTACACTTCTTCCCTGTAGAGGTGTAGACAGACAACATGATTTACGTCATATTTCTTCTAATGAGTACAGAACTGCTGCCAGGATTTATTAACTTTTAAATTTATGCTATAGAAAATACATTAACCTCATCATCCCCAACAGTTATTTTGATTCATAGAAATTAGAATACCGTTTATTTTAAACATGGGATGCAGACCTAACCCATAAACGTAGGACAAAACAATTATTTTATTAAAGACATGGAGGCTCCTATTATGCTGCACTCTTTCTTTAATTCCCTCAGCAGCAAAGAAATAACAAATGCAAATCAATAATAAACAGAGGTATAAACATCACAATGACAACATCCGCCTAGTGACATGAACATCCAATCAGCGACATCCTTATCCTATCGTAGGCGGAACATAGGTGACCACTTCCTCTTTCTTTGCTGCTCCCTCAGTTAAGTACAACCTGTCTCACGATTTCCTAACTGTGAGATATTTATTTTTATTTATTTTTATGATTGTAGTGATTTGTCATATTAGTAATTGTGATTGGAGTCTTTAGTACTGATCCTTTTATTACTGTTAGTTTTATGTATTATAATTTATTTGTCTTTTTGTTGATATTTGGTTTTTTTCTACCTTAATATTATTAGGCAGACCCTCTGGAGGTTGCCCCATGTCCCCAATGCGCTCCCGCGCTAATGCTCAGTTGTTTGCCCCTTGCTATGAATGCTACAGAGTGCTTGCTCCGGTGGTCGGTAATTCTCCTTATTCCCTGTTCGCGTGCGTTCGGCTCCCGAACGCACGCTTCAACAGCTGTTAACCCAACCGTCCTTTTGGAGTCTAATACCCCACATGACGACCATTTTTCCAGCTCTTTTTTTCTTTGGACCACCCACTTCGCTCCAATAACGGAGTGGGTGTCCAGTCTTAGTTAGTGGTTGGACGATTTTCTGTTTTGCTCCAGCAGTTCTCTGTATTATTTAGAGCATTTATGAGTAAAAATTATTTTCTCTCATTTCCACTCCTGAGGGTTACTTATCCCTGGGGGTTTCATTCAGTCAGTTTCAGTAATTATTACTCGTATTAATATTATTATTACTATTATTTATTGTTATTACTGGTAATTATTTCTAATAATTATTATTATTATTAATTTTTATTATTAGTTACTTCTTAGATTGTATCCTAATCTATATCGCTATGCAGTCTTCTAGAGATGTTCCTACACCCTCTGGGTCACAAACTGAACCCCAAGTTCCCTTGGGACTCCCCATTATAATTTCTGGGGATGAAGCCGAATTCTCAGTTTATGAGGAAATTCAGGCGATCATAGACACTACAGTGTCTAAGTCCATGTCCAAGGCCCTGGCATCTGCCATGGACATTATGTCATCATCTATTTCGAAGTCCTTTATGCAGGCCTTGTTACAGGCACAATTGTCGGTTCCTCTGGCCTCCTTGTTGGCCGTGATACCTCCTACCTCTCAACCCCCACTCCTTGGCCACAAGGCCTCGGCTTAAACCAAGCACTCCTCCAAAATGATAATGATGGCCAGTTTAAAACCTGTTGTAGAGGGTGCGATTATGTAACCACCGCGCAAGAAAGCCACTAGCGGGGCAAAAGCAGCTAGACAATGGAAATGGGCTAAAACCCAGAGTGAGTCGGAGCTCAGTGAAAATGAGGAGAGTGCGCTAGAGTCCGAGTCGGACCATTCCGATGATTTATCCGACCTTGATTCGGAGTATAAATTTGAGGAGGATAAAACCACCCCTCAATGCATGAATGCCACTGAGTTATCTCATCCAGCAATATCCAAGGAGGGTAAGATACTCAGTCCACAGGGCGAACCATTGTTTGACCCTGATGACTTAAGCCAACCCTGCTCGGCCAACTGGTCGCCAGCCGAACATGTGGCACGTTATATTGCTGCCCGGGTCCGCAAGCCTCTTGATAAGGTGACCCGTAGTAAATTGCAGGTGGAATGCCTACATCCTACTGTACCGAACGATGTATGCAAGACACCCCATGTCAACCCCAAGATTATTCAATTCTTGGGCAAGACAGGGTGGAAACCCAAAAAGGTTTTGTATTTTTCCCTGTGCAACTGCCAAGACAAAGTTTTAGATATTTTGGGTCCAGCGACCAAGACCTCGGAGCTGTAGAAGAATCTTTGGCTCGGGACAATGTTTTCGATCGCCTCACCATTAGGGGTTGGATAGAGAGGTTGATCTGCTTGATTGGCAATGCAAACACTGCGTTATTACAAGTTATTCTTTCATAATGGTTGATTTATTACCTGCTAGTTAACTTAGTTTTAGCTTATGATCATACTGAGAATGCAGACCACCAGTCTCTTTATACTCCCTTATATTTTACACATTTTTAATCTCTATTAATAAAAATGGGTTTGACCCCTCAGTTAGTGACATCACCTGCCTCAATGTCTGCTTCTGATTGCATTTTCTTTCTTCAACTGGACTTGTTCCTCTATGGAGTGTTGTGACTTAATGCATTTGAGGCGCCTTTTTTTTTTTATTTTTGCAAATGTCACTATTGTACTGTCTATTCCTGTTATTCTTATGCTTCAATAAAAACAGATTCACAAAAAAAAGATTCCTTCATACATTAAATAAATATTGTAGGGGTAGAGGTTTTACATAGTCTATGTATCCCTTATCTCGTAATATTTTATAGAGGTATAAAATATTAGCACAGACACAAAAATTCATTTTTTGTCACATACAGTGGGCGTTGAGAAAAAAAATGATAAAAATAAATAGACATGGTGAATTTGTCCTATTCGTGGGTACTTGTAGTGAACTTAATGCTATTGGTCTTAATGCAGCTCCCTAAAAGTACTTGAATGTGAACATTATGCTTTATGTAGGCAAAATGCCAAGATACAGTAGACACAGTTACACCAAGCATTTGTACTATATAGGAATTTCCATGACAGAGAGAGGTCCTGCCAATTTATGTGTTTCTAAACTGGGTAAAAATCAGAAGTGGGATGGAATGGAAGATAATCGGGGCATTTATAGGATAACCATGATTTCTCATTTCTTTACAATCTAAAATAAATGTTGCCACATTTATGTGAAGTTTAGGGAGTGAATGAACTCTGAATATATTAACATTTGAATGCTTCCCTTTGGCAGTAAATCCGTATCCTCTGATCATCTCCAAGTGCTCTATACAGTGGATTTTATAGTGGGTAAATGCTATGTGAGCTTATGGACCTAATTACGTAAAACATGTGTGAACTGCAACTACAGACATGTCTGCAGGAGTTTATTTTTTCCAAAAATGTTTATTAGGTATTATAAGGGTATGCAATAGGGATAACTTGTACAATAAGTAACATATTCTGTACTAATACATGTGAAAAGATACAATAACAAGGTACGACAAAAAAGAATGAACAAACGAAAGTGTTGGAAAAGTCAAGAGTAAAGGTTGGTTAGTTAGAGGCCTTAAAGGACCACTATAGGCACCCAGACCACTTCAGCTTAATGAAGTGGTCTGGGTGCCAGGTCCACCTAGGGTTAACCCTGCAGCTGTAAACATAGCAGTTTCAGAGAGGCACTTCAGCTGTGATTTTAACAGTGAGAAGACGCCAGCGTCCATAGGAAAGCATTGAGAATGCTTTCCTATGGACTGACTGCGCGCGTGGCTCTTGCCACGCATGCGCATTCAGCCAATGACGTCGGAGGAGTCCCCCCAGGGTAATAAGGGACTGAGGAGCCAGGTTACTGTAATAAGGCACTCAGGAGCCGGATTGCTGTAATAAGACGTTACAGGGTAATAAGGCACTCAGGAGCCGGGTTACTGTAATAAGATGTTACGGTGTAATAAAGCACTCACGAGCCGGGTTGCTGTAATAAGATGTTACAGGGTAATAAGGGACTGAGGAGCCAGGTTACTGTAATAAGATGTTACAGGGTAATAAGGCACTCAGGAGCCGGATTGCTCTAATAAGACGTTACAGGTTAATAAGGCACTCAGGAGCCGGGTTACTGTAATAAGATGTTACGGGGTAATAAGGCACTCAGGAGCTGGGTTACTGTAATAAGATGTTTCAGGGTAATAAGGCACTCAGGAGCCGGGTTACTGTAATAAGATGTTACAGGGTAATAAGGCACTCAGGAGCTGTGTTACTGTAATAAGATGTTACAGGGTAATAAGGCACTCAGGAGCCGGGTTACTGTAATAAGATGTTACAGGGTAATAAGGCACTCAGGAGCCGGGTTACTGTAATAAGATGTTACAGGGTAATAAGGCACTTGGGAGCCGGGTTACTGTAATGAGATGTTACAGGGTAATAAGGCACTCAGGAGTCGGGTTTTTGTATTTAATTGTTGCAGGTGGATTAAGGCACATCTGCTATTTTACTGAATTACTCTGTTTGAAAGCTGTTCCCATTATGCGTGTCACACATTGAGTGTATGGTGTTATCTGGCACACAGCTCCCACCCACAGGCTTTCAGCTGATTACGGAGATAAATGACGTCACTATTTTCATGGAGAAGCCAGAGCTAGCACTGCACCCACAGCTAACGAGGCGGTGGTGTAACACTGTGAAGAGTACGTGAGAGCTATAATGAGCATCAGAGAGAGCTTTAAGATCACAGTGTTCTTTGTGGTAATTAGACATATTACCATCAATAACAATATAATTTACTAGTGCTTAACAGTGTTTTCACTGTATAATAATGCACTCAGGAGCCGGGTTACTGTAATAAGATATTACGGGGTAATAAGGCACTCAGGAGCCGGGTTACTGTAATAAGATGTTACAGGGTAATAAGGCACTCAGGAGCCGGGTTACTGTAATAAGGTGTTACAGGGTAATAAGGCACTCAGGAGCCGGGTTACTGTAATAAGATGTTACAGGGTAATAAGGCACTCAGGAGCCGGGTTACTGTAATAAGATGTTACAGGGTAATAAGGCACTCAGGAGTTACCGGGTTACTGTAATAAGATGTTACAGGGTAATAAGGCACTCAGGAGCCGGGTTACTGTAATAAGATGTTACAGGGTAATAAGGCACTCAGGAGCCGGGTTACTGTAATAAGATGTTACGGGGTAATAAGGCACTCAGGAGCCGGGTTACTGTAATAAGATGTTACAGGGTAATAAGGCACTCAGGAGCCGGGTTACTGTAATAAAATGTTACAGGGTAATAAGGCACTCAGGAGCTGGGTTACTGTAATAAGATGTTACAGGGTAATAAGGCACTCAGGAGCCGGGCTACTGTAATAAGATGTTACAGGGTAATAAGGCATTCAGGAGCCGGGTTACTGTAATAAGATGTTACAGGGTAATAAGGCACTCAGGAGCCGGTTACTGTAATAAGATGTTACAGGGTAATAAGGCACTCAGGAGCTGGGTTACTGTAATAAGATGTTATGGTGTAATAAAGCACTCACGAGCCGGGTTGCTGTAATAAGATGTTACAGGGTAATAAGGGACTGAGGAGCCAGGTTACTGTAATAAGGCACTCAGGAGCCGGATTGCTCTAATAAGACTTTACAGGTTAATAAGGCACTCAGGAGCCGGGTTACTGTAATAAGATGTTACAGGGTAATAAGGCACTCAGGAGCCGGGTTACTGTAATAAGACTTTACAGGTTAATAAGGCACTCAGGAGCCGGGTTACTCTAATAAGATGTTACGGGGTAATAAGGCACTCAGGAGCCGGGTTACTGTAATAAGATGTTACAGGGTAATAAGGCACTCAGGAGCCGGGTTACTGTAATAAGATGTTACAGGGTTATAAGGCACTCAGGAGCCGGGTTACTTTAATAAGATGTTACAGGGTAATAAGGCACTCAGGGGCCGGGTTACTGTAATAAGATGTTACAGGGTAATAAGGCACTCAGGAGCCGGGTTACTGTAATAAGATGTTACAGGGTAATAAGGCACTCAGGAGCCAGGTAACTGTAATAAGATGTTACAGCGTAAGAAGGCACTCAGGAGCCGGGTTACTGTAATAAGATGTTACGGGGTAATAAGGCGCTCAGGAGCCGAGTTACTGTAATAAGATGTTACAGGGTAATAAGGCACTCAGGAGCCGGGTTACTGTAATAAGATGTTACAGGGTAATAAGGCATTCAGGAGCCGGGTTACTGTAATAAGATGTCACAGGGGTAATAAGGCACTCAGGAGCCGAGTTACTGTAATAAGATGTTACGGGTTAATAAGGCACTCAGGAGCCAGGTTACTGTAATAAGATGATACGGGTTAATAAGGCACTCAGGAGCCGGGTTACTGTAATAAGATGTTACAGAGTAATAAGGCACTCAGGAGATGGGTTACTGTAATAAGATATTACAGGGTATTAAGGCGCTCAGGAGCCGGGTTACTGTAATAAGATGTTGCAGGGTAATAAGGCACTCAGGAGCTGGGTTACTGTAATAAGATGTTACAGCGTAAGAAGGCACTCAGGAGCCGGGTTACTGTAATAAGATGTTACGGGGTAATAAGGCGCTCAGGAGCCGAGTTACTGTAATAAGATGCTACAGGGTAATAAGGCATTCAGGAGCCGGGTTACTGTAATAAGATGTCACAGGGGTAATAAGGCACTCAGGAGCCGAGTTACTGTAATAAGATGTTACAGGGTATTAAGGCACTCAGGGGCCGGGTTACTGTAATAAGATGTTACGGGTTAATAAGGCACTCAGGAGCCAGGTTACTGTAATAAGATGTTACGGGTTAATAAGGCACTCAGGAGCCGGGTTACTGTAATAAGATGTTACAGAGTAATAAGGCACTCAGGAGATGGGTTACTGTAATAAGATATTACAGGGTATTAAGGCGCTCAGGAGCCGGGTTACTGTAATAAGATGTTGCAGGGTAATAAGGCACTCAGGAGCTGGGTTACTGTAATTAGAAGTTACAGGGTAATAAGGCACTCAGGAGCTGTGTTACTGTAATAAGATGTTACAGGATAATAAGGCACTCAGGAGCCGGGTTACTGTAATAAGATGTTACAGGGTAATAAGGCACTCAGGAGCCGGGTTACTGTAATAAGATGTTACAGGGTAATAAGGCAGTCAGGAGCCGGGTTACTGTAATATGATGTTACAGGGTAATAAGGCACTCAGGAGCCGGTTACTGTAATAAGATGTTACAGGGTAATAAGGCACTCAGGAGCCTGGTTACTGTAATAAGATGTTACAGGATAATAAGGTACTCAGGAGCCGGGTTACTGTAATAAGATGTTACGGGGTAATAGGGCACTCAGGAGCTGTGTTACTGTAATAAGATATTACAGGATAATAAGGCACTCAGGAGCCGGGTTACTGTAATAAGATGTTACGGGGTAATAAGGCACTCAGGAGCCAGGTTACTGTAATAAGATGTTACAGGTAATAAGGCACTCAGGAGCCGGGTTACTCTAATAAGATGTTACAGGGTAATAAAGCCCAGGAGCCGGGTTACTGTAATAAGATGTTACAGGGTAATAAGGCGCTCAGGAGCCGGCTACTGTAATAAGATGTTACAGGGTAATAAGACACTCAGGAGCCGGTTACGGTAATAAGATGTTAATGGGTTATAAGGCATTCAGGAGCCGAGTTACTGTAATAAGATGTTACAGGGTAATAAGGCACTCAGGAGCTGTGTTACTGTAATAAGATATTACAGGATAATAAGGCACTCAGGAGCCGGGTTACTGTAATAAGATGTTACGGGGTAATAAGGCACTCAGGAGCTGTGTTACTGTAATAAGACGTTATAGGGTAATAAGGCACTCAGGAGCTGGGTTACTGTAATAAGATGTTACAGGGTAATAAGGCGCCCAGGAGCCGGGTTACTGTAATAAGATGTTACAGGGTAATAAGGCGCTCAGGAGCCGGCTACTGTAATAAGATGTTACAGGGTAATAAGACACTCAGGAGCCGGTTACGGTAATAAGATGTTAATGGGTAATAAGGCATTCAGGAGCCGGGTTACTGTAATAAGATGTTACAGGGTAATAAGGCACTCAGGAGCCGGGTTACAGTAATATGATGTTACAGGGTAATAAGGTATTCAGGAGCCGGTTACTGTAATAAGATGTTACAGGGTAATAAGGTATTCAGGAGCTGGGTTACTGTAATAAGACGTTACAGGGTAATAAGGCACTCAGGAGCCGGGTTACTGTAATAAGATGTTACAGGGTAATAAGGCACTCAGGAGCCGGGTTACTGTAATAAGATGTTACAGGGTAATAAGGCACTCAGGAGCCGGGTTACTGTAATAACATGTTACAGAGTAATAAGGCACTCAGGAGCCGGGTTACTGTAATAAGATGATATCGGGTAATAAGGCACTCAGGAGCCGGGTTACTGTAATAAGATGTTACAGGGTAATAAGGCACTCAGGAGCCGGGTTACTGTAATAAGATGTTTAGAGAGGTAGTAAGTAAATTATAAGAGAATTATGGGTTGGGAGTTCCCTTTTCTGAGCGTTACCTGCGTGTTTAATGGGAGTGCCGTGTTGCGTGGCTGCCAAGTGGTGTTAAATGACGCTCTCTCTGCACTCACTGACCTCGCAGTATATCTTGTTGGGAAATATTGCTGTTCTGTTGTGAAATAAGATTCACAGGCTTATTTCCTTTGAACTACAGACATATCCTCATGAACGCACCCTTTACACAGGAAGCAGTCTAGAAACCAAAGGATCATTGGGTTCGAAAACTTAACCCTTTATAGGCCCATTCTGTTTTACATGGTATCTTTATTCTTGTGTATATTATTTTATTTATAAATCAGTGGCATGTTCTAGCACTGCACGATGATATTGGAATGAAGCTTCTAGCAGTTGTCCTAAGCCATGAAGAACAAACGTAACGCATTATAAAATAGTCTTGTGGATCATATTTTTTTAGATGCCCTAATTATCTCAATATGTGTAATGCAGGTAGCAAATGACTTCTCTTCAATAGACTTTTCTCGTTTAGCTATGCCTCCAGTTTGGCTATTTTGGAGTTCATTTTGGAATACACTTTGACTTCCCAATAATTCTTATTTTAGTTAATAACTAGGTATATGTATTTGAATTTATCCTATCCGATTCCTAATTCAAATATTAGTCCTACACGAATGTATTCTGCGTATCATAACGATATACTGTAATAATGTTCTACTATGTGTTAGAGTGTCGGCTCTGTGACTGCATTGCCAGTGGTTTGGTTCTCTTATTGCATATGATGTGTCCCTAAGTATAGAATAGAGCGTACGTTCATATAAGTAAATAAATACCTCTCATTAGTGCATATCAGACTAATTTGCTTCCGCCCCCTCCCCTCCCTCTCCGCCCCCCAAGACTTCCAAACTTCTGAGACCCATCTTTTAGATAACTTTACCATAATGTCATGTCAAAAATTCTAGCTGTATGTAATGTGTGTGTGGAGTGTGCTGGCTGTGTCTCATTATTTTTTTATTATTTATATAGCACCAGCAAATTCTGTAGCACTGTACAATGGGTGGACTGACAGACACGTAATTGTAACAAGACAAATGGACACACAGGAACAGAAACATGTATGTGTGGAGTGTGCTGTATGTAATGTGTGTGGTGTGTGCTGGATGTGTATCATGTGTGTTTGGAGTGTACTGGCTGTATGTGATGTGTGTGTGGTGTGCGCTGGTAGTATGTAATGTGTGTGTGGTGTGTTCTGACTGTATGTCATGTGTGTGTGATAGCTGTGTATAATGTGTGTGATCATGCTCTGTGTAGCCCAGAAGATGTCCATGACCTACAAATAAAGCAAGGCTCCACTGATACACGCATGCAGGAGCTCACAGCAACATATACTCAGCTGAGTATGAGGCTCAGACACCTGAAAGACTCTGCAAGACAGCGCAATGTGAAGGTGAGGGGGATCCCGGATGATATGGATGCCGCTTAATTACCACAATTCATTCGGAGGCTGTTCTCCACAACCCTGACGCCCAGACAGGCAAAAGGCCTGTCGCTAGACGGCCAGTACTGCATCCCCGGCCACTCTCGCAACCAAGACACTGCTACTCGAGATGTCATCCTGTGCTTTAAGACACGCAACAACAAAGAAGGGATTATGCGGGCTGTTAGGGGACAAACCACATATATGTTTGAGGAATACTCGCTGAGTGTTTCTTTCATGACTTGAGCCGCCAGACGCTACAGTGGAGAGCGTCGGTTAAAGGGGTAACCTCCCAACTGAGAGCTGACGACATTCCACATAAATGGGGCAATCCGAGAGCACTCATCTTCGGCAAAGACAGCCAGCAGCACCGACTGACTTCCCCATTGGAGGCTACAACGTACCTGCAGGCATTGAAACTTACCTCAACCACGAGTGCCACCACCAAATCGGGACATCGCTGGGATGTTGCCAAAGTTGCGGTGTTCACCCCATCGGGATCTAGTGCTCCAGGGTGATTGGGCATAACCGTATTCCTCGCCCCAGATAGAAACATGAAATGTTGTGGAGTCCCAGTTCTCTGCCTCAACATACCATTTCTATTCTGTTTGTTGTGTTTATTTTCTATATTTCTGTTACCTTAACTGACTCAATACATAACTACATTTGATATTGCACATCCTACGCATACTTACGGGAGACCATGCACCTAGGTGTACTCCCCGCCACTCCTATGCTTGAAATGCAAAGGCCCATAAATTGCCCGCACACTGGCACTGCACTAAAGCCATCACTCCCTCCCCCCCCCCTTGAGTTCCGGGGATATGGAGCTCACTCATCTTGTTATCTAACACAAGAGCCGGAGGTCTGCTTAAACAGGGCTGAATATACCTTATTCCCATCGGCAAACCCGTACTTCGACCTTACAAGTACCATTAGCGTCTTGCGAATTGAGTCACTAGACATCACCTTGGTAAACCCAGGATGCACTGGGAATAGGACAACCGATGATTGTCTTTGACAAGCCATTCACTAACCCCTTCACACCTAGCCTCTGAACCCGGACAAACAGATTTTTCATCACTCACATAACACTACATAAAAACAGGGCTACTTAGCCAGTGACGTCCCCTGTTATGCAGTATATGCACCACTTATACTTTAACAAGCATATTATGTAACGATCTGTCATACAACTGTACAACAAGTCGTGCATGTGTTATGCTACATTTTGCGATTGTTACTCATGACATGGTTGTGATTGTTACTCCCATGCCTAAATAAAACAAAGATTGACACAGAGTACAGCATGGGAAGATTAGTTACCATTCTATACCAGGCACCTGTGAGTCTTGGCGCACTGCCAGGCATTGGTGCATTACACTGGCTGCTGGCATTAACCACCAGGACAGTCCCTGATAAACGTTAAAACATGACTCCATCAGACAAGACATCACAAGCACAGTCCCACCACAATGCTTTCCATTTAGCTGCTCTACGTTCATGAGGCTCTATGCCACTCCAGATGTTGTGAACTACATATCCCCTGATTCCTTGCCAGCATATTGGCTGTAAGAGGATTATGGGAGTTGTAGTCCACATCATCTGTAGTGCTGTAGGTTGCCTATCCCTGTGCATTTGTCCAAAATGTCTTTACAATGTAAACAATAACACAGTGTACGAAATTGCACTGGAGGCTGTGTGCACACACAGATATTTATAGTGAATTTCCAAACAAGTTTGGAAAAATAAAACTTCCCTCTTGACTGTTCTTCTTTTCCTTTTTAAAAATAGCTTTTTAGTTTTCCATTAAAGGACCACTATAGTGCCAGGAAAACATACTCGTTTTCCTGGCACTATAGTGCCCTGAGGGTGCCCCCACCCTCAGGGACCCCCTCCCGCCCAGCTCTGGAAAGGGGAAAGGGGCTTAAACTTACCTTTTTCCAGCGCTGGGCGGAGAGCTCTCCTCCTCCGTTCCTCCTCCGTTACGCCCGCCCATAGATGCGCTTGCAGGCCAAGGCTTCTTGTAGCGCATTCAGCTTGATCTCCTAGAAAGCATTTACAATGCTTTCTATGGACACTGCGATGCTCTCACTGTGATTTTCACGGTGAAACACTAAGCGCCTGGTCTTTGTCAATGAGACAGCCACTAGGATAGAGGAAGCTTAACCCATTCATAATTATAGCAGTTTCTCTGAAACTGCTATAATTATGAAAAAATGGGTTAACCCTAGAAGGACCTGGCACCCAGACAACTTCATTAAGCTGAAGTGGTCTGGGTGCCTAGAGTGGTCCTTTAAGCACCAGACCCCAGAGAGGTGTAGGAAAGGGTTAATAAAACGATCTGAAGCAGCACAGTGAATGTTTGTATCGGTGTCTGTGTTTACGTGTCTCTTTACATTTTAACTGTTGTGCAAAAGATGTTGGAAAGTGATTTTATATTTTATTATTCTTTAGCAGAACATCTAGATCCCATAATAAAATTCTTACTGAATGAATTTATTAAATGACGTGCTCTTGGGTTTTGTGCAGTGAAGTGTGTTCACAGCCCTGGAATCATCAGATCAAGCTCCAGCGGGCACATGTCTGTAGGCCAGTACTTGGTCTTACTGAGAAACTGGTCCAACAGCTCCATCAACTGGAGAAAATAACTGTGTTTTATAGACAGAGATTTAATGTTAGATCACTCTCTGCTGGATACTACTGCTATTACACCTGAGACATTTTTTTCCCAATTGAATCTGAATGTGCGTGGCAAGTGTTCACTCATGTTGAGACCACTCCAGAGCCAAAACCATCCAAGATGAGAAGCTACAGACAGCCAAGGCCAGTCATCAGGAACCCAGCTCACTCAGCACTCAAGGCTCCCACAAATATAACCATACTATTATTCTTTATAACCCTTTTCTCAATCCAATTTTGTTTACATCACTAACAGCATTAGCACACACCTCAAACTGGAACACAAATTATCATACACCATGGCCTGCTCTGTGTCACGACAGAGTGTAACCCAGAGGAAGATGTTTACTGGACCTTAGAGTGGCCGGGCATGCATCTGAGAGTAGTCAAAGGAGTAGCCAGAGGTCAAGGGAGTACAGAAGACGGACACACGATATAATCCAAGCCAAAATAATGGGAAACCAGAGAACAGAATAGTCAGAAGGGGAGCCAAGAGTCAGATACCCCAAAATTTGTATAGAAAAAAAGGGGACGATCTGCTAAACAAATAACAAGAACAGTGCATAGCGCATAACTGTGTATATGAATAAACCAAATGTGTAGTTTTCAAATGGCCACTCACACTTTCGTTGAAATATAAATGCCTTGGAACTGAATTGCTCTTTTCAGCAAAAATGCTCTTTTCAGCATAAATGCCCTTCCAGGAATGATTCTTCCACCACTTTTAAACTCTCATGGAATAGTTAAAAGGTGTGTGCTCAAAGAAAAAAACAGAACTTGTAGTACATATTTAAAAATGTAGAAAAAATAATTTAATCACTTACATCTAAATATAAAACAATGGATGTATTCTCACTGTCACCACCAGGGGTCCTACGCGTTTCGTCCGTATGTAGGATTTAAAAATGTAGAAAAAATAATTTAATCACTTACATCTAAATATAAAACAATGGATGTATTGTTCATTTGTATGCTGTCATTTCTGGTCACTGAAGTCCCTGAGGAAGTCCTACATACGGACGAAACGCGTAGGACCCCTGGTGGTGACAGTGAGAATACATCCATTGTTTTATATTTAGATGTAAGTGATTAAATTATTTTTTCTACGTTTTTAAATATGTACTACAAGTTCTGTTTTTTTCTTTGAGCACACACATTTTAACTGTTCCATGAGAGTTTAAAAGTGGTGGAAGAATCATTCCTGGAAGGGCATTTATGCTGAAAAGAGCAATTTTGCTGAAAAGAGCAATTCAGTTCCAAGGCATTTATATTTCAACGAAAGTGTGAGTGGCCATTTGAAAACTACACATTTGGTGTATTCATATACACAGTTATGCGCTATGCACTGTTCTTGTTATTTGTTTAGCAGATCGTCCCCTTTTTTTCTATACATGTTCTGTTGAAGACAGGAGGAAGTCTTCGGGGAAATCCTACCTGATTCAGGGAGGTCTTTTTCTGCTATTTATTTGTTGAGCACTTATTGCACTGTGGTTTGTGCACACATATCGCTTTTTTGTATCTTTGTATATTACCCCAAAATTTGTCAGAATATAAAGAGCGCTAGAGGAATCAAACAAAAACCACACTAGTGCGCCGAACAAATGCCATGGGTGCCCTTTTATAGGGTGGGATATTTTGCTTTAAAACCACGTCACCAAAAGGTCTGGGAGCGTGGCCACGTCATATAAGTGGGCTGGTTGCGAGTGGACGGCGTCAGAAAGACTGAGCCGCCTCCCGGAAGTGTGAGAAGAGGACGCAGCGCTGGGCGGGTCCGGCGGGGAAAGGTAAGGTATCGTTACACTCTGTTCCTGTAACTTATCTGCAGAGTTCTGGTGGAGAGTTATAAAAAATAGTCCTCCTACTCCCACCTCACAAGACTATAAAGTATCCCATTCAATGTATGGCGAAAGAAAAATTATGTCCAAATTCCTATTCCTTATGTTACTTGCCCTTGCAAATGATGTGGAGTTTAACCCTGGTCCCCCAGCTAATTCTAGTCCTAATCTCCCCACTAAAAAAGGCCTCTCTTTTGTGCACTGCAATATCAGTAGCTTACTCCCTAAACTATTGTCAAAAATCTTAGAAAAACGTGTCCATACGCAACTATGTGAGTACTACCAACAATCAAACTATCTGACCCCTGATCAATCGGGCTTTCGCCAGAATCACTCCACTACAACTGCACTCTAATGTGTCAATTTCTGACAGCGACTCCCTCCCTGTCCCATAGTGTTCTTCCCCCCTCCCCTGTCCCATATTGTTCTCACCCCCTCCCCTGTCCCATATTGTTCTCCCCCTCCCCTGTCCCATATTGTTCTCCCCTCCTCCCTGTCCCATATTGTTCTCCCTCCCTCCTGTCCCATATTGTTCCCCCCCGCCCTGTACCATATGTTCTTTACCCCCTCCACTGTCACATAGTGTTCTTTCCCTCTCCCCTGTCCCATAGCGTTCTTTCCCCCCCAACAAAGGAGATGAGCCAGCTTAGAGGTGTTGAATATACAAGGTATCGTTAGAAGGCTAAGATTCCAAAAATGAGATAATCTGAGTGACATCCCAGAAATTGGAGTATCTGGGAATAGGAGGTCTGGCCAGACGTATGCCACGTAAAAGTCTGCAAACAGAAGGATGTTTGCCCACCATTATCAATCAGGGTATGATCTGCCGAGAAGGCGGATCCAAAGACCTTAATGGAGTGATATGATTTTCCTTGGTTGAATGAATATAAGACGTTCAACACTTGTGTGAGAGATGCTAAATAGAGATCAATATCTCTTCCCATACACCAGCTGACCCAAGTCTGCCATGTGGAGGCATGTGCGCTTCGCGTTCCTGGGGCCCATGAGTCCCATAAGAGTGTCGAGCTATGCTCGAAAGTCCTGCAACATGCTAAGATTCCCTGAAACGGCCCAGCCCACGAGGTGGAGGTGGCCTGGTAGGGTAAGAGGATGGAGCTTGCCTGCCGAGTTCCTGAATACATCTATGGTCTGATGCAATAGTAAAGAGTAGTATACCAACATTTCCAGAAGAGTGGGGAACCATGTCTGGGCTCTTCATGAAGTAGTTATCAGGACTATTGTGACTCTTTGAACTCTTATTTGGTGAAGAGTTTACTGGATCATGGAGAAGAAAGCATATTTCCTGACGATGGGCACTGCTGAAGGAACGCATCGGTTGCCAGAGACAGAGGGTCCGGTAACCAGCTGAAGAAGGCATCTGTCTGGCGATTCAACCGAGATTCAAATAGATCCAGTGTGAGGGGCCTTTGGAGGAGATGAATGTGTTAAAACAGTTGGGGATCTAGCTGCCAATTGCTGGCATCCCTCCAGTGACGGGAAAACCAATCTGCTCGAAAAGAAAGATTTCTGTCCAGACAGAACTGATTGAGGTCTTTTGTTAGGTCGGAGAGCAGTTTGGATAGAGATTCCCTCTAGACAATTCACGTAGTGGACTGCAGAGATGTTGTCCATTCCCAGAACTAAGGAATAATTAAAAATGTCCTTGACAAAACTGCGGATCGCAAAAGAGCCCGCAATCAGTTCCAGGTAATTTATGTGAAGGGCTTGTTCCAAGAAGGCTGGTGTCCGACTCCAAAACAAAGTCCAGTTGTGAGCCAAAGATGGCCATCCCATTCCATGCATCCATATTGTGAAGCCACCTATGGAGTTCTAGGTGGATTTAGTCTGTCAGAGTTATTAGTTGGTCGTAAGATGTGGATTGATGCAGATAAAATGTTTTCAAACGCTGCATCGCTCAATAGTGCAAAGGTCAAGGAAATATAGCTTGGATAAGTGCGGAAAGGAGGCCTAGTTGAGCAGAACATAACTTTCTGGTGGAGAGCAATTGCAGAATTGCTTTCACGGAATCTATTTGAAATCCCGTAAATTGAATAATCTGCAAAGGTTCCAAAACTGATTTCTGGAAATTGATCATAAAACCTAGGCTTTGTAATAGGGCTGAGGTCATATTCGTATGATGACGAAGTGTATGTAGGTCTCGAGCCATGATCAGAATGTCATCCAAATATATAATAGAGCAGATCCTTTGAGAGCGAAGTAACGCCATGACCAGCTTCATTAACTTGGTGAAGCACCATGGTGCGGAACAAAGGCTGAAGGGAAGGCAGGTGAACTGCCAAATGTCTCTTTGCCATAGGAATTGAAGAAAAGCACAATGACTTTGTGTGACCGGAACACAAAGTCATCTTCGAGCTCGAAGTGAGTGGACCAGTTTACCACGCATAGGAGGTCTCGTAGAAGATGGATAACTTACATCTTGAAGTGCGGTACAAGACATGTCGGTTTAGGTCTCTGAGATTGATTACAGGACAGAGATCTCCTGTCTTTATGCGGACCAGAAACATGTTGCTGAGAAATGTATGAGAGAAGGGTGATCACTGTCCTCTCCTGTAGTTTGCATAGTTCTGCATGCAAGGTCGCCTCATTTGACGAGGACATCCAAAATGTCATCGGGGAGGCATTTTGACTGAAAAAGGTACTTTGAAATAAGGACATTACCTGCAGCAGTACGACCGCGGAGCGAAGCAGTCTCGCGTCCTCTAATAGATCTTTTCTTAGTGAATAGCTGCCAATGGTAAAGGCGGCTAATGCCCAATTTCCAATATTCAGAGGGTCGGGGCCTGTAGCCTGTGAAGCCACCTTCTGGTGGCTCAGCCTCTGTAGCGACCAGCTCGCCCATAAAAACCTCTGCGTAAGGAGAATTGGGCTTAATAAGGGTTGTGAAGACAGAGACGTGTTTATTAAGGTCTCTCATGAAGCTGTCCCAAAAATTGGTATCTGGCCCTAGTTCCTTTGAACTTAAGTCAGCCAATTTAGCGTCTCTTTTGTATAAGGCTGATATGACCATGTTGGCACTGCCCACTTTCACATAGTGTGAGGATCAAATTCACCACTAGTTAGTGTCTCATCAGCCAAAATGAAAATTTGTATTTGTATTTGTAATAGGTCCGACAATATCTAAAAGTTTATCATGGGTCGTCTTTAGACCCTGCTCGATGCCTTTATGTGGGTCCTTGCCTGATTTAGTAAGGAAAGTGAAGCATAAGGTCAAATTCTGGCATCAACACCACCTTATCTGGGATAGAATGCCTGGGGCATTCAGCCCTTAACTTGGCTCGGATTTCCTTTTCCAAGGGTTTGTGAAGCCACATTTTACAAAAGTTTGCAGTATGTTCTGGAGGTGCCTATTCAGCATAGGAAGAGTGACGAATAACTCTAGGGTCAAAAAGTGGTTGGCCAGAAGCATCCAGGAGGATGTCAGTAAGTGGATCTCGTTTTTTATGAGTGCCAGAGTCCTTGTTATTAGAGTTTGTCTGATTCATAATATAGGACTCTTTGACAAATTCTGATGTCGAGGAATCTCGATACACATTTGTCGGGAGATCCTCATCAGAATAATTAGTGAAATATTTATCTACCGCTTGAAGGTTTTCGGAAGTAGAACCCTCTAAATGGTCTGAATCATCCTACAAAGTAGGTGGCAGGAATAATGTAAAAGTTTTTGCAGGAGCCTTACCCTTGCCTGCCAAGGTGCTATCCCCTTTCCAGGGACGTTTGCATGTTGCTCTCTATAGAGAGATGTGAGTCTTCAGAGTCATGGTCAGCGGGACGATTAATATCAGTGAAAGATTGTTCATGGAAAACTGCCAGAGCTTTTGGTATAGACTCAGTGATGGCAGAGTAGAGCCAAACCCGCAACTCAGTAGAGATTTCTGGGTCTGTCTGATTAACCATTCACTTCACTGTCAGTGAAGTGGGGGTTACCCACAATAAGTCCAGAATAGGAAGCAAGTGGGGGTCACCCACAATAAGCCCAATAAGTCCAGAATAGGAAGCAAGTGGGGGTCACCCACAAATTTTAAATAATGCAGACAAAAGTGGGGGTTACCCACACTGCAGAGGTAATAACAGTGAAGTGGGGGTCACCCACAATGAGCTGATGTAGACAAGTGATTTTAAAATCACAACAGGTAAATATAGGGAAAAACATATGAACAGATGAAAAGGGGGTCACCCTTGGGGAACTAGTGTAAAGGGCCAAGGTATTGATCTAGCTTGAAGGACGCGTACGTGTCCGTCCCCATAGCACATGTGAGTCATCCATTCCTTCGATTCACTTGGAAATATCGACCATGCCAATTCACATGTCTACCGTTCGGACTCAGGTCTGCCCCGTGGTGCTTCATGAAGCTTCTGAAGCCAGTCATGGCGCACCTGCGAGCAAAGGGAATCTGCTGTCTCATCTATCTGGACGACATGCTGATATTCTGCAAATCCGCATCCAGACTACAATCTCAAATGAGGTTTATAGTTCTGTTTCTAGAATCGTTGGGCTTCATAGTGAACAGAGAGAAATCGGCACTATCTCTGTCCCGAGTGATCCAATTCTTAGGATTCGAAATAGACTCAGGAACATGTGTCTTATGCCTTCCCACCTCAAAAATAACTGTGATTCAGTTATTCCCTCTGCGCCTCCTCACCAGAGTGGTCGAACTGCTTTCATCTTCCATCCAGACGATCTTCCCGGGACCGCTTCATTACCTGGCCATGCAATGGACACTCGTATGACCACTGGGTACTGGTCTCCGCAGAGGTGCAGACGGAACTTCGCTGGTGGCTCCTTCACATGAAAGCTGCTGGCTCCTTCACATGAAAGCTGGTGGCTCCTTCACATGAAAGCTGCTGGCTCCTTCACATGAAAGCTGGTGGCTCCTTCACATGGAAGCCTGGAACGGCAGGGCCATCTTTGGATTGACTCTGAATTTCATCATGGAATCAGATGCCAGCCTCTGGGGCTGAGGAGCCCACTGCACACAAGCCTCCACAGGAGGCCTGTGGTCGGAGCAGAAGATGTATCTCCATTTCAACTGCTGGGAACTGATCGCAGGATCTTTTACGATCCGCAGTCTGGCCAAGAACATGTCCAATTGCTGCATACTCCTACACATGGACAATATCTCAGCGGTTCAATACATAAACTGCTTGGGCGGAGACCAATCGTGTGCCCTGACAGAGGGACATTTACCCTTTTTGTCTTTCCCGCAACATTACAATCAAAGCGAGTACCTACCAGGGATCAACAACCTTACTGCGGATTGGTTCTCTCGCCACAGCAGCAACTGACGGCAGACGCATCAGTATTTGCCATGGCGAGTGCGAACAGGGGACCGCTACAAATAGATCTTTTCGTGTCACTAACAAATACACACAACTGCCGAGGTACTACATCTGGCTCCCAGATCCACAGTGCGAGACGATAAATGCATTTCTACAACCATGGTTACTGCTAGGAGCATATGTGTTCCCACCATTTTCGATGTTGGCGAGGGTCCTCCATCGTCTTCAAGTAACCACTCATCACGCCATTGTGGAAGAGTCAAGTGTGGTTCTTGGACCTGTTGTCCCTAACTCAGGATCACCCATTACGCCTTCCATCGTTTCCCCTCCTTCTAACAAATCCGAAAGAGGGGCCTCATCCACTGATTCTACAAGAACATCTGGAGTTAGTGGCCTGGAGTACATCAGGGGAGCCTGGTCCGTCAAGGGCCTATCGCAATCGACTAGAGACCTACTATAGGACTCGTGGGAACCAGGTACTAGACGGAGCTACATATCAGCATGCAATACTTGGAATCGCTGATGTATGGAGAGGAACTACGATCCCTTTACAGCACCTATAACTGCAGTGCTAAATTTTTTATCACACGTTCTTTCTGCAGGTTGGTCATATCGTAAGGATCCTTTGAAATGTCGCTTATTGCGTGGTATCAAACTATTCAGACCCCCAGCTCCGAAGTATAATTGGTTGTGGGACGTAGACTTAGTTCTTCGTTTCCTTCGAGATTGGCCGGATAACTCGGATCTCTCCCTCCGACAGCTATCGGCTGAACTCACATTGCTTTTATGTCTGGTGTCCTTTCATCATGTTTTGGACGTTCGAGGTTTGGTGTGGATGGGTTTTCGATATCCCCAGACGGTGTTTCCTTTACAGTGTCTCGTAGAACCAAAACGGACCTCGCATCCGTGTCATATCTGTTCTTCCTGGCGTTTCCCCATCTTTGGGGGTAAATGCTTGACTTCGTTACGTGGAGGTTTCTACACCCCTTCGGTCTTCACGATCTGGCCAACTTTTGGTCTCTTATACCAAACCTTACAAACCAGTTACAATGACCACACTGGCTAGATGGGTACATTGGCTTTTATCCCTAGCAGGAGTGGAGACGTATTTTGGTGCTCTTGGTACAGGGTGCAACTGCTTCTCAGGCCTTCACGGCAGAGGCCACTTTGTCAGATATTCTACGTACGGCGAATTGGACTCGGGAATACACCTTCAGAGTCTTTTATTTCCGCCAGACCTCACACATGCCCTTTTCTTTTTTTGCCACAGTGTTAAAATTGCAAAATAGGAAGCCTCCTGTCAGGTAATAAAATTGTAGATTATGCTAACGTAGTGTACCTATAATCTTAGTTTTAATAATGACAGGAGGTGAGTATTTTCCCTCCCTATAACTCTTATGATATTTTATATACATTGCTTCGTTTTCTCATGTTACTACGATTTATACTGCTAATATACTTCTAAGTATTGTAATGATGGTTTTCCTGCTCAGGTTTCTTAAAGGTTAAAACCATTTAATGTTGCAGTTATGTAGTTTTAGGAGTTTCATATACGTTATATTATACATTTTTGAATATGGCTAAATTGAATTAGGATTTATATGTGGACAGCAGTTTGTTTCCAGCACCTTTCACTTGTTTCTGTTCTTTTCAGTGTAATAGTCATTTGTGGATTTGGAATTGGACGAGCTGGACTACTTCACGATTCACCTCGTTTTTGGTTATCCAAGTTATTCCAAGATCTTCGTTATGTTTCCTGATGTTTTCATAGACTGTTTTCGCATCAAAGAAAGAGGATGTGATATGCATGTCAGGGCGTTATATGGATGTGATGCTTGTTTCTGATTGGTTTAAAGTTTCATGATTGACTTGTGCTGCTGGAGGTATAAGTAAAGAAAGTTATGCAAAATAATCGCCTCCTGTCATTATTAAAGTTATAGATATACTAAGTTAGCATAATCTACAATTGCACTATATGTTATTGATATACATTCTGATTGGTTGATTTTTTTTTTTATCCACATTGTTAATGGCTTCTTTGCTGATGGGAGCTTTCAGTAAAGATATAAAGTCTCCTGTCTTGCCATAGAATTCCAATTCGGAATCTCCAACGCACCCCACTCAAATGTGTTTGACATCGCTATTTGTTTTGTTTTTTTATAAATACCGCTTACTTTTCTTTTCCTGGTATGTACTATACATTGCTCAAATGACCAGCTTGTGTGTTGGTGGTATCCTACTCTCTGTGTACACTGTATTTCTCATGCATTTAGCCTTTGTACCTTACATCTTTTGTATTTTGAAAGTGAGTAAATACAATAAATGTGGGGCTGGTGACATGACTACGCTTATGGAGAAGGGCATCAAAGGTTTTCAGGAAGAAGTGGCAGCCAAAAGCCCAAGGACTCACTACTACCACCACAAGTATCCATTTCCAGAAAGAAAAAAAAAAACTTAAAGCAGACCTGTAATTTGTTTTCCCCCTTCTTCAGCTTGTTTTCTTTTCCATATGCTCCCTTTATTTTAAAAGGGACATTATAGACAACAAAACAACTTTAGCTTAATGAAGCAGTTTTGGTGTATAGCTCATGTAGTCTCGCTGCTCAATTCTCTGCCATTTAAGAGTTAAATCACTTTTGCTTATGCAACCCTAGTCACACCTCAATGCAGGCAACTTACTAAACACTTCCTGTAAGAGATCTGTTTAAACTCTTTATTGCATGTTAATTTAAACTTGATCTTCCCCCCTGTAAATAGCTATGTAAACCCCACAGGAGCCTTCTTTATGTAATTAAAATTCAATTTACAGATCAGGAGATAAAAACTTCTAAAGTAAGTTAACATTAAAATTAAAGGATCACTATAGTGCCAGGAAAACATACTAGTTTTCCTGGCACTATAGTGCCCTAAGGGTCCCCCCAGCCTCAGGGTCCCCCTACCGCCCAGCTCTGGGGAGATGAGGGGAAAAAAAAAAAACTTACCTCTTTCTCCAGCATTGTGCAGGGAGCTCTCCTCCTCCATAGCGATGTCATCGGCTGAATGCGCAGCAGGAGCCACACGCGCATTCAGCCAGTCCATTTTTTTGGTAGGGATGTGTAGGTTCAGAAATTCAGGAAAGAACGAACAATAATTTGGCACTTCCTAACACCCACCCGTCTCCCCACCACACACTATATTTCAAAAGTAATAAAGATGTTTGATGGTATCAGAAATGAAGGGCATGGAGATATTTCCATTAGACAGCTACAATTTTTGCTAAGTACCATCTTTACAAGTAATGTGGGTGTAAACTAGCACGACAGGTTTAACTTAGTATCACAAGTGCAGTAATTGAAGAGGGATAAAGTAAAAGGTGTGTGGGTTGAAGTTTGTAGGAAAGTGTCTAATAGTTTGATTTAAAAAAAAGCCATCATAGGGACTAGCAGAGCTGTGAAGGATAAATGAGATGCAATGTGACCGTTGGAGCCTGAAAATGTGCAATTGTTGAGTCAGGAAATAAGTACATGATAAATTGCCTGAGTCAGATCCTGAGCTAGGAAGTTGCAGACCCAAATAACTAGTTTAAGGTAAATATGAAGGCAGGTGCCAAAAATTGTGATGAGGGAAACCAAATCCATTAAAAGATATTGTCAAACCAATCTTGGTAAGAGGGTTACTCCAAAGATAACTTCGAAAAGCCTACGGTATTATGATGCTCCTATCCAGATAGGTGACTCCCCCCTGCAGAAGCAGTTCCAGTTTCCATTCATTGACCGGGCATCAACTGACTGCTCTCAGCCAACAAATGTCAGTCTAGTTCCAGGTTGGCTAATGACACCCCCTGTTTCTGCTGACTGGAGTTACATATCCAGCAATGGGAGGGGATAGTGTTTGCCCTATGTGCAGTTTAAAAAAAAATAAAAAAAATAAACCCACACCAACACACTTAACATACAAACTCCAGGCACCATAACCACTGAGTCAGTGCTTGGAGGCACCACGTTAATGGGCATGCACAGGAATAGTTCAGTCACAATCAAAGAGAGGAAGTAATGGATTTCTGTGTTCACCTATTCTAGAGCATAGAGTAACAATTTAGGAGTTCAGTAAAGATCAAGTACTTTATACTCAAATGCCACTTACTTAGCTTCTCTCCAGCATGTCCCAATTATTATTCATTTAACACCATTCTAGTGAGAGGTGGTGTTTAGGGATTGTATTCAAGTCTGTTTTCACCAAGGATCATAAACTGCATATCATTACTGAGGAGAAACAGCACTCCCTAGAGGTCAAGGGAGACAGCTATCCCAGTTCTGCATTAGAAGCTGCAGACAAGTGATCATTTATAACAGATGGAATTGTTGCCGGTGTCAGGAGCAAATAAGGTACATCAGAAACCCTTTAACCCATGCTTACCCAGATAAAATACCCAACCACAAGAGATTCCAGGAACTCCATTCATTCTTTATTTGATAACACAAGTAACAAGACTAAGAATGCAGAATACTATAACGTTGTTAAAGGCTCCTCTTCATATTGCGTGTACCAATCAGTGCTTTGAGAAATATTCTTTGCTATCCTTCACGTTTGGTTTGATGGTGCTGCTCCCTGGCTTCCAGCCAGCAGGACACACTAAAAACAGAAGGAAAGTTTAGCAACTAGATCACTGAAGCAGCATTACATGGCATGGCCCTACCATTATACCCAGACATTAATATTGTGCAAAATAACAGCCCTTGGTAACTGGTGTCTTTATGGAAAGATCCAGATTCTTGGATAGACTAGTATTTTTTACCTCAGTCACAAGTTAATCTATGAGTTGGGGAAATTAGGCATGTTAGAAGAGAAGACAAGGAGTTTTGTGGAAGGGGACAGACGAGTGTCAAGAGAGATTGTGAAGAAACAAGAGTGTAAGGTAAAGTAGAGATAGGATACAGGACTACAGGTGTTAATGCATAGCATTGGGGGATTGGCCTTGGATGCACAAAGACACCTTTTCTAAACAAAAGGTGTCTTTGTGCATATAAAACAGAGAGGAGGATATACAGACACAAATACAGTAATTTAGTAAGAAATTGTGCCTTTAACCCCTTAAGGACCAAACTTCTAGAATAAAAGGGAATCATGTGTCCTTAATGGGTTAATGCAACATGACCCTTTATTTAGAATTGCAATCTTCCTTTACAGGGACATGTCCATCAGATATGTTGTAGAATTCTCTCACCGCTAATACTTCCAATTGGTATCCTTTGGAGAGAAATCCACTGTGTGTTGTGTATTAATAGTGAAGCCACTAAAGACTCCTCCAGAACACATTAAACATGGCATGCCTACCAGCATCAGAGTTCTAGCACCCAGTGAGCAGATATAGTAATCATATGTCAAACTGGCTGCAGCAGCACGAGATAGACCGCAGCATTAAAGGCCACTTACCTTCTCCGTGGGTGTCAGTGAACTGGAAAGCCTGTACCAGTCGGAGAGTCTCCTCCACAGACCGACCAACAGGCAGGTCGTTTATTGTGATCTGGCGGAGGATCCCTTTGGTATCGATAATAAAGAGACCCCTGAGAAGAAGTATCAGAATTAAAACAGATTCCCAATTGTTCATATGGACAGGCCATCTGAGAGGCAGAAAACATGAAACCAGAGTACAAAGCACCAGCTGTTTGGGTTTATGAGAGAGACTGCATATCTGACTAGAGCGAATTATGCAGGTAAACCAGACCCTTCCATTGTGGGTGGAAGGATTACAAAAAGTAAAAAGTCGCAACAGCAGATATTAAGTCACTAGAAGAATAGCAACGCAGTCACTAACTGAAAGATACACACCTGAAGGACACACCATCATCCTCTTTTAAGACCCCATAATCCTGAGCAATGGTATGTTTTAAGTCAGACAGCAGAGGGATATTCATAGGCCCCAGACCACCTTCCTTGCGGGGAACATTTGTCCTGAAAGACATTACAATATTTGATTGTATGGCAATGTCAATGTGGGCACAGAAATATCCAGCAATATCCAATTAGCATTGTCTCAGTTAAGGGTAAAAGTTGTGTTTTATTTGCAGAGTTTACATGCAGTATTTGCTTCGTTACGGTCTTATTTAAACTTCTCCAGAGACAATATAGACCATTATTGTTCCCAACTCAGTCCAAAGAATACAGTATTTAGGCATTTCACAAATCTGTATGTGGCGATTCTGACAAAACCTGGACAATTGTAGTGCACTTCAGAGGAGACTCACTTCCTAGGAGTTTTGTTCAGTTTGCTTATCAAATAAGCTTTTTGATGTTAAGAAAAATAAAATGCCCACAAAATAGTCAAATGTTTACAGAAATTAAGATCTATTCTGCAACTGGGCGCCTCCATCTTAGTTTCCTGTCATTGTAATGAGCTCTGTACTTTGCACGTAGTAGTCGTAAGCTAACAGAGGAGAAACTACAATTTATTCTCTTTTGCCCTGGCTGACTTGTAATGCAATGGGCAGATTGCAGAAGGATTGGCTAGCAGCAGTTGTAGTCACAAACCTTGTTGGATTATAGTATGGAACTCACATCAAACACAGCGTTCCATCAAAAGTTAAATACCACCCATTATAAGTGCTTCTCTATGGGAAGAAGCAAACGAACACTATAGGCATCCAGACCAGATCAATGAAGTGTCCTGGTCTGTTTAACCCTGTAATGGCAAACAGAACTGTTCAGCATGGATGGCGTTTTACAGTGTACTAGGACCCTGATGCTTTTCCTATGGATACACATTGGTCATAGATCATTCTTTATGATCTTAACCATGGAGGTGGGATGAACATGACAAATGCATTGTTTCTTTGAAATGGCAAGGCTTAAAAGAGACACTCCAGGCACCAAAACTTAAATCTAATTTAAATCAAGTTACTGTGCCAGGAGGAACTCTTACCTCAAGAGGTTAGCCATTTTTTGAGTAGTTAAACCCCCAAATTGCCTCCAACAGCGATGTCCACTCCGCCAGAGACACCCAGCTTCTGAATTATCAGATTCACAAAATGCTGCTGGGCAGGGGCACTGCTGATTGGCTGTGAGCGGTCAGATGATGCTCTCCATTTACTAGACTGGCTTGGAGGTTAGATAGTAATACACATTAGCTAATCTATTGAGAAAGGTTCATCTTGTCTATTGTCGTATACCATGGCAATGTTTCTACGAGAAACTCTGGTCAATGCGGTTTGGCATCACAAGATAGTTTGTTCATTTCACACCATAAAGAATGTAAAAAAAAAATAAAAAATAAAAACTTGGAAAAGAACATACATTTAAGCCAGTTTAGTGAATGGAGAGTCACTGATTGACCGAGACCATCTGACCGCCTGGCACCAACTTTCTTTTAGATGAAGTTGTCTTAATGCCTAGAATGTCCTTTCCCCAAACTCTGGCCCTCCAGGTGTTGAACTACAACTCACATGATTCTATGAATGATATAGATAGGTTGAGAATCATGGGGCTTAGAGTTCAACATCTGGAGGGCCAGAGTTTGGGGATGCCTGACCTAGAGACTAAGACCACTACATCAAGTAGTAGTGTTACCTAGAGTGTCCCTTTAATGATTAAACAAGAATTTCACCAAGATCGCATAGAGGTCAGATCATATTGAGGCAGATGCATTGTTTGCACCAGAAGGGGCAAGTTAGTTAATTTTATATCCAATCATAAATTTATACCTCATAGGCCCACCAATTAATCTTCTCTATAAAGACAGACATCTTGCACTCCTACAGTTATTCTCACCCAGTGCTTGAGCGCACAAATTAGTAGATAAAAACCCAAACACAAGTCAACTCATGGATTTTCAAAGTAAAACTTTATTGAAGCGTGTCAAATCAAAAGCGACGTTTCAGTTCAAAACATGAACTTTCCTCAGAGCAAAAATACCATAGCCAACCACCACCTACATATTGTACTGCCATTTAGCTACTCACCAGTGTGTGGGACTGGCATCAGTCAACGCCGGGAACGTGTGTGTCATCTGCCAAAAATTATTTCCTGATTAGCAGAGACGCCTGATAGGGAGTCTGCACCCGACCAGCTGTTTCACGTTCCCACAGTAACCAGGACGCAAGCAGCTGATCCTGCATGTGTGTGGGCGATCAATACCATAGTTTGTCATGGTATTTGTCTCGAAGTAAGTTTGTTTTGAACTGAAACACCGATTTGATATGACACTCTTCAATAAAGAAAGTTACTTTGAAAGAGATTAAGATAAATATGACTTTAGGCATTGTTACATTGGAGGTTAAACCCTCAAATCAGTCCTGTTCTGAAGTTCAGCCCTGCAGCCAGCTTATCGCTGGCTCCCAAACAAGAGCCTAAAAGCCATGGGTCGAACAGAAATCTCATGAGAGCAGGCTTAACTAGAATTTAGATAAACCCTTAAGGACACATGACATGTGTGACATGTCGTGATTCCCTTTTATTCCAAAAGTTTGGTCCTTAAGGGGTTAATGAAGGTCTGTGAAACAAGTTAGTCAAGGTCCAGTGTAACAGAAGAACTCTTCGTTAATTGAAGAGACGGATCCCCAAGACCATTGGGTGTTTAACGTCTATTCCACAACCTTCTGTGCAGGGAGATAAGTGTTTAACAGTGGAGGATCTGAGGAGTTCTGTATGGATGGACTATACAGATTAGGTGCTACACACCCTAGCTGGATCCGCTGAGTTAGACAATTCAACGGATGCAGATAACTCCGCTTTTTGGAACAATTTCACAGCAAGAGCTGTACATAACCTCCCGCTTAGCCAGGTTTATTCACTATAAAGCTATATTATGCAAAGAAAAAAAACAAACAAACACACGTTTGGATGTTGGAAGGAGTACAGACCCCTCATGTTGGGGGGCCTAACATTGAAGAATAGTTGCATGTCTTGTTAAAACCCTCAATTTCATGTAGAATCAATGACCTGTTCAAATTAGATATGTCCAAAAAAGGGATCACATGCCAGTTAGTAAAGTAGGTTAACCACGTAAGAATTGTCAAAGTAGCAGTCACATGTTACCAGTATTCCACTGCTCATTTTAATTAGAATCCTGTTGTCTGAAGATTCTGGAATGTTATGTAATCAACCCTTTTATTAGGGCTGGTTCAATCTAAAGGAGATTCAGTGATTTTTTTAAAATAAGTTATGACATCCATGACAATCAGTACATACACTGAGTGAGCTCTGTATGCTCTACTCTTTAGATCTGGGTTAAAGGAGTAAGTTGTACCTTTTCCCCAACCTACAGGAAAAGTCTTGCTGGAGTTGCAGTTGTGAAATCATGGGGAGTTCTTAACATGGAAGGAATCACAATGGTGAGGAGCAGCTGCATGTTATACACAAGTGAGTCTTACCATGCAAGATGTGAGAAGTGAGAGTCCACAGAGGCAGCAATGACTTCGCAGTTGATCTTGCGGAATTCCTCGACGTGATCACTGAACGCAATGATCTCCGTGGGGCAGACGAATGTGAAGTCCAAGGGGTAAAAGAACAAAACCAGGTATTTTCCTGCCAATACAGCAAACACAAGTTAAACCATATAGTCATCAGTAACGAATGACTCAAAGGATCCATTTACTTCACTGACTAGTCTACTGAAAGCCAGGTTTTTAAGTTGGGGGTTGGGTGCCTGCGGCATTAAGAATAAACTAGTAGTTTCTTTGAGCCAACATGTAGTAAGGCAGCCTCTGCCGACAAGAATTGCAGTAATAAACAGAGTGCAAGGTTAAAGCCACTGCATCAGACACAGCAAGTGGCAGGTTAGACCTGCTTCAACCTGGATGAAATGTGACACCCTGTTTAAATATTGTAAAACATATATACAGCCAGTGGCTGGCAATAGGCGTCAGAATGTGTAGGGTTATCTTACATGGACAGCACTGAGCAAGCAGAGACCCAGTTTATGTGAATACATTATTCATGCCTTCTACAAGGGCTGAGTCAATAACTTCATGGTTATCAGGAAGGCAGAAGACACGAGGCTGTATGACTTGCCATTATATGCAATATCTATAACAAGTAGTGTGACACTTAAACAGGAACACTGGCATTAAGAATGCAAACATGCAATGCTGACGCTAGACTGTTATACTAACCATTTAGAACGTCGGACCACCTTAAGTAAAAATTGTATGGTCTATTTCAGTGGGAGCATATCAACTATAATCTCATTGAATGAGACGTGGGGGAGGGAAAAAAAAAAAATTAAAAAACAAAAAACAAAATCAGCATCTCAATGCTCAGCATGGAGACACTTAATTTTGCAGGAGTGCAACCAGGAAGCCCCTCGTGGCCATCTGAGTGAAAGGCATTAGAGGGAGAGACGTGAAAAGTCAGTGCAGCCTGCAGGGACTGATTTTGCCTCCAAATCCTTTAGATTAAGCTGTAGTGTTTTGGGTCCCTTGAGTGTCTCCTTAACCAGTACAATGGTAATAGGAACTGGGCCCCAGCACTGTAGGTATATCTAATGAAACCTGAATAGGCGGTCATGGTACAAGCAGGCATATCACCTTCATGGTGTTTGCAAGATATGCAATATTTACCATTACATGTTAAGATGTTATCTTTAAATTAGAATACAATAGATATGGCACTTTCACCATATATCTTCTGCAAACCCTCAATGCATTGCTAGCCTCCATTATAGGTATTTATTCACATTAGCCCCTTTGTGTTGCACAAGACAAAGAATATTAAGCAAACTTTACCTTTGTAGTCTGACAGTTTAACTTCTTTAAATTCTCCATGGACCACCGCTGTAGTCTTGAAATCCGGAGCTGGTTTTCCAATATGAGCCTTTCCTGCTGCCATTATGCCTAAAAAATAAAAAAAGTTATATAATTAGCAAAGTGTAAAGCCATCTCTCGCATGAGTGCCTGTCACAGACTGCAGCCTTGGTTATGCAATTACACTGTAGCATTGTGAAATGATACACTAATCCCATTGTGGATACCCACAGTAACCTTGCACAATATTTAGAATAATATGAGATTTACAAATCCAGGATACCTCAATTCACAAAACACACACAGTGTATGTATTGATCTGATAGTGACTTTAAATTAAATAATAAAATAATAATAATGACTTATTCCCAGTCACTCAGTGTTAGACATTAAAATAAACCAGGCAGCACGTGGCTGACATTAAACAGAACATTAATAGCCTAACACATGAACTTGACCCCTGACCTCCCATCTAAAGACCCTCACCTTCACTTCCGTGTCTGAGCACGCACTGAGCTATAAGCCCGCCAGCAGACCCTTATATACCCCGGACCGTACCATTCATTTTCTATCCGGGGAGGGGGAGGACATCCTGCTGCAGCCAGTCCACCCCCATCCACAGTGCTAGATTAGCTCGCTCTATATTGAATGTATATAATAAATATTACAGTAAATATTATATAGTATATCACAGGGAAGGGAAGCATTGAGGAATTAGTAGATTGTTTTAAATAATAATATCTGCACCTGCAGCTTATAATGAAGATTATTCACATGCAGGAAGCCATTTCTACCTATCTACTGCAATATGATGACTATTTTATGTACTTATACATGGGTTAAAAATCAATAAATATTAGTGCATTAATTATATCATGCAATAAATTGGGTTACAGCAGTAACATAATATGCTCATTCCAAGGGTCAGTTATAATCTGCATTACTGAAGAAAAAAATATATCATTACTGAGGATAATTACTATACTCTGCATGACTGCAAAAATAAATTATAAATGATATCACTGAGGATCATTACTATACTCTGCATTACTGCAGAAATAAATTATAAATTATATCACTGAGGATCATTACTATACTCTGCATTACTGCAGAAATAAATTATAAATTATATCACTGAAGATCATTACTATACCCTGCATTACTGCAGAAATAAATTATAAATTATATCACTGAGGATCATTACTATACCCTGCATTACTGCAGAAATAAATTATCATAAATTATATTACTGAGCATAATTACTGTATCCTGCATTACTGCAGAAATAAATTATCATAAATTATAATTCTGAGGATCATTACTATACCCTGCGTTGCGGCAGAAATTAATTATCATAAATTATAGTACTGAGGATAATTACTCTACCCTGTATTACTGCAGAAATAAATGATCATACTACAGAACTATACTATACTACATAACTATATCACTATAGTATAACAAAACACAAAAGGAGTTAATAGCATATACTTATCAATAAAACAGAGAACAGCTTTCCACCGAACATCTCCCAAGCAGTTTTATGTCTAAACAAGCCGATTAATATAATACACGTGGGATACTGCTGTTGAACCTAAAATGTAATAAAACAGAACATAGCGTAATACAGTTGATAAATATATAATAATCCCTGCTAAAGATTGCACTCACAGGATTTGAAGTTAAATGCGCTCTAATGGTGCCTCCCCTGATGTTTGGGGGGCTAGTATCTCACCTGATCCTGAGAGGGAGATACTAGCCCCCCAAACATCAGTGGAGGCTGTCTTACGCTATGTCCTGTTTTATTACATTTTAGGTTCAATAACTATATTACTTTAAGAGGATAAGAAAATCATTATACCCTGCATTACTGAATGGAAGAGAAGTTATTAAACCATGCCTTATCCTGTAATAAGGATATTATACTCATTCAATCGGCACATTATTATCATAAGTAAATTATCAGACCTTACATCTGGTTAAACAAATTACTATTTTATGACCGCACATATAAAGAAGTAAATTATCATGTCTAAAATGTTTGCTTATTATAACTAAGTTATTACACCTCCCATTGTGAATAAGCATATCTCCATATCAGACTTTGAATGTGTTTTATATTCCTTTACCTTTTATATGCTCATATTATCATATAAACCCCCACTCCTGTCTCCAGTCATGTCTCAGAAAGCCTCATACTTTGTCTGGATGCCTCCTAGATAGGTTGTTTGATTAAACGTATTTAAATGTATTGTGGAATTTTTGGACATATTCATACTATTCTGAGTTGTGTACCAGACCCGACTATATTTCTGACTTGGAATTGCTGCTGTTTCCAATTACCAGACCCAGCCCTGCCCTTGACTTTGACTATTAAATTTGTTCATAGAAAGAGATCCCACAGGGCCCTAGGATGGTTAATGAGTCCTGGTTCATAGTCCTGTTGCGCCTGTCTTACCCTTGACTCTAGGCAGCCGCATAGCGTAATCTTATGGTTAAGATCTGTCAGGGCCAACCTCCAAACACTATTGGCTACTCGTACAAATACTGCTACTCCTGCTAGTTAACTTTCTCCTCCTGTGATCCCACAAGCCGTCATTCCTGTGGGACCCTATGGGCCTATAATACACCTCTCATTGAATGCCCCCTGTGCAGGTAAGTAGTATTTCTGACATGTCTTGATGTGTGAGCTTCACATATCCTGACAATTAGACATGTGCAATTTGTTTCGTTCCGAATGTACATTCAGACGAATTTCGTGCAATTCGAACATTCGAATGCTTACGAATGTCCGAAGTTTGAATTGCCGAGTTTCCAAAGTCCCAAATTTTCGAAGTGCCGAACCGAATTGCAGAAATTCCGAATTGCAGAAGTTCCGAATTGCCAAAGTGCTTTGGATTTTTGAAAAGTGCCAAAACAAGTGTTTAGGGTTAGGGACAAAACAAGTGGTTAGGGTTAGGGGTTAAATTTAGGGTTAGAGTTAGGGTCTGAATTACCGAAGTTCCAAAGTGCCGAATTGCCGAACCGAACCGTATGTCAATGGTCTGAATTGCCAAAGCAGACAAATTTACTTACCCGAATTTCCGAACCGAACCGCTTTTTTTTGCCCATGCACATCCCTACTGACAATAGTGATATGTGAATGTGTCATGACATATCCTCACCTATCATTTCTGAAAAATTGTTTGAAATACTAAACATGGGGCAATCACCATGGAAACCAGTGAAGCCAGTAGGAACATTCAATTATCTATAAATTCCATCTCTACTCTCCCTTTCAGAAGATCCTCCTAGGTCTAATTCCTGGAACTAGCTGGACAGAGGTCATATTTGAGACTTCTGCGTTGCCAAAAACACAGTTCCAGGACCTATTGCACATATTTACATTGCATTTTTGTGCACATGCAAGAATGCTTCAGCAGGCCGATATGCCGCCTTTTATCTGATTTATACGGTACTCTCACAAGGTGAAACCAACACTTCTGCTCACAAGCTCATAACGCCACATTTTGTTCTACTTATATCGTGTCAATGATCAGATCTCGACACCTACATCTTAAACACGAAACTCACATTTATCAATTCTTCACCATTATAGCACTTATAGCGCCCTTTGAAAAACCAATTACCTGCTTTCAACTGGATCATTTTCCTCCTTGTGCCCCACATCAGACATTAGCCCTTGAAAATGAAGGCATGTGGGTTGCCTCCAACCTGCAAAACCAGACTAAACACTTAATTTTGAACCGAAATTGCAATTACGTTTTTCACTAAAGTGCCAATACAACGTGCCAATACAATGTGCAATAATTCTGTATCTGCTAAGAAAATAACCCAACATTTTAAATTCTATACAATTTATAGGAGTTAAACACTAACCTGAATCCAAATTTGGTGTTTTCCAAGATTTCTGATGAGCTGCTTTTTGTAGTTAAATGATAGAAGGCAATGGATAAGAAATCTGCTAGATAAATATATAAAATAGGCACACCCACACCCTAACAGATAGCTCAGTGGGCTAATGCATCATCATTAAATTGGTTCAACCCCTGGGGTTCAATTCCTGGCTGGAACTCAGCCCTTCATCCTTCTGAGGTAGATACAATTAATTTGGGTAATAGTAAGAACTTCTGGATGCTGGGCAAAAGTAACATTCTCAGGACGTATTTAGAAACCAGAAGAATCTGAATGTACTTTTCCTGGTTAAATACTTTGTAATTATTATCTCACTCACAATAAGCAGTTTTTATTATTTATATAGCGCCAACAAATTCTGTAGCGCTGTACAATGGGATATAATGGCTTAATAAAAAGTGTGGATTATTAACCCTTACTGTGCCACCCATTTCAATAAGGAATAGGGGAGGCCATTCTACTCTCACACTTTCAGTCAGATTCAGGGGCCCCACATTTAATTGTACATAGGTTTTTTTCTCAACCATTATGCTTATATTAGTTGCCTGTACAATTCACTGTAGAAATTGATCTGGGAGCCATAAGAGAAAGCTCACCCATTTTATGGTCCATGGAGGTTCATCAGGCCATCAGGTTCATTTCCAGGCGTGTTTGCAAAATTCACAGGATAATACATCTATTAGTGAACTGTTTCTCTCTGATTTATTGCACCTAGTTTTTACTCGATGCCTGTTCAATTCACAATTTCCAACCGCAAATACAACTTTGCCCACAGTACCTACCAGTGTGCATTATTGAGATTTCAAGAAGTTAATTATATAGAAATGTATCTTCCTTTTAATAATAATCCTGATCTTCCTTTTAATGGTACCTTGAATATTACGACTTGGAGAGCGCCCTCTGCTGGGGACTTGCTTGCAGACCATGAAAAGGCCCATCTTCTGATGCCTTATTCACAAGAAGGTGCAAAGCACATCCTCGGTTTGGAGTGTCACAGACACATAGGTCTAATTGTAGTGTTTGCTTGCTTGATAGCTGTGCCATACTATTGAAAATAAACATTGTATCAAGGCACGATATCTCCTGTATTGCCTACTAGTAGACATTATTGTTTTTTAGGATATGCTTTTTATAATTCTTACCACTAAATGTACAGCTTGCCTTCTGGAATCAACAAACGGACATTGTTTACAATTACCTTAATTTATATAGTGCCAACATATTCTGCAGCGCTGTACAATAGGAAACTACAAATATGTAATTATTTCCCCTAACATACTTACAATCTAAATGTTGATAAAATGCTCCATATGGGCATCTTTCAGTCTCGATAAAGTCTTTACTGTGTCTGTTGCTCAGCAGTAGAGCTACGTGGTTAAATGTTTGCACATTGGACTCCGATGGAAAGGATAAGTTAAACAAGATGGAACCCAAATTTAGAGATAGAATAGCACAAGGACATCCAGCATCAGTAAGGCAACCAAAAGACCAGTGGCGTACACACAATCAATGGGGTCCCGTTGCGAAACTGATCCGTGGGCCCCCCCCGACACACACACAAACACACACAGACAGACACACACATACATAAACACAGACAGACACATACATCCCCCCGACAGACACATACATACACACATACGGACACACACATACACACAGACACATACATACACATACATACAGATACACACAGACACACACACATGCAGACACATACATACACAGACACACTCACATACAGAGACAGAGGCACACATACATACAGAGACACAGACACACACAGAGATAGAGACACAGACACACACACATACATACAGACACACACATACAAAGACACAGACACAAACACACATACATATACAAAATGTTTCCTGTTTCCTATCTTTTGTGCCTTTCCCTAGGAGTCAGTGGAGGCTCAGCCTGATCGGAGTCGGAGTTCCCACTCTGACTCCCTCCTCCCTCCTCCCTCCTCCCTCCTCCCGCGTGGGCTCTGATAGCTGGGAGGAGTGACCGGGGAGTCACTTCCTCCCAGCAGTGATGTCATCACAGGGGGCCTGGTAGCGATGTTAAAGTGTCCAGCGCTGACCGGGCCCCCTGATAATCCATATCCATCGGTTGGCCCTGACAGCATGGGCCACCCGAAGGACCCCTTGAACGATGGCCCCGGCGGTTTGCCGCACGGGATGGAGTAGCAAAACGTGGCAGCTGGTACCCGGTCGCAGGGGTCCACTGCAAAAGACACCTAACGGTCCGGAAGCCCTTCTAGTGGCTTCCTGGTAGACAGCCACTAGAGGTGGAGTTAACCGTGAACAGTAAGTATTGCAGTTTCTTAAAAAACAAATATATACCTTTGCATGGTTAAGGGACCTGGGACACTGCATTTAGACCACTTCAATGAGCTGAAGTGGTCTGGATGCCTATAGTGTCCCTTTAAGGAACGAGATAGTAGCAGGATAGGTTGAGATCCTGCAAGGGAACAATAAGATAGCACAGAGCATGGTGGAGACTGAAGCTTCAGTGGCTGTGAATGTGAGATCAACACAGAACAAAGGGATCGGCTTATGGCAGATAACAATAGGACATTTTCTCTAATACCATCAAATAGCACCTGAGTGGGAGTCCATTGGATCCAGGCAGCACTAAGAGATAGTGCAATATATTGAAGCTCCCGCTTAGCACCTTCTTCTTGAGTAAGATACAGTGCAATATATTGAAGCTCCCGCTTAGCATCTTCTTCTTGAGTAAGATATAGTGCAATATATTGAAGCTCCCGCTTAGCACATTCTTCTTGAGTAAGATACAGTGCAATATATTGAAGCTCCCGCTTAGCATCTTCTTCTTGAGTAAGATATAGTGCAATAAATTAAAGCTCCCACTTAGCACCTTCGTCTTGAGTAAGATATAGTGCAATATATTGAAGCTCCCGCTTAGCACATTCTTCTTGAGTAAGATATAGTGCAATATATTGAAGCTCCCGCTTAGCACCTTCTTCTTGAGTAAGATATAGTGCAATATATTGAAGCTCCCACTTAGCACCTTCTTCTTGGGTGGGGTTGCTCACTATTTAAAATCCCTTCTCATGGGTGGGACAGGGGGAGTTACTCTGGGTAACTGCTCCAGGTACACACACCAACATTTGAAGCTTTTATGAAGGAAGGGATGGGGTTATGTTATCCCTCACACCAGAAAAGAGATACTATAAAATTATGAATTATCTATCTGTAAACCAGTATAATATTATAACCCATTTATGGTTAAAAGAGAAGCATTATCCAAATGCTTCTCTATAGGGGTACTTCTATGATTTCAGCATAGTCATAATGCAGACAATGAAGGTATTCAAGAGGGATGTGACTCTAGTGCATGGGTCGTCAACCTGGTCCCTACCGCCCACTAGTGGGCGTTTCAGGATTCCAGGTGGGCGGTAGGGATTTCGGAGGCTAAATCCTCTTTTTAAGAGGATTTCTACTTTTGGGCGGGCGCTAGCGGCTCTGCCTGCGCAAGTCTTCAGTGACTGGCAGGAGGAAGTGCTCCTTCCTGCCAGGCCACCTTCTGGACCCCCCCGGCATGGCAGAGTTTGTGGGGATATTTATGGGATAATAATAGAAAACAGTGAGAATTGCCCACTAATTCAATTCTCAGACCCAAAGATCGTTATCGTGTTAAGTGGAATGTATTTCATATAAATAATATCACAATGTTGTTATAAAAATAGATTTATTTTATAATAACAAATTAATTATTAATAATAATAATATGTAACATGCGTGACAATAATCAATGAATATCCAGTATAAAATGGTATGCAATACAAAGGAATGGCTATACACGTTTCAATGGCTAAACAGCATTTTCTGTCAAGACTAGATTTATGACTATCTTTCACAGAAAGAAAGCGAAACTTTTCACAGTGAAGGGCCATAAAACCCTGGCTAACAGTTAGAATAACCCTTTCAATGCTGGCTAGATCTCCTAGGTAATTAAGATCTATTCTTATGTAATTTTAAATAAAATAACATTTAAACCAGTTCATTAGTCATTTCCTGGAACCATCCAATAAGAGAATCTACCATGTTATCTAAACAGAGTTTAATTTGTCTAAAAGATATCTTATCTTAATTTAGAGCAAATCAATACACCTGGATAAAAACAGCGGTATGCTAACATGTGATACTATCACATTAATATATAATTATTCTTAATTCCACCTGCAGAATGGAATGGTTATAACTATATATTCTTTAGTTAACTAAGATTTCTTAATATGGAAATCTGACCGTGATTTATCCAGTCGTATCTCATGCTAATAGTAAATTTTAATTAATTTAATTAATTAAATGAAACCAGTATAATTACTAGTTGAGTAGATATTTCATCCGATTGGTAGACAGTCTCAGGAACTTATTTGGATGTCTGTAGGTGCATGAGTTATGGTGAAAGGTGGTGTTGGTTAGAAAGTCAGTAAAATTCTAAGTGTTAGAGTTTTAAGAATAGAGTGTTAGTCTCAGATGTTGTCCTGGGTTTCTCTGCATGTCCGAGTTGGAGTCCCCAAACTTCCAATTCCTCCTCTCTCTTTTTCCTTCTCCTTTGCATACCTCCTATCTTCCCTTTGTCCTAACTTTTAAAGGGCCAGACTCTCTGTACGTCATTAGTTGATAAACCAATAGCAACACTGGGGGTGTGGTTATCTTTCAGATCGCAATTTAGTTATTTGGTCTATAGAGGGCAGTCTTGTCCCACTAAACATACCTATCCAGTAAAGAGTTAACTTTTCCTGGTGGGTATTTTGACGTCATCTTGGCCTATCTTTATCGTGGTCATAATTTAAATTTCCTTTCACTTCAAAGGGTTTTCTTTAAGTTTTGTCCAGACTATGTGTCTGGCAAATTCTGAGTTTTGACCCATAACTTACAATGGGAACTTATACATATAGAAAGTAAAATTAAATTATTTAATCTTCTCTGTCATAAATGTCTGGGTTTAGAATTGATCTATTCCATTACCATTTAGACAGTCTATCCAACCCCCGTTCTCCTTATCACTTGGTTTGTATATACTATGCATTCCTTTAGCTCTGGGAAAGTGGTTAGTTTTACAGATAGGATAGAAATCTTGTGTCTTTTTGTTAACTTGAAAATAACAAAATGGAGTCTGGTCTGTTCAGAGTGACTCAGAATATACACTTTTAATTTCTATCATAGCACAAAATGTCTGCCGATATAAATACTCTGACAAGTTCTAATCAGACGCGGCGAGGGAGCTCTAACCTCTCTGCTCTGCTCCCTCGCGCGATGTTTGCTGATGCCGCGGGAGCCGGAATATGACGTCATATTCCGGCTCCCGGCATCAGTAGACAGTCCGCGAGGGAGCAGAGCAGAGAGGTTAGAGCTCCCTCGCCGCGTCTTATTAGCCGCTCGCCGAAGTGCAGCCCCACTGGACCCCAGGGACAGATCCACACCAGCTCTCCAGGTAGGGAGGCTGGGTGGACATTTAATATTAAGAATTTGTGTGTATATGTGTTTGTCTGTAAGTGTATGTGTGTGTGTCTAAGTGTATGTGTGTGTGTGTGTGTGTGTCTGTAAGTATATGTGTCTGTGTGTCTGTAAGTGCATGTGTGAGTATGTGTATATTTGTGTGTATGTGTTTCTATGTGAGTGTGTGTGTGTATCTGTAGGTGTATGTGTGAATGTTTGTCTGTGAGTGTGTGTGTCTGTAAATGTATGTGTGAGTGTTTGTCTGTGAGCAGAGTACTTGTAGAATAGAAGAAAGAAGGTGCAGAGTACTTGTAAAAAAGGAGAAGGAAAAAAAAAGGAAAAGGAGAGAATTGTTGTTGACTAATAATAGAAAGTGGGCTACCTAGCTCAGCCTTCCTACTGGGCATTGCTATAAGTAAGGTTAAAAAATAGAAAAAAGGGGAAAAAAGGTAGGGAGGGGAATTGAGGAGGGAGAGGAAGGGAGCTGACGCACAGATAAGAAATCATTTTATGAGCAAACAAAGAAGTCTTCTGATTACCACCGAAAGAGGAGACCTTCGTTTGTTCCTTACGAAAATCGAACCAGATATCAAATATTTAGTCTCGCAGCATCAACCTCAAGGATCTCATTAATCACTAGTAAAAGGTAATTTCAATTTACTTTATCGCTTCCTCATTAAACTTTATGAAGTTAAAAACCATTATAAACATGCATAAAGTAGAAATAAAAAGATAAATGTACGTACATTTATTTTTTAAAACACCCTCCTTTCTAAAAAATATTCCGCGCTTGCGCGAAAACTGGTGGACGGTAAGGAAATGTTTCCATCAAGAAAGATGCATTAGTGGGCGGTAAGTGGAAAAAGGTTGACTACCACTGATCTAGTGGCTGTCAGACTGACAGGCAATAGAGGCAAACTAAGCATTGCTGTTCCAAAGAAACAATGCTTTGTCAGACTGCAAGGAACCAATCTAAACATGAACACTTCATAAAGCTTTAGTGGTTTTGGTGCTTAGAGTGTCCTGTAAGAATGCAGATAAGTAAAAAAAAAAAAAAAACACAGAGAAAGGGGATTATGTATAAAATATGTGGGTTTTGAAATGTGGTCTAAGATACTAAAAGTGGGACAATCTCAGAAGAAACCAGTGGAGCCAGAGTCACTTTTTTTACATCTTTGTGCTACCTTTTAGAACAGACATTTTTCTTATTCAAAACCAGTGTCTCGCTGTGTGTGGCTGGTTAGGAGTCTATTTAATTTTGTGTGCTTGAATGCAAGTTGCATAAGAATGTGTTTCATGTTACCTGTTCATTCTAGCGCCAGCAAAGCAACGCTGGGACGCCAAGTGTCTTGCGCCACCATGACTAGTTTTGACACAAGTCAAGATACGAGAGGATCCTCTGTAAAACCTGGGAGCATGTTACCTTCATTCATTGATCTTCCTGGTATTTGACTTTTAGCCTGCTCCTGACTTTGCTATGTTCCCCACATTGTTGCTCCTCTTGACCATTCTGGGGCTGATGTGTACTATGGTCGATGCATTATTCCCAGCCACCCCTAAGGACCAGTAGTACACTTCTATTCCCCATTATAGGCAAGCTGACCTAGGTTTGCATTTTGGGATCAATAGTTAATCCTGACAGTCTATAGGTAATATGGCAAATACACTAGAACAGGGGTGGGGTACCTTTGGCCCTCCAGCTGTTTTGGACTATATCTCCCATAATGCTCGGAAAACATCAAGGGAAATTTAGTCCAAAACATCTGGAGGATCAAAGGTTCCTCACCCCTGCATTAGAAGATATAGGGACGGGGATGTGAGGACTTTGTGACCGAAGCGCCCTTCACCTTTCACACAGAGGACCCTGCTGGTTGCTGAATTTACTATTTTGTTGCCAGGAACAATTAGCCCACGCCTCTATTGAGAAAGGCTCCTGGCTAGATTCTGCACCTTCTTATGGACTAAGAACAACCCAACAAACACAGTCTTCTCAATGGGCATTATGCTGCACAGCGCCATCTGTTGGTGGAAAAACATTTTGCCACAATTATGTTCACTGTGTGACATACTTGCAAATTCTGTCATGCCCTTGTCCATGTCCTGGTTTTACCGAATCTTTTGGCGAGTGGTATTTTGAGGTTTAGTATATTCCATTATAGTGTTTATATTGTTTTAGATGTACCTGAAAAAATAAATTTAAAAAAGTTCCCAAAGGATAGTCATTCTGTTCAATAACAGAATGGAGAGAGTGTAACCACTTGGGCTGAGTGTATTGGTAAAGCAGGGTACCAGTCATCTCTATGCTGATTAGAAGTTTTGTTTGAGCGGACAGCACAATGTGAGGGGGAATCCGTTCGAAGAGAGGATGGGAGAGAATAAACACTGCTATTTGTTGTATTAAAAATAATTATTTTATTTGCATAGTTTGTCATTAAATTGGCTGCACATGTAGCTTTTTCATATCAGCCTTAAGGCATGCATTTATTGAGCTAGACAGGAAAGATGTACAGGACTCATGTTCTCATCATCTCACAGCTGTGTTTAGTCGCAAGACTTTCCCCACCATTACAATCTATATGTGATCATTTATATGTACTATTTATACCACCTCTACACTACAACACTTCTTTGAAAAAAATAAATAAATTATATAATGTTTTAAGTTCTATACAATCTTGCAGAGCAATTACAAGCTATTTTATTAAGCAGGGGAACGGTCAGGTACACATTTATGTCCAACAGTCACGTAGCCAAGAAACTCCGTTCCTACAAGATACAGCATCGTAACCTGCTGGAAGAACATAAATAAAAGCTTTAGAGAAAGAAAAAAAATTAAAAAAAATTAAAAATAGAAAAAACCCACACAAGATCGTTTTAGACCATGATAAACGTAAATGAAAAAACGATTGTGCTTATATACCTGAGAGGACTAGACACGCTTACAAAATGGCTGCAGTTCAAAGTGCATAGTTTTATAGCGCACAACATTGGGAGGCATGGATTGGGTAGGGCAGGCTTTGCCACTGATTCAACTTGTGCTACTGCCAAAGCTCAGTGTGGGCAGAGCCACTCACCGACTGGGCCACTAGGGAACCAAACATAGGCGTGTGCAGCCTATTGTATAAGGGTGTACATACATACATACATACATACATACATACATACGCACCACAAAATCCAGAGCACTCACCTATCCACTAAACAGCATCTTCATTGTTGAAAGATGGATTTTTAAAAAAACCTAATCTAGGCAAAAATAATGGGGATTTAGTTACATTATATGATCATACATTGCATAAGCCTGCCACAACATCAATGTACCCCATCTTTGGCAGGCCCTACACCAACAGCCTAATGTCACACACGCATACATACTGCTGTGTGTGTAAGGGTGCTCTGTGTGTATTGTGTGGGGGGGCTGTTTAGTTAATATCCCCCTCCCTTCTTCCCTTTTGTAGAGAGAGGGACCTTGCTCCTGCCATCCCTGGTGGGCCAGTGGTAAGTGAACTCTAGCCCCAAAGGGGACTTGAGTTTACACCCGAGAGATCTGAGTGTTGCCGCAGCAACGCTCCGACCTCGCGAGAGGAACCTGGCGGAGCTGCTGGCTAGAGTTCCCCGGGTCCTCTCCTGCCTCCCTCCATGCTGCTGTGGGTCTGTGAGGGAGGCAGTTAGCGTGTGCTGCGGGGCTTAGGATGTGCCCAGGCACAACCCGTGCGCACGCCTATGGAACCAAGTCAGGAAGGCAGGACAGAACTCCAAAATTGGAATTGTTCTGCTGAAAGTGGAACTTTTTGGTGGTCTGTATTAAAAAAAAAAAAAAAAGTGTTGCAGACAGGAAGTATGGGAGTCCATTTTACAAATACCTTGTTAGATTAAGAGTGAAGACCCTCTGAGAACGAAAGACTCACGTTTGAGTCTCCTTCCTCGTCTAGATGGTTTGACCTCGCTTGGTTCTTTATACGACTCACACACATTCTCTGAATATTCAACTTCTGAAGCGGTTTCCTCGTCTATCGTTTCGAGCCGTGGTCTCTTCAGATCAAGTGGTTTAGAAGAGTTTCCTGAAGTTACAGCATCCTCTGTCCACTTGTACACTTTACCCTTCCTGTAGTCTTCATCATCCCGCATGAACTTCCTTAACTTCTTCGATCCTATTTCCAACCGCAATATATTAAGTTGGTCCTCAGATTTTTCCTTTAAGGATTTCCATTCGTCAGCGGTGAATATTTTCACCAGAGCTTCCTCTTGCCGTATAATTTCTGCCCTACATTTCTCTATTTCTTTCACGAGTTGTTCCATTGTAAGGGCCATGAGTTTCAGAGAGCACTTTTTAAGGATGCCCTCAAATTCGGCACAGAACTCTTTGTCCGTAGAGAACCACGCTGGGCGCAGGTTAATCCTCAACGCTCTGGGAATTCTATTTAGCCTCTGATACTCTATCAAGAAATAGTGGTGCAGTTCATATCCAAGCAATTTCTTCCTCTCTTTTAACCAGTTAGAGAAGCTTATTTTTTGTAGTTCATCATTTGCCGTGGCCATTCTGTATCAATATTTGAAGACAAAAATACAAAGTTACAGGCATAAAAAAAAAAAAAAAATATATATACATAATTGTGCCTCACATGATGAGGAAATTTAAAGGAATGCTCCAAACACCATATCCACTACATCTCTTAAATACAATAAAGCACTAAGGAGACATGGAGTTCCTTTATTTTATGCTGAGAGGAGACGGGAGTGGCACCCTGGTAAGAAGCCAGGCATTCTAAAGCATTACTTACAATAGGGGTTCCAGAGCGCTCCTTACACCATAACCACTACAACGTTCTATACTGGTTATGGTGTTTAACATTTTCTTTAACACAAGCCTTCTAAAAAGAACCAAGTTGTGACTAGTTTTAACAAATCAGCAATATTGCCCAAGTTAGAGGTTTAGTGAATAGCCCTCATGTATGTTGGGTAACCTTCCTATCAATATAACCTTGGATAATCTCACCATGCAATATTGCAGTCACACACTGAACAGTATGCTGAAAGAAAGTGCACTCTGTGGTGGCGAGTAGTTTAGACTTTCCTAGTAGATTATAACTTTAGCACTTTATTTAAACATAAGCAATTGATGCACTCAAGAAGTTTGTTATTTAAGGGAGAGGTCAAGCACCATTACTAAAGTTTATTTTAGTTCAATGGTGCAAAATGGTTTTAAGAGACATTCATCTCGTCTCCCTCCCATGTCAGCACTGTGCTCTCCTTGCACAAGTGAGGTCTGTGGAGGAACCCACCAGTGAACGCAAAAGGGACCGACAAAGCTCGACAGACTGCTCTGACTTGTCGAGTCTAAAAAAAAAATTATCTACCAAGACAAAGTAGTCCCTACATTGTCCCAGTTTTTTTTTTGGCTGCATTGAAATTTCGGTGAGATTGCAATAGTCTGTATGTCATGGGTGCAGAATAGCCACCTCCCATTATTCCCAGGGATACGGATTGGTTACTGAGGTTGGTGGGAGTTAAACTATACATCTGATGTAATCAGACAGTGAGGCAGCCACTTGCTAAGCAGCTAATGAGACATACAACTCCAATCAACCTCATCCAGAGGCTGACAGAACATAAAAATTATAGTCAACAATATTTTTATATAGGAATTTACAATTTAATGGACAAACTACACAAAAAAAAAAAAACCCAAAAGATGCATTTACAAACACAGCCCTAAATAATGTGAGATTTATACACAATTTAACTGAGGTCTGTAATTAGCATTTGATTGCAGAATGTCCTGCTTGATCAAGGAAGGAAGCATTCACTTTATAGGCTTTGCTCTGAAATCTCCCCATTCTTCCATAGGTCTATACATGGATGGGCTGTATGTGAAAGACACTGCTTGTACTGATAATCAGTTAATCTAGAAAGAGCTTTGGGATGACTCCCAACTTAGTTCCTTACTACAGAATCCTTGAACACCATTTACCATCACCAAATATTACAGATATGAAAACTAGGGCAGAAATAGAGACTCCTTCATAACTAAAATACTCTAAATTACAATGGTTCCAGCAGATTATTCTCCTGTGTTATGGTAATAGATGACTGCATAAACTATATGGAATACCTAAACAATGAGAGTTTTTGGAGTGCAAACTGCCTCACAGACATACCTGGGAGGGTTCGTGGCTTAGAAATAGAAATGTCCCCCACTCCTGTGATGGTTAAATAGTTGGACAATGTGTGGGATGGGCAAAGCTTGTAATTTGCAGCATTTTTCCTATTATGCAATTCAAAATGTGATTTAATTAACCTAACTGAATCCACCTGTCAATTAATCTACATAGAAACATAGAATGTGATGGCAGATAAGAACCATTCGGCCCATCTTGTCTGCCCAATTTTCTAAATACTTTCATTAGTCCCTGGCCTTATCTTATAGTTAGGATAGCCTTATGCCTATCCCACGCATGCTTAAACTCCTTTACTGTGTTAACCTCTACCACTTCAGCTGGAAGGCTATTCCATGCATCCACTACTCTCTCAGTAAAGTAATACTTCCTGATATTATTTTTAAACCTTTGCCCCTCTAATTTAAGACTATGTCCTCTTGTTGTGGTTAGTTTTTCTTCTTTTAAATATAGTCTCCTCCTTTACTGTGTTGATTCCCTTTATGTATTTAAATGTTTCTATCATATCCCCCCTGTCTCGTCTTTCCTCCAAGCTATACATGTTAAGTTCCTTTAACCTTTCCTGGTAAATTTTATCCTGCAATCCATGAGAGTTAGGGAGAAAGTAGATAACTTGGCACAGGGTGTCAATAACGGAGATCATCTGCAGGCAAAGTATAATCCAAGCTGTGGTTTTATAACATCAAGGTTTCTTCCATTTGGTTTCTACCGCCTTAGCATTTTTATAATTTGCATAAAATAGTGAATACCAAGGCAAAGCATAACGTGACCAAAAATAGTTATGCATTGGAAGAGTGAACATTTAAATAATGGCACTTGGAGGGAAATCATATAATTCATCATTGTGGAATTCTCAAATGAATTGTACCCACTGCAGGGAAGCACTTTTCATGCATTGCTCATCGACATGAAGAAGTGATATGTGTCGGGAAAACATGGAGAAACTGGTAACGCTATGCCTGACCCGCCATATTTTGCCGGACACGTATTACTTCTAAATATTGTGCAATATGCATAATTCATATGCAATGCTGCAGGAAAAAAAAGTTAATGATGTAGAGTAGGAGATATAGCTTAAACAAAAAAGAGAAAGATAAGGATTAGAGATGGATACGGTGGGGGAGAAAGAGAAAAAAACACTCTAAAAGTTCTGAAAAGTTGTGGATTGCGCATGCTCATCGTTATTCTGAGAGCAAAACAACCGTCTGGTTAGCTAAACAATATCTATAAACTGATAACATTATAAATTGTAGAAAATAATCCAGGCATTCCAATGAATTCCAAAGTGTAGGCAATTTTTATTAGAACCAGGAACTACACAGCGCTGTGTAGTTCCTGGTTTTAATAAAATTGCCTACACTTTGGAATTCATTGGAGTGCCTGGAGTATTTTCTACAATTTATAATTTTATATTTGGTCCACTTTGGTACTGGGACCTATCCATTGGAGCACCCTGGATTCCTTGATGAAGGGTTGAGTGCACTTCCACTATCTTTTTATATCTATAAACTGACAACAGTCATGGTGTGGCTGCTATCAGTAAATTGAGCAGATTCATTCATCCCATGTGATGATTAGAGCTGCCCTTTGGGGATAAACTACCTATCCCAGGCTTCCCCAAACTCCGGCCCTCCAGATGTTGCTGAACTACAACTTCCATGATTCTATGAATGAAATAGATAGGCTGAGAATCATGGGAGTTGTAGTTCAGCAACATCTAGAGGGCCGAAGTTTGGGGAAGCCTGACCTATCCCATAATCTCTTGCTGGGTGTGACGGACCGCTGGCACTCCGACCGAGTACCTCCGCCAATCGATGCTCCTAGTGTTTGCCGAGGACTCCAGGCACTCCAATCGACACCATCCGCACTGAAGACCCCACTTCCAGCGATGCAGCTGCGCCGGGGTCTCGCCGTCTCTCACCCACCCTGGATCCAGGGCCAGGATCCAGCTTCCAGTGGGTGAACTACTCCTAATTCCAGAGAGCAGGAACAAGCTCTTACAGGAGCTTATACTCAGGGGAGTATTGTGATATAGCAATCCCCAAGAGTGTAGTTATCCCATCCCCCAAGCATGAGCCAAGGCTTCAAGAAAGGGTCAAGTAGTTCTGTTTAATGCAAGCCAACACTTACAATTTATACACACATTTAAACCCCCAACAGCCTCATTTACATACAATAGGTTACATAGATTACTATAGTACAAGGAAGGGTGGGGTCAGCCAATAGCAAGGGCTGATGGGAGATTGAGGAGGGACAGAGCAGCTAGTTTAAACTGATCTCGCAGTATCCCTGGGACAACGTCCTGTTGGGGAAACAATAGGACAGGAAAAAGGGGGGGGAGGAGAGGCACAGATAAGCAATACATTCAACATACTCCTCCTCTGTGTCTGAGAGATAATTGATTATCTTCAGGTACAGAAAAATACACAATTTACAAATACCCCAAAAGTACCCCAAGATCCATGGTAACCCCACTAATCCTCGGATAGCCCTGATCTGGGTGATCAACATATCCAAAAATCATCCAGATCGGTTCAGTGGTTTGTTTTTTCCATGGAAGTCACATGTGTGTTTGCAGGGCCCATAATCCTGGGGCAAGAGGCTGGCAAGCAGGCCTCTCCAAGTACAAGTGGCGATGTTAATTTCGCCACACTGGGCACCTGCAGACAGACCTACTAAGCTGTGTCCTGCTTTAAACTTCAATCATAGCTTTTTGTTCATTCTTATTTTAATTAATTTATTTTTTGTCAGTAACTTTATTGCATTTCTTTAGATAATGCACAAAAAAACCCCTAAACATGAAATTTATATATACAGTCCCTTGAACGTGTGCAAGTCCATAAACGCCAATGACAGCAGCTGTAAATCCGATGTTATAGGAATTAATTGCAGGTGAGAATAAAGTCACAGTGTCGACGAACATTCCGTCCAACAGAAATAAAGATAGTTGGCAGGTTAGTCTACAGTAGCCAATAGGAAAAGAGATAACTATGGGAAGGTCGGTACCATGACATCAACAGCCTTTTGGGACCAGCCCACGAGGGACGTCTCAATGGCTGCGATTGTACTGCTCCTCCTCGTAAGCCTCTGCATGAGTTTGGACAAAGAACCGTACATCCCTGGTAATAATTTACTGCTCGGAGGCCGTTATAAAGAGGAGGAAACGGACCAAAATCAGGAAGAGGGTAATAACCGTCCACAAACTTGGGATTAGCCATTTTAACGGTTATGTCTATATTATGATTATTATTACTATTTTATTATTTATATAGCGTCATCAGATTCCGTAGCGCTGTACAATCGGTGTATATCATGCTTTCCCATTTATTTATTTTATTTATTACTGCCATTTATAAAGCGCCAACAGATTCCGCAGCGCTGTACAATTAGTGGAGGGCGGACAATATACACAGACAAATACAAAAGGTAGGGAGGGCCCTGCCCGTAAGCTGAGATCTAGGCTGCTTTTTGGTCACTACTGGCAACACTGTCTCTGCATTCCGATCAGGGCCGGCGCGTCCATAAGGCGGCACAGGCGGCCGCCTTAGGGCGCACCGGCTCTGGGGGCGCAAAATTCCAGTGACCGGCAGGAGGGAAGTGCTCCCTCCTGCCAGGTCACCTCCTGGATCCCCGGCGCGGCTTGCGGCTGAATTGGATGCCGAGGGAGCTCTGATCTCTCTGATCTGCTCCCTCGCAGGCTGCTGACTGATGACGTCATATTCCCGCTCCCGCGGCATCAGTCAGCAGCCTGCGAGGGAGCAGATCAGAGAGATCACAGCTCCCTCGCCACCTAGGAATCCAATTGCCTCCCAGCAGCCCCACTGGACCACCAATGAGAGACCCACGCCAGCTCTCCAGGTAGGGAGGCTGGGTGGGAAATTTAAATTTAATTAAGATTTTTAATTTCTGTGTGTGTGTGTGTGCATGTGAGTATGTGAGTCTGTCAGAGTGTGTGACTATGTGAGTTTGTGTGTGTGTGTGTGAGTGAGTATGTCTGTCAGTGTGTGTGTGAGTGAGTGTGTCTGTCAGTGTGTGTGTGTGTGTGTGTGAGTGAGTGTGTCTGTCAGTGTGTGTGTGTGAGTGAGTGTGTCTGTCAGTGTGTGTGTGAGTATGTGTGTCTGTCAGTGTGTGTGTGACTATGTGACTGAGTTTGTGTATGTGTGAGTGAGTGTGTGTGTGAGTGAGTATGTCTGTCAGTGTGTGTGTGAGTGAGTGAGTCTGTCAGTGTGTGTGTGAGTGAGTGTGTCTGTCAGTGTGTGTGTGAGTATGTGTGTCTGTCAGTGTGTGTGTGACTATGTGACTGTGTGAGTTTGTGTGTGTGTGTGTGTGTGTGTGTGTG
>OW240914.1:33011685-33093403 GCA_933207985.1 Pelobates cultripes
GCTCCACAGCAATAATACTCCCAGTAATGTGTCTGAGTGTATAACAGAGCTCCACAGCAATAATACTCCCAGTAATGTCTGAGTGTATAACAGAGCTCCACAGCAATAATACTCCCAGTAATGTGTCTGAGTGTATAACAGAGCTCCACAGCAATAATACTCCCAATAATGTGTCTGAGTGTATAACAGAGCTCCACAGCAATAATACTCCCAGTAATGTGTCTGAGTGTATAACAGAGCTCAACAGCAATAATACTCCCAGTAATGTGTGTGAGTGTATAACAGAGCTCAACAGCAATAATACTCCCAGTAATGTCTGAGTGTATAACAGAGCTCCACAGTAATAATACTCCCAGTAATGTGTCTGAGTGTATAACAGAGCTCCACAGCAATAATACTCCCAGTAATGTGACTGAGTGTATAACAGAGCTCCACAGCAATCATACTCCCAGTAATGTGTCTGAGTGTATAACAGAGCTCCACAGCAATCATACTCCCAGTAATGTGTCTGAGTGTATAACAGAGCTCCACAGCAATCATACTCCCAGTAATGTGTCTGAGTGTATAACAGAGCTCCAAAGCAATAATACTCCCAGTAATGTGTCTGAGTGTATAACAGAGCTCCACATCAATAATACTCCCAGTAATGTGTCTGAGTGTATAACAGAGCCCCACAGCAATAATACTCCCAGTAATGTGTCTGTGTGTATAACAGAGCTCCATAGCAATAATACTCCCAGTAATGTGTCTTTAAACTACAATAAATGTGTTTAGAAATCAGTCTGTGTAAATAAGATACATTGTTAATGTTCTAAATTACATTTTACTTTTACAAATTGCTAATAGTAAATCACATAAAACTTTTCAGAACAGACCCCCTTCGCCCCCTTAAAATTAAAGTGTCCCTCTTTATCTATTTGAAATGTTATATTTTAATATAGGATACTAAAAGGCCTTTTTTGTTGTTCTTTAATAACCAAATACAATCTGTCTGAGGGCATTTTAAGAGCAGCCCATAAATAACAGTAAAACAAACAAGGCACCCAGTCCGGGTTTATTTCAGAACTTGGACAGTGGCACACAGACCCTCACTACATCCCACACACTGTGCGTTCTGCTCGCTACTAATAAAGTTTGATGAATCTGGGGAATCGGCTCATTGGCTGGCGCGTCTAGTGACGTCATTCGGATTGCGCGGGAAAGCTGCCACTGATGCCGGAAGTGCTGCAGTAAGCATGGAGCTCGGGGATTTCGAACGGGACAATTCCTGCAGCCGGCTCCTGGCCTCGCCCGTCCCCGAGGAGTGCAAGAGGGAGGACTGCTGCCTGGGGATAGATGAGGCTGGCAGGGGCCCCGTGCTCGGTGAGCTGCCGTTACCATGCTCATACAGTTACACCTTATCTCTCCATGACATTCATACTGTGATTACCGTGACAACCAGGACCAGGGACCCCCGGGCCGCCCCTGTGACCAGGGACCCCCGGGCCGCCCCTGTGACCAGGGACCCCCGGGCCGCCCCTGTGACCAGGGACCCCCGCGCCGCCCCTGTGACCAGGGACCCCCGGGCCGCCCCTGTGACCAGGGACCCCCGGGCCGCCCCTGTGACCAGGGACCCCCGGGCCGCCCCTGTGACCAGGGACCCCCGGGCCGCCCCTGTGACCAGGGACCCCCGGGCCGCCCCTGTGACCAGGGACCCCCGAGCCGCCCCTGTGACCAGGGACCCCCGAGCCGCCCCTGTGACCTGGACAAACGTCCAGTCATGTGTACATAGTGTTCAATTATAACCTTTCAAAGAGCCCCAAACTCTAGGTTTTCATACCTGTCAATCATGTCCTGTGTTTCCAGTACACATTCAAGTCTGTATCTTCTTGTAACAGCCTTGTGTCTTATTTAAAAAAGAACCGAAACCCAGGTGGCACAAACCACTAAAGGGGTTTCTCAGTGGAGTGCTAGGACAAATAAACTTACCCCTATATATAATGGGGAAGTATGCAACCGTAAGATTATATATAGGGGTAAGTTTTTGTCCTAGCGCTCCATTGAGAAACACCTTTAGTGGTTTGTTCCACCTGGGTTTCGGTTCTTTTTTACCATTTTAAATGTAAATCTGTTTTACTTACACCTGCATCTACTATTGGTTTATCCACTAAGCGCGTTTATACACAGAACACCCAATTCTTCAATTTGTACTTCTTATTAAGTTTTCACAGATAAAGTAAAACAAAAGATTTTACAGTAAATTTTGTTTACAGCTTTCACGTGTGCGTTCAGTGTTGTAGGTAAAACACATAAAAGTAAAGACCTACAAAACGTAAAAAAATAGGTGACACTCCACGCACCCAGATCACTTCTGCCCATTGGAGTGGTCTGGGTGCCAACTCCCACTACCCTTAACCCTGCAAGTATAATTATTGCAGTTTTCATATACTGCAATATTTACCTTGCAGGGTTAAGTCCTCCTCTAGTGGCTGTCTACTAGACACACTAGAGGACACTTCCGTGTTCATAGAACACGAAAAGTGTGCTATAACGTTGCTGGACGTCCTCATGCTATGTGAGGACCTCCAGCGTCGCTGAAATACCCATTTGAAAGCATTATTCAATGCTTTCCTATGGGTAGGTCTAACGCGTGTGTGCGACATTGCAGCGCATTAGGTCTCCCCTGCTGCCAGCCGCACATGCTCAATAGGTCTCACCCGCCGGATGACGTCGGTGGGTGAGGAGCGTGGGCGGACCCAGCGCCGAGGGACTGGATACAGGTAAGTCACTGAAGGGGATTTGTGATGGGGGGAGGAAGAGGGGACCTGCAGTGCCAGGAAACCGATTTGTTTTCCTGGCACTGAAGAGTCCCTTTAACCCTAACAAAAATTGAATGGGGAATGTGGACAAAACAAGAGTGGGTTAATGTGAGTCCTCTCAGGTTCAGTCATTCTGGAGCCTTGTAGTAGTCTACACTCATGGTCGTGTGTCTTTTATTAGCTAGTGTTCCATTAATGTATTTGTATAGTTTTAAAAAATTGTCACTAGTTTTTATTTGCTCGAGGCATTGTGAGACAATAAAATTGCCCTTAATGCAGAGGAGCTAAATGTTTCTTTTTTTTATTAATCTCCTCTTCCTTATACACACCAGTAAATTGTTTAATGGGGACTCAGGTGACCAAAGAAGAGCCGCTACTTGACAGTTCCACTTTAAAATTAGTTAGACCTTTACTGCTTTATTAATAAGGTGACTGTGCTGTCTATTTCAAATACAGCATAAATATGTTCATTATACATTTGATCTGATTGGATTAGTTGCTCAGAAAGCAGGTTTGAAACATTGCCTATTTTCTTTAGCTGTGCTACGCTTAAAGGGACACTCTGGACTCCTAAAGCACTTTAGTGTGCTGACATGCTATATGTGAGAATAGTATGTCGTTGTCTTAAACTTTTACAAAAAGTGCAGATTTCAGCAGAAATTGACACTTTTATAAATTAACTATGTTGCACCCGAATTGCTTTCAAGCAGACAAGTCCTGTTACTTCCTGGTTTGCGGAGCTAAACTCAAGATTTAGAATATTTCCCAGAGTATATGACTTGCGAATATTTGTTACAGTGCTGCATTGCAGTCTGTGACTGTTTGGACTGGGTATAAAGGGTAGTGCAAACAAAGGCAAATACAAGAGATCTGCTGCTTTTCAAGTTGTTTTTAGATCTACTACAATGAAAAAATGCACAATTAAATGAAGGTTTTCGTTTGGGCATATCTAGTAAAAAGTGATTTTCCCTTTAAGTGCGTTATCCATAGTGATATCTAGAGAAATTGAATGCATGCTGGCTGGTATGGGTTGCTCAGTTTCAGTTGTAAGAATTGAGAAAAGTTAAGATAATGGAGAGAGAAAGCTCTGACTGTTGTGCAATTAAAACGTGTATAATTGACCGGAACCAGAGGTGGAGTTTGCTCGAATTATACTGGGATTAGAGGTGCTGCTGTCAGAAACACTGCATACGCTGGGTCCTTGTACCATAACCATTTCATGATGCTGATGTGGTTTTGGTGAACAACAGCATCTGATATAGTAAAAAATAGATACGTCGATATATTTTGCATGGGGATGCAGAAACTGCAAAAATTGCCACTTTTTACATTACCTTGCATTTTGTCTATTGCAATAGAGGAAGTGTCAAACCAATCATAAACTTTTTACTGTGAAACATTGTCATTGGACTCTGGCTACCATACCCAGCACAGCATGCTGAAGTCTAGTGTTTTATGGTGTTCAGTGTGCCCCTTAAAAGAGCAACTGTTACTTCCAAGGATTTTTTAAATTTATGATGTTAATTGAATACAAGAGTGGAGAATGAAATCAAATGTAGACAATTGCCGCCTTTTATCCTACAACTGGGTGTCTCCATTTTAGATAGATGTCAGTCATTCTCTATTCTTTGCTCCTGGCAATCGCCATGGAAAGAGAAGGAAACATTAAAGAATTAAGGTTATTTAATAAAGTAGGAATTTTGGGGAATTTAAAGTGTCAAATTTAATGCCGAAGTAGCCAAGTTGGTACATTTCTACAAATCCGATTTGTCTTCCGGTTTCATTTTTTTATCCTTTCAGTTAAACTTCACTGTGAATTCCTGACAATTGTTACTAACGAAGCTCCAGGAAGCATTAGGACGTGAGTCAAACTGTGAAACAGGAAGTGCCTCTAGAGGCAGTCCTAACCCTGCAATTTAAACATTGCAGTTTCTCTGATTGCATTGTTAAAGAACAGGGACATTGGACCTAGACCACTTTAATGAGATTAATTGGTCTGGATGCCTAAATTGGTCTATATTGTCCATTTAATCGACTTAGAAGTTCTTGTACGTTTTTACCTACATGTCCATCTAGGACTATTCATTAGGATGCAAGGGGGAAAGTCATAACTATTGTCATGCTAAATACTTAAGACTCCTGAGTACGGATCGACCGATTATTGGTTTTACCGATATTATCGGCCGATATTCGGTATTTTCGACAATATCGGTGTCGGCCAATTCAGATACTGATATTGCCGATAAAATATAACAGGACCGTCGCGCTCATTACAATCCCGGCTGTCCTGGGGGGGCCAGGGAGGGGATATAGCAGTCCCTGGTGGTCCCGTGGCATTGGCTGAGCAGTGGGGGGGCCGGCAGCAAGCGTCTACTTACCTCCCAAAAGCTCCTCCAGCTCCCCACTGTAAGTCTCGCAAGTCCCGCAGCCGCAGAGCGTTGCACGCTGGCAGCGGTATTTACACTGGGGAGCTGGAGTAGCTGCTGGGAGGTAGGTAAACGCTTGCTGCCGGCCCTCCACTGCTCAGCCAATGCCACTGGACCACCAGGGACTGCTATATCCCCCCTCCCTGGCCAGGCAACAAGCAGTGAGGGGGGACAACAAAAATAAATAATTAAATATATATAAAAAAAATAATTTAATGAAAAATGCCCCCTCACACACACTCCATTGTATACAGATACACAAACACACTGTATATAATGCAGTGTTTGTGTAGTGTGTGTGTATATAATGCACACTACACAAACACACTGCATTATATACGCACACTACACAAACACACTGCATTATATACGCACACTACACAAAAACACTGCATTATATAAACACACTACACAAAAACACTGCATTATATAAACACACTACACAAACACACACTGCATTATATACACACACTGCATTATATACACACACTATGCAAACACACACTGCATCCACTACACAAACACACACAGCTCCCCTGTCTAAACACATTGCATCCACTACACGTGGCATGTATATTTTGTGCATTTACCTTTAGAAATAGTTTTTATTTTCCAAAATGGTAAATGTACAGAATATCGGCAAATTATATCGGATATCGGCCTGAAAGTTCACAGAATATCAATATCGGTCGATCCCTACTCCTGAGAATCACGTAAAATATATAGCAAAACCGCTACCATGCCAAACATGAACAAAGCATTTGCTCTCAGCACCCAATCACCCATCATTGCAATTTAAAATTAAAATGAATACATTTATTGTAAGTGACTCTCTTCATAAGAAAACTGACAGATCTGATTCCTCCCAGAAAGAGCAAGGAGACTTTTCTCAAAACACCACTCACCCATCAGAATATAGATTTGATTTTCTCATATTAGGGAGGCCACATGACTTTTCTATGCATTTAAACATGGCTAGTTCTGCTGTTTTACATACAACCAATTCAGATTACTACTTCACAAACCGTACAACGTTAATGGCAAGGTTTGTGGTCTGTTTAAACAGGCCAGCTATGCAGGTTCTATAAGATGTTTAGATATTTATATATTAAACAATTTTCCTTCTTTTCTCTCCCTCTGTAGGTCCTATGGTTTATGGGATCTGTTACTGTCCTGTGTCACGCAAAAAGGAATTGGAGGAGTTGAAAGTAGCAGGTGAGAAACATTTAAAGGGGTGTAACTAATAATTGGGTTGTCATCTCATTTACGTAGCACATTAAATCCATCACATATATAAACCGCAATACAGGGGTTAAAACATGCCTGGTAACAAACCTTACTTCACCTTACTGCTGTCATAATGTCCCTGTTAACTCAATTTTTCACCACTATTACTGTCTGTCATTATATTAAAATATATTACAAAAACATTTTCTACAGTGTTTCACCACGTTTTTTCAAGTTACTCAAATTAATTCAACTCACAAGTTTTATATACAGAACAAAGAGGTAGTGAGGGCTTTGTTTAAACAGGTTTACAATATAATGGAAACGGGGGATCAATTTTCACAGTAGGTAAACATGAAGTGCAATTTGTTCAAAATAAGAATGGATTGCATATGTGTGGACAGTATCATCACAGTAAAAGACATATGACTACATCAGGGTGAATGAGGACAAAGGGGAGAAACGTTAATTGTTCAGTTCAAATGCTTCTGACAAAAGGGGGGCTTTTAAGGCTTAAACTATTAAAGTATGAGACTAAGTGGAAAAGTAAATCCCAAGAAATTAAGTGCATGGAGAGAGGTTGGGATGAGACATTTACTAGGAAGGGATATGTACGTTGGGCACTGATAGGAAGTGCTAATAGGTAAGGACTAGGGAATGGAATTGAATGTGTGAATATATAGGGAGTCAGTGTAAAGGCTGGTAGAAGGGCTGTGCATAGTGGTTATGGTGCGTCTCAGATAGTGAAACTGTTTAAGAATGGATTGACAACCTACCCTGATTCCATTAGATGCCCCGTGACTGCAGCTTTGCTTCTGGATTCTCCTGCATGAAGAATCGGTTAGTTTCACTGAACTAAGCACAGCCGCTGAGTCTGTCGTCAGCATGGGCACCTGGTGTACCAGATCATTTGTCAAATAGTTCTTAAACTGTTTGCTTACTCGTTTGGCGCTGGGGCACTCCTGGCACTGTGACCATTACGGTGTTTTGAGGGGTGTGCTGAGCTATGGGAGAGCAGTATTGATTAGCAGTGCATGGGATTTGATATTGCAGACTTCCTTCAGCTACAATCAACTGATCTTGGACACTTACGGAGGTATCAAGTTAACTTTGTGTAAGAGAGTTGGAGTATTGGATAGTTCTTGGTGCTGACCCAAGGAGGAAGTCATAGGGGGAAAAAAAAAGTCTAGAGACTTCAGAGCTGGCAGGGGTGTTGGTGTAGATGTTGAAATCACCAAGAATAAGAGGACTTGGCTAAAAGGAATTATGGGATCCCTACTAAGAATGCTTTACGAAGAGGCCAAAATGTTCATGACGGCGATAATGAAATACAAGAAGCAGGCATGTGAAAGGGGTGTATATAAGCAATGTTTCTTGGATACACTCTTTGAAAAGTAGAACAAGGCATTCTAATTCTAGCATTCACATGATACAAAGTATCTTAACAGAATGTGTGGTCAATAATGTTGTCTCGTTTAAATAAGATTTTGGCGTCCTCTTCTTTCTGTAGATTCCAAGACACTCAATGAATCTGAGAGGGAACGTCTGTTTGGAAAGTTAAATGCTACAACAGACTTCATTGGCTGGGCCTTACACATACTGTCCCCTAATGTCATCTCTACCAGCATGCAACAAAGGTACATTTTGAAAATCCTTTTTAAACCTGAACAATTATCAAGTAATCCAGCCTCTAAGTTTTAGATTTCCTTGCCAAAATGTTATTACAGTAACTGAATGTTTAAGTTCCTTATTATCCTGTAACATCTTATTACAGTAACCCAGCTCCTGAGTGCCTTATTACCCTGTAACGTCTTATTACGATAACTCGGTTTAACCCAGGTTCTAGGTGCTACTAGTTATTATTAATTTTATTAGCAATTCCCTTTGTTTCAGTAAACCTCTTAATCCTTAGTTTTTTTTTTTGTCTTTTAGAGCAAAATACAATTTAAATGCCTTATCTCATGACACTGCTATCGGTCTAATTCAGCATGCTCTAGATACAGGTGTTCAGCTGAAAGAGGTGACTATGTTTGCTATTTGGTGATTGGCAAGGTGGGATAATTAATAGTGTGGTACTGAACATGCCGTTCTCTCAGGTGTTTGTAGATACAGTGGGCCCGGCAGAGAAATACCAGGAGAAACTGAAACACCGATTCCCTGAGCTGGATGTCACTGTGAGACCGAAGGCTGATTCATTGTTTCCTGTTGTTAGTGCAGCAAGTATCTGTGCAAAGGTGAGATGTTCTTAGGAACTACTGGAAATAGTTATCAACTTGGTGTAAACTACTTTTTAACGGGACCACCATTTATATTTGCCTTGAAATATTACCATTTATGCCATATTGGAGAACTGTATGGGGTTTATTCAGTAAACTTTAATTTGTAGCTAAATTAAATCCCAATGGCAAAATGTGGGCTACATTTGGATCTTCTGGGGTGACTGACTGTGGTCCCTTTTATTCTTTACTCTGGCAAAAATGGGAAGTTACGTATTCTTGGCTGATAATTTTGTATGCGCATCTAGATCAAACACCCACTTAGCGCTTTCTAAAACAATTCTCTGAGTGAGAGACACGTGATGATCTGAGATTGTCGAGTAACACTCGACACTATCACCAGTGACTAAGGGAAAGACTTCTGCTCTGGGGCCTGAGAAGGAGGAGGCAGAGAGGACGGACTCCCTGAACAGCATTTTAAGGTTGAACTGTTCAAAAACAGTTGAACCCCATAAGGCAATGTACTAAGGACCATCGGACACCATAACAGTTTCATGTAGAAGTCGTACTGACTGGTGCCCTTTTAAGAGCTCAGTACTGTGTATACGTTACCGTCTAGCTTTCATCCTTATGTGGTCAACCTGCTGATCATTCATTTTTCTTAATTTCAGGTGGCACGAGACAGGGTGGTAAAAGGGTGGAAGTTCTTGGAGGATTTGGGTGATATTGATATGGATTATGGCTCTGGCTATCCAAACGGTAGGTGCCTCCCAAAATGTCTGTGATAGTCAATTATTATTATTATTATTATTATTATTATTATTATTATTATTATTATAAAATATATATATATATATATATATTTTATATTTTTTTTTAAGTAGATTGTGATATTGGCAATAAGGGGTGGGATCCCTGAAAGTCGATAGCTGAACAAAAAAAACTTTAAAATGCCACTGATTTGTTAATGTTGTTGTCTGTTGAATGCACAGATAACGCTAGACTTGTTGTAGTAATTGCATGTCATGTATTACATCTTTTCAAGCAGACAAAGGTAGATAAATGAATGCTACAAATAAAGATCTAAGCCAACCTGTTTTGTCTTTAACTGAATGTACAAACACTAAAGCTAAAACAGATTGGTGTAGCGATTTGTCCAATTGTTTTCCATGTTTCTACTATTGAGTAACCTACCAATGTATGTTCAATTGATACGATTACAAACTTTATACAATCGTATGGGATAAGTATAAATGATCAATCTGCCAAGTAGCCAACTTGGTGCCTCGCTTGGACTCTGTCCTTTGGAGAAGTCACTGTCTATTCAGTTTGGATGGATCTTGTATGGAAAAAGAGGAAGTAAACCTAATTCCTTTGTGTGAGAGTCTTATAGCTGAATCAATGTCCACTCTCAGCAGAGAGGCAGAGTGCAAAGCATTTATGGTGCTTAGACTGATTCTTTGGGGAAAAAAAGAAAATAACTTAGTAGATATGTCCCCAATGAAAGCATGCATTTAATTATGTATTTTTTTTTTTTTTTCATTGGAGTTATATCTAAAAGTAGCAGGCAAAAGCTGCATATCTCTTGTCTGCTGCATTTGAAAGTCCTCACCTTCTATCCAGTGGCTGTCCAACCAGACTTCCCAATGCAGCTCAAGGAGAAGTCTTTGCAAGTGTGGAGCTCTGGGCAATTGCTGCCTCTTGAGTTTACTTCCACTGAGCTAACCAACCCAGGAAGTAACAGGACCACTGTCTGTACTGGGTTATGGTGCATGGTGTGTTCGTTAAATATTGTACGTAACCTGCGTACGGCCACTGGAAGCATTTAGAATTCCACACAGATAAATAAAACAAGATAATTGTGTGTCTGACATTTAATAAGTATTGAGGTGTACTCTCCACTGTTTGTGTTTTTTTTGTTCTAATTAATTTGAGTTGTTTACATTTTGAATCTGAATGTTTATCAGTGATTGCTTGCTGGAACACCCCTTTTGCATGGTGATACTTCACGTACTGCTTTGTGTAAACAGATGTAACTAAAAGGGTGGTTTCGTTTAGGGGAGCCCTTCACTCTGATAAAGAGCTTCTGTCTTCTCCACTCTCTGTGCTGAGGAGATATGGAGTCCTACGCCAGTCCCTGCTTTTATGATACAATGTGTAGTGTGCAAATAGAATATTCAAGGTTACAGCTGTATATCTAAAATTAAATGTTAAAAAAATGCACTGTTTCTTTAAAATCACACCAGCAACACATTATTGCACTCTCAAAATATATGGAATTTTTTTGCATCCACTGGTGCCTCCCCTCGATGTAGATGGGGGTGCTCTGGTCTCTCTTCCACCTTTTCGACTCCTTGAATGGGGCCAAATTCACGCCACTCGAACACAGGAAATAAGAATGTGGTCATTGATTAAAATAATATACATTTTATTGGGTTTGACGAGTCTTGTTTTTCCTCTTTCCTTTGTAACCACATGAAATATGTGACCCTGATAAGATTGTTTGCCCAGAATGAAACTATGCACAGACTATATAAATGTATCTGTTTGGTTTCAAGATGCAGATGGAAAAAGTCTGGCAAGTGGAGGGGCTAGTGTGTTACAATTCTTTATCAGCAAGGCATCCTTTTCTGTCCTTGCCTTCCGTGGATTTTGCCAAGTAACAGTGCTGTGTGTATATATTCTGGCACGGCTAGATTTGTAGTAGATAAGGAAATAAATGTGTGTGTGTGTATAATAAATTATATAATTTATACACACGCACGTTTATTTCCTTATCTACTACAAATCTAGCCGTGCCAGAATTTGCCTTCCTCTAAAAACGTACACACCTGCATTTTGCTCAATTGTCGAGCGTAATCCATGGTAATCTGTTAATGTAGAATGATTAGTAAGCTATCCCCTTATTGAATCATTGCCTGTCTAAATGAAATACTGATTCCACTGATCATAACTTCCATATTATAAAACTAACATGTCATGTAGAATTTACCAACAATAACAGTAATAATGCTAATCACAATAAATGTCAGCATCATACTTTTAATTGATCATCAGAGTGTAGGGAAAGAGCTTAAAGGGTCACTTCACACCCATAAGGGCTGAAGAGCTTTATGGGTGGGGATGGGTGAGGAGTATCCCATTAAAAAGGCACTTTATAAAAGCACATTTTCTATAAGAAATCGTCACTTTTATTATTAAATAATGGAACATTCCCTGGCTGTCAATGAAACAACCTGGGAGGTTTCTACCTACTTCCGTTCGGTTCCCTGAGCAAACGTAAGTGGCAAGTGCACTCTACTTGAGCATGCCATGTATGAATAATGCATGTATGTAGTCATTGGGGGTATAGCTAAAAATTTGTTTGTTTTTTGGTATGTGTTCATTTTTGCCCATGCTTTTACCTGTGGAGTGGTCATTTAAAGGGACACTATAGGCGCCCAGACCTCTTCATCTCATTTAAGAATCTGCCTGGGTGCAGTGCCCCGTCCCCTTAACCCTGAATATTTACATTATTACGGCTGTCTCCTAGGCTGCAAGTAGAGGTGCTTCCCGTAATTTCATAGCGTTTATATTTTGCATAAGGACATCCAGCGTCTTGCAAATCCCCATGAGAAAGCATTGATTCAATACGCATGACCATGAGGTTCCCCCATCATGCTGACATCGGAGGGTTTTTAAACTTTAAATCGCTGGGTGTGGAGGCCGGACCAGTAGTTAACTGTAGAGGGTCACTATAGGATTCTTTTACAAACTTTAGAAAATTATTTTTTTCACTTTTCCATGTAAATATTTAAATTGGACCATATACAGAGAAAAAAAAATAGGTCAAAAGATTTTTTGTGAATTAGTGTGTGTGTGTGTGCCTGCGTGCAAACATGGCACTGTACTATTATACGCTAACTGACACAGAAAAGAAAACATTGAAAGCTGATATTGGTTCAAAATATTTAATCATGTATGTGTAGAGTATTTATTTTCTGTTCAACAAGAACTTCATTAAAATTTGCTGAATAAGTGACAAGATAAAAAGGGGCATTCTTGCTGCAGCATTCTTGGTACAGGACATGTTATTGCTCGTAAAGATAAGAAAAAAACAATGTTAGCTCTTCTCAAAACTTAATTTTACCACAAGACTCAAAATGTACCCTCTCTATTGATAATATAGGATTTCTGTTTAAATAATCTAGGTGTGGGACTTAATCTGATACTAGACACCAAAACAACTTTAGGTTAATGAAGCAATGTTGGTCTGATCATGCAGTCTGCCTCTTTTATAATTTCTTATCTCCTGCTTTGCTAGTGGCCAACAGGAGCCCTGTGTGTGTGATTAAAGTTTAATTTACGGAAGAGCAGATACGAGCTTCTAAAGTAAACACATTGAGCTGTAATATCTGATTGAAAATGAATCCAATTTTCTTTTCATGGATACTGTCACAGCCAGGGAGGTGTGGCTAGGGCTGCATAAACAAAGTGATTGAACTCCTAAATTGCAGAGAATTGAGCAGTGAGACTGCAGGGACCTAATCTATACACCAAAACTTAAGTGCACTAAAGTTGTTTTGGTGTATAGATCAAGCTCCTGCAGTCTCAGAAGCTAAATCACTTTATTTACGGGGCAGGGGGTGTTTTTGTTTGTCCCTCCTCCCAGCCCCTCAAGGACTAAATTCGGTAAATAAAACCTTTGACTCCTATTCATCAATTTATGGCTTCACTGAGTCCTTTTTATGTAATATTAGAATTTGCTGGTGAATAAGTTGAAATTTTAAGCATTTAAAAAAAATAAAAAATAAAAATTCTCCCATACTCTGCTCTGACTCAGATTAATGTAGGTTTTCCTTTTGCAGACCCCAAAACAAAAGATTGGCTTGCCAAATATCTGGACCCTGTTTTTGGATACCCACAGTTTGTCAGGTTTAGCTGGAGTACAGCCCAAACCATCCTGGACAGAAGTGCCGCCCCAGTGGTCTGGTGAGTGGAGTGCCAAACATTCTGACGCAATGCAATTTATGTCCCCTGCTGGAGCGCGTTTTATATATTCATTTTACATAATGCTTATAGGAAACTGTTAAATGTTTGAAACCGGTTTTATATATTGCAAGAAATTATGATGTGGGTCCTGATCAGGTGACTTTACAATCTAAACTAAGTGTGTTATTAGAACGTAAATTGGTAAAAATATAGCAGGGTTTTATTTTATTTGTGTGTTTTTATTATTCTTGATCTTAACCCCTCTCCTGAAGAGGTTAAATGATGACTGAGACCTTTTGCTGGGTCAAAGACTGTCTAGTAGAACTGTGCAAGCTACAATGGAGGTGCAGTAATGGGTATGTAGATGAGAATATGCACGAGGTCAGCATTTAATCCTATGTCTATTAAAGAGGTATGGAGTGGGAGAAGGGTATACGATTGTGATAGAATAATGTAACGGTGTTGAGAGGGACTAACCAGGATTTGAAAAATTGGTTAAGGCAAAGGTGTACATTTATCAGAGGTCGGTTCTACAGGGGTTGAACTTCTCATTTTGTGGATTGCTGAAATATGTTCTTGTTTCTGACCAGCTTATTCTTGCCTTGGTAGTTAGTGACACTAGCAGAGCTGACGGAGATTAGTCATTAGTCAGATTATGCTGGGTGAAGGAGGTCAGACAGACCTTGTGTAGTATTAGGAAGGATTTCAGTGCTTGTCTGGTCGCTATTGCCTTACCATCTTACATTAATGGCAGCCCTGTAAATACTCCTAAGCACAGCTTACCTTCCCTAACTTTCTTTTATGAGTATTTAAAATACAAACCAGGATAGTGACTTGTTAAAACCTAATAAGATTAATTTTTTTTATTTTTTTCCAGGCCAGATGAGGAGGAGGATGGTGTGCCAAGTAAATCCCAGGCTGTCCTGTCCTCTTACTTTACAACTCAAAAGGAAGCTGTCAAACCCAAAAGACACCGGTTCTTCCAAGAGAGACTTCTGGAGCCTCTGTCTGAGTTGTAAAACCGTTGTAGTGTTTTGTGAGTTCGTTCTCGTTAATAGGAGGGTTCCTGATCTATTTTCTTGATCATAAACAGTTGTTTCAGTTTCATGAAGGTGCGATCCTCTTATTGTGTATCATGGGGCTGAGAGAACAACTCAGAACTATGTGTCTTCTGTCTTAGAGCTTTATTTCTATGTTACACCTACCACTAAGATGAGGCTGTTGTTTTCTTTCATCTTGTGATGATTTGACAGTACCGTTCATCCTGAAATAATGGTAGAGGCTAAGGAACTGTCCATTTCCTTCCAGGGGAAAACCAATTTGCCTCCTTCCCTGTCACAGGGGTGGAAGAAGCTATTTGTCATTACCAGTTTTGTACAAGATCTGTATCACCCAGGATCTTTAATAAAACTCTTTTGTATAATGTGTGTGTTTTATTTATAATTCAGGGGTATAGAAATTATGGGCCATGCTCGATGTCAAGTAGAGGGCATGTTTCTTGATCAGGCTCAATACATCTGTTATGAATGCAAAAAAGAACTTGAGGAACTGCCACAAACTTAGGTTAAGGGATAAATAAAGCTGGGTCTTTTCTAGAGGAAGACTAAGAATGCCAATATGGATGGATGCCTGCTACAACAATGCATTATTAGGCTATTTAGTTTGGTATAAGTTTGGTGTATTTACTTTTTTGAATGTTCTCTATGGAATTAGAAAATGTTATACACACAAAATACTTTAGAACTCAGAATTTAAAATTTATTAGTCTGTGTGGTTTTCACCACATGGCTTGATTGACAGAAATATAAAGTCGATATGTAGCAAAATCAGTTTTTCCCCCCTGAATCCCTACAGAAAAGGATTGCACGGTGAGTTATGTCTTTGATTTGAAAGGAAACAAATGCAATTTGTTGGTAGGCTTTATAGTGATGTTAAATACCAGCTTGTAAACGAAAATTGCAAAGGATATCTTGGATCATATGACCTTTGCCTAAAGCTGGTTCAGGGTGTGCTATGAAAGATTGTAGAGTCTGGCTAAACTTGTGCTTGCTGAGACCCTAGCTTGTTGTATTCTGATTTAAGACTTTCTGAACCCTGATGAAGGAAAGCATTTGAGAGAAGGGACCTGGGAGTAAATGCCCTATTAGTGCTTGGCTGTTCGGCATTTTTGAAGTAGAAGAAAACAAAAACCTGTCTTTCCTCAAATACTGCTACCGCTTCCCTCAACCTCTTCCAAGAAGACATTTCTCTTGCGCAAAACTTTCCCTGCTTTCATTGTTGGCAGGACATTTTGAAGTTCGGATGACCCAGATGGTCCTTCCTCTGTGTTGCCTGTATCTGAAGCGGTAAGATCCACAAAGACACTCCCTTTGTACAAAGCCCTTCTTGTTCTGTCTTTTGGTGGAGAGTTTTTAAGTTCTGAAGAACCAGATGGACCCTCTTCGATATTGTCAAGATCGTTTTGCAATGCTCATTTTGAAGGTCTGATGACCCAGATGGACCCTCTTCTGCGTTTTCTAGTTCAGGAGCGGAAGGAAGCTCAAAGACATTCTCTTGAACAATGCTCTCCTCATTCTCTTTATAGGTATGTCATTTTGAAGGTCTGATGACCCAGATGGACCCTCTTCGATGTTGTCTAGATCGAAGACATTTTGCAATGCTCTTCTCAGTCTCTCTTTTGGTTGTTCATTTTGAAGGTCTGATGACCCAGATGGACCCTCTTCTGCGTTTTCTAGTTCAGGAGCGGAAGGAAGCTCAAAGACATTGCTCTTGAACAATGCTCTCCTCATTCTCTTTATAGGTATGTCATTTTGAAGGTCTGATGACCCAGATGGACCCTCTTCGATGTTGTCTAGATCGAAGACATTTTGCAATGCTCTTCTCAGTCTCTCTTTTGGTTGTTCATTTTGAAGGTCTGATGACCCAGATGGACCCTCTTCTGCGTTTTCTAGTTCAGGAGTGGTAGGAAGCTCAACGACATTCCTCTTGATCAATGCTCTCCTCGTTCTCTTCATAGGTATGTCATTTTGAAGGTCTGATGACCCAGATGGACCCTCTTCAGTGTTGTCCAGATCGGAAATGCTTGGATTCATCTGGATGTCCCTCTTGTGCAAAGCTCTTCTTGGTTCAATAGGCAAGCTGTTTTTGGGTGTGATGCAGAGGTTTGGCTGTTCCTCAGTTGCAAATGAATTATCCCAGATAGTATCACACAACTGCATGCTTGATGCAAACGCCTGAGATAGAAATAAAGATTCTTTGTTTATATACAAAACAAGAAACAATAAACCTTTAAAACAACCATCTGTCATCTAAATATTCCTTCCAGATTCTTACATTCATCTAAACTATTTTACGAATCGCAGAATGATCTGCACAGAGTGGAAGCAGTCAACTTGAAACTGAATCACGGTTTAACGCTCTGTGATAACACAAGTCTAGATATTTCGAAGCCTTTCAAGACAGCAGCTTGTTTGTCAAGTGTTTGTGTAATTGAACAGATTAACACCTGTTTTTAAAAAAAATAAAAATATTTATTTAGACTTCCTATCGGTTGATGTTGCGTTAATGTAGCGCTCCCCTTCTGTCGTTCTCATGGACACGTTCCCCTTTGCACAGTTATTGACCCTGTTTTGAAGACACTTCCCCAAGCAGAGCAATCCTCTGATGTGAAGTGAACATTACAGCCTTACTAACACATTGGTGTCAGAAGAGAGTGTCGTCCGTTACTCCGTCCTCTATTTGTAAGCAACACCTGCGGGGGAATATGTGTGCGAGAGCAGAACTATTTTGGAGAGGGTTCTACTGCTCTCTTGTCTCTCAATGTTCTGGCATAGAGGTTTATGCCAACTCTATGGCAAATAAATGACAAGTGTGGTAAGATCCAACAGTTTAGAACTTGAAATTAAAATCTCTACATTTGCTTGCTTGTATGTAGAGGAAACAAAGTTACTGGTATTAGATACTGGTTTTATTCTTGTGTTGAACTCCGAGAACAAGGGTAGAGACAATTAGGAAATTCAGCAAAAACAATTTTGCATTTAATATATTGTCCATAAAGCATAAGTCACTTTGCTCTTTGAACATCCATAATTTTTCTTCTATTTTTAAAGAAACACTGTAGTGTCTGGAATAACTGTTTTCCTGACACTATAGTTCTTTTAGCGTCATTTAGGTCCCCAGTCCTCCTGTCAGCAAGAGAAAAGGTATTTATTTTTTAAACATTTTTCCAGAGTCGCGCGTGTCTTCTTGTGGCTGGTTTTGCCCCTGCTCACCTGCCCCTTGGCTGAGATCATCAAACTTGATGATCTCCGCCAATGCAATGCTTTCCTATAGGAATGCATTGGGAGGCTATTGCGCATGTGCGGCAAAAGGCAGCGCTACACCAATCAGCATCTCCTTATAGATGCATTTAATCAATGCATCTCTGAGGAGTGTTCAGTGCCTCCATGCACGTTTTTTTTTTTTTTCTTTCTCCTCTTCTTCTCTGAAAAGGTAGTGTATGCATTAAAAATCCTGCAAGGACAGGCAGTAGACACCAGAACACCTACATTAAGATGTAGTTGTTTGGTGACTATAGTGTCCCTTTTAAGAGAGCACATTTTTTTTTTTTTTTCCACGTTTAAAACTTCATATTTAGTGATTTAAATTCTTAAGCATGTTAACACAGTACTAATAACAATAATCCTTTATTCAGTTGAAATGATTTGTTTCCACCATAAGAAGGGCGGCTATATAAAAAAGTATTCTATGAATCCATACATACATTGAATTTTCAACACTTGCTGCAGACCCAAACTGTGCAACTTATACAATGATCTCTTGCTGAACTAGGAAGAGAATTATGGCCACCTGTAAAGGGGTTTGCTAGTATCCTAACAAGAACAGCTTACGAAGTGCTCATAGGTCAAAGAGTCTGTTGTCGCCATCTCTTGGTTTACATTAAACCGTTAAGCATGAGAAAATGGGACTCTCCTGGTACCCAAAGGGCACATCCACTCCTGCTTTATATCTAAAATTCCATCCACTGTGCTAACTCACAGCTTCTAGCAAAACAAGAACCGATGATGTGGAGTAAAACCTTTGCTGTGGCAACATACACCCCAGGTTTTTGATAAATTACTTAATAATGGTTTAATTAATAAGGGAATGAGTACAACATTCAAAGGCTTCTTGCCCAATAAGCTGCACTGGTTATGATGATTATTGTCTCTTTAATTTTCAGAAGGGCTACTGAGCGTATCACATATGCAGTGTGCTAAATGAGCACAGCAAGGGATTCTGGGATGTTAATACCCTAAAAAGCCAATCTATCAGCTCTGACTCTTAGAAAAGTAATAGTGCATGGTATTAATTTTGGGGGGAAAAAACTGCAGGCTGGGAAATTGTCTTTATGGAGGGGGGGGGGTTAGAACATGCACATTGCATACCGTGATGAAATGTAAGGAAGTTGAACTCAGAGTAATAATTAGTATTTATATAGCGCCTTCCTCCCAGTGGACACTCTCAGAAATAACCAAAAAGGCAGCTGTTATTATTAGCCAATTGATGGTACTCATTTTATCAACCTCTGAAGGATGAAGGGCTGAGTTGACCCTGCCAGGACTTTGAACCTGTGACCATGCATTTTTAAACAGGCTTTTTAGTCAGGGAATTTACCAACTGAGCTATCTCACCGGCATATACCCAATGCAAACAGAGTGATACAGAAACACAGAATTGCCTTTTTGTAAATTAAGCTTTGATGTAGAAAGCCGTGAGTCTCCTAAGAGGGCACATTAGCCAGTATCCAGGACAGAGTGTGTCAGATGGTTGGACTCCTAATCCACTCCCTCATTATCTCCTGCAGAATCTATTCTGTAGAGAATGTATATGGCGTGGCTCATCTAGTTTAACCAGTGTTGAGATAATGTTTAAAACTCACCTGTGCGAATGTGACACAGCTGTTGGAGCTGTTTGCACTAGAAGTGGGGTCCCCTTGACAAATTAAATCATCCTTGCAAGCTTGTAACCTGTAAAAAGGCAGTGTTTCTGTTAGTGCTATACACTTTCAAACATATATTGTCCTCAAAAAGAACTGTCTTAATGTTGGCAGGTGAGCTAACACTCCAATGGCCATTGCAGTGCTACTAAAGTCCTCCTATTAAAATGGCCATTGGGATTGGAGAGTGTGTGCAGGTAATCTTGTTTTTGTTTAAATGTTTTGGTAACAGAATATTATAAGCATTGCTGCTGCCAAGTGTAGTTTTATCTCAGGGATAATTTCTACATTTGTACATTGAGTGCATTCCATAGAAGGCAGGGATATAAATAGTTTACAGATGCATACATGCATAGAAATTTTACATTTATCTTTGCAGGTATTGTATCATTGATGGCCAGTTTTTTGTTTAGGTCACTGAGGATAAAGGAAACCCTCTCACAAACCCTGGAGAACCGCTGAGAAGTTGTCACTGTCGTGTGACGAGCTGATATTTTACTATATATGACCGGGCTGAGTTCATGTCAGTATTGGCCCACCTGGTTAATTTTGTCACGTCAAACACTGGCATCTCAGATAATGTTGGGCAACAAATACCATAATTCTTTTCCTGTCTATTTAACTAGAGGAATTTTGGTAGTTGTAGTCCACCAAGTCTATTCTAAGTAGCCTGTTTTAGGGCAAAATCTTCTTATGTTAAAGGAACACTCAAAGCTTCTTGTGATGATGGTGCCAAGATTTCCCTGGAGCTCCCCTATTGTAAGGAGTCAAACGGTGTGCTGGAGCCTGCTCCCACCTCCACGACTTCCCCGTTAGCTCCCATTAGCTCTCCTGAGCGGGCGTCAATTTATTGTTGGATACCCACATAATAACGCTAGATCCCATCTTTGGTATTTGAGCTAATAGAACACTTAGATGATGCTCCTTCCTGCCAAGTTTTGAGGATACATTTGCCATGTTAGTCTAAATTTGCTTTTTTAAGGCAATAGAATTTGGTATTAAAGAAATAGTAGTCACTAAAGTGAGAATTCAAAGTGAATTTCAAATTTAAGGTAAAATAAGTCAAACAGGAAAAACTCAAGTAGTCTAAGTTTTCAATTTGACTACTCTGGCTTTAAATGTGAAATTCACTTTTGTAAATAAACCTGCAAATGTGTTTCTATGTGTATCCAAGGAGAACATACAAATATCATTAAGTTACCAGTTTTTTTAAATAGCTCCTGTCATAATTTTACTTTAAAAATAAAATAATAGAAAAAAAAAAGAAAAGCTTCTGATATTCACTAAGCTTGCTGTTTGTCGCCATTGGACGTTGGACGCACTCCCTTCCAGTGTGGAGTTTGTAGAATGCTTGCAGTTAGTCTGACCCAAGGAGCCCTGAGATTTAGCTGCTTAACTCATTAGCATGAATGAGTTTTACGGAGCTGGCCACCAGATTAATGCAGGGCAGGGAGAGATCCTTGCTGCGCAGGTTTCGGTGGGGGTTATTTATAAATAGCGACTCGGGCGTGTGGAGTAATCAGCAGGAATATTCCTCGGGTTTCCATGATAATTGCCCCACTTTTAACACCTTGTTGAGTGACATTCTACAGACAGATTGATTTGTTGGGCACGGATTAAAAATAGTAGACATACTTCACCATTGGAGATAGTTTCCCTTTACCCCTTAATTTAAGGGTGAGTATTTACCAGCGCTCCACTAAGGGGTCTTTGTGGTGGGTTTTCCTTACTTGTATTACCCTCTCAAATTCCCTATCTTTTATTGTTACTTTAAGATTAGAGTGATCTTCTTCAAGTGTTGTAGCAGCTAATAATTATTTGTTATCACTTATTGTTATTTTAAGCACCTTTTTTACACACAGATCACGTTTTTTTCACGGATTAAATAGGAATTGTATTCATTCATAACAGCTAAAACTCTTTTTTTGCACAAGTCTACTGGCTACTATAGTAAATGAAAACCGTGATCTCACCATTGGTTGCAGAATCCGATGCACAGAGGCAGTTTATTCAGTCCAGAAGCAGATTCAGGGTCCCCCCATTTAGAAATATGCGGGGAGCACAGATACATGCACTCCACTCGGCTTATTTGTGCCTTACACCTGTGAGTGGGAGAGCGATAAGCTTGGTTAGATGGGTGTGTTTGTTTGATCTCTTCCACTACGTGTGTACAAAGGGTCTTACCTGTGGCTAAGAGGACCACACTGATCCCAGGGGAATGGAGAGGGGAGATTGGTGTGTAAGTGCTCAGGAGAACAGCATGCATCTAAAATGTAGAAACAAAGAGGGTGAGATTGCGGGATGATACACATGGAAAGTCTGATGACTAAAGGTTGACTTGGTTTTAAAGAAAAACTGTAGGGTCAGGAACACAAACATGTATTCCTGACCCTTTAGTGTTAAAAACACCATCTAGCCCTGCTTTGCCCCCTAAATATAGTAAAATATTTTCTTTATTCCAGTCTGCTGGCACTGACCTGCCTCCTTGGCTGACATCATCAGAAGTGATGAACTCAGCCAATCACAATGCTGTACCATAGGAAAGCATTGGATTGGCTGAGATTGCCAAGGAAGTGAACCGGGGGCGGAGCCAAACACCTACCTTGCCAAGAGATGCATTGAATCAGTGCCTCTCTATAAAGAAAGTTGCGTGCCACAGGAAGCACCTTTTGTAGCCATCTGAAAAGACAGTGTTTGTTGCAAAATGCCTGACGTGACTGATTATACTCACCAGAACAAATAAAATAGTTCTGGTGACTATAGGGTCCATTTAAGGTGGAGCGTTTTGGAGGAAGTAGATTGTGTGATGGAGTGAGAGAATGAACATGATATTGAAAGTATGGATGCGGTAACCTAGAGCAGGATTAGGTGACAAGTGTACTGCATCGTAGGGGACCTGAGATGTGGTAGTACTTGTGTGAATGATGGAAATGCTGTTAAAGAATTTTTCAGTTTGCTGCACGGTAACTACAATATTGCAATAGCTGTCGTATGGCAGGTGGCGCCCTGTACTGCTTAGTGTCCGTGCCTAGCATAGTGTGATGTAAAGAGATCAACGTAAACCTAATCTTTAAGAACCAGTGGGTGCTGGTGTACATAAAATGTGAGTGCTTGTGCATTATGTGGCAAGATGTTTGCTTATTTTTAATTAGTTTTGTGGTTATTATACAAACACCAGGGCTGTCCGGCACCAACAGCCTCTTGTTCTGCAGCGATTGTTTCACATCTCCTAAGCACGTGGAGGCTGTCATTCATGTTCAAACTTTGGCGGATGTGCGCAGATAATGCAAAAATTAGTCTTCTGCATTATCACGGGGACAGCATCGGGGCAGGAATTTGGGTGCCACAAGAGCCAAAATTTTACTGCTTGAAAACTGACAAAAACTGGATGAACTGCACCAAAATATTTACTGAACAAAACAACCACAAGATTCTGTATTATTACAATAATCTGTAGTGGGTTTGAGCGTTCCTTTAAGTTAACACTAATTTACAATGGATGGACCGTTGAACTGAATGGTGAGTGTGTTGGTCTAAGTTAGAATAAGTACAACCTAGAAAAAGGTTTGACTAATTTCATTGTCAGCCAGTCCAAACCAGTTTTGTTCCCCTAGATCCCTATTAAGTTTCCAAACCTAAATAAAAGCATGTGAAGAGCAGTAAAAAAAAAAAATATATATATATATATTTCTTTTTTTCAATGGGCCTATTCCATAGACATGGGCCTGGAGCTGCAGCTTCAACATCCCCTATTTTAGTCCGGCCCTGGCAAGAAGGACATTTGGGTCTCCAATCTCTTGCCCAGTATGTGTCATGTTCTATTCATTTGTATGTATCATGAGATTTCCTCAAAAGCCTTCATTTTTATGCTCCCTCCCCAATTAAAGTCTTATTATTATTTTATTATTATTATATAAATAGCGCCAGCAAATTCTGTAGTGCTGTACAATGGGAAGAGATGTGGCAGTAAAAAATATTAGTCACCTGACCCAAGCAATTCTCATAGAAACATCATGGCAACCGGTGGAGGACAATCGTTATTTACTAAAGGGAGAATTGCTTGGGGATTAAAACGGAATTAAAAAAATAAAATAGCTGAATTGGAAAAATTCTCCAAGTCAGTTCGGCTACTTTGGCCTTAAATGTGACTTCGAATTCATTCTGAATCCCCAAGAATTCTCACTTTGGTGAATATAACTTATAACGTATATCTCTTAGGAACCACTGAATTAGCATGACATGTCTGGTTGGCAAACTATGCGGCCATGGCCTACATCCAGCTGAGAAAAAAATATTGTTTATTTCACTCACTTTTTGAATACTGTTGGCACTTCCACAGTCCAGGCTCTGCAGAGGGAGTGAGTTTGTATTGTTTGCCGTTTGACAGGCAAGTCTCTGGTGACGCTGTGGATAATGAGAATACTAGGAGGGACTCGAGCAGCAACAAGATCAGAGCTGTCATGCTGATCTGCAAATTGGAAAATCAAAAAAATATACATATATGTAAGTCATAGGGTGCTGTAAAGTTAATAACCCCTGTAACATCCCTTATTACCTTGTAACATCTTATTACAGTAACCTGGCTCCTGAGTGCCTTATTACCCTGTAACATCATATTACAGTAACCCGGCTCCTGAGTGCCTTATTACCCTGTAACATCTTATTACAGTAACCCGGCTCCTGAGTGCCTTATTACCCTGTAACATCTTATTACAGTAACCCGGCTCCTGAGTGCCTTATTACCCTGTAACATCTTATTACAGTAACCCGGCTCCTGAGTGCCTTATTACCCCTGTAACATCTTATTACAGTAACCCAGCTCCTGAGTGCCTTATTACCCTGTAACATCTTATTACAGTAACCCGGCTCCTGAGTGCCTTATTACCCTGTAACATCTTATTACAGTAACCCGGCTCCTGAGTGCCTTATTACCCTGTAACATCTTATTACAGTAACCCAGCTCCTGAGTGCCTTATTACCCTGTAACATCTTATTACAGTAACCCGGCTCCTGAGTGCCTTATTACCCTGTAACATCTTATTACAGTAACCCGGCTCCTGAGTGCCTTATTACCCTGTAACATCTTATTACAGTAACCCGGCTCCTGAGCGCCTTATTACCCTGTAACATCTGATTACAGTAACCCGGCTCCTGAGCGACTTATTACACTGTAACATCTTATTACAGTAACCCGGCCCCTGAGCGCCTTATTACCCTGTAACATCTTATTACAGTAACCCGGCCCCTGAGCGCCTTATTACCCTGTAACATCTTATTACAGTAACCCGGCTCCTGAGCGCCTTATTACCCTGTAACATCTTATTACAGTAACCCGGCTCCTGAGCGCCTTATTACCCTGTAACATCTTATTACAGTAACCCGGCTCCTGAGCGCCTTATTACCCTGTAACATCTTATTACAGTAACCCGGCTCCTGAGTGCCTTATTACCCTGTAACATCTTATTACAGTAACCCGGCTCCTGAGTGCCTTATTACCCTGTAACATCTTATTACAGTAACCCGGCTCCTGAGTGCCTTATTACGCTGTAACATCTTATTACAGTAACCCGGCTCCTGAGTGCCTTATTACCCTGTAACATCTTATTACAGTAACCCGGCCCCTGAGTGCCTTATTACCCTGTAACATCTTATTACAGTAACCTGGCTCCTGAGTGCCTTATTACCCTGTAACATCTTATTACAGTAACCCGGCTCCTGAGTGCCTTATTACCCTGTAACATCTTATTACGTAACCCGGCTGATGAGTGCCTTATTACCCTGTAACATCTTATTACAGTAACCCGGCCCCTGAGCGCCTTATTACCCTGTAACATCTTATTACAGTAACCCGGCTCCTGAGTGCCTTATTACCCTGTAACATCTTATTACAGTAACCCGGCTCCTGAGTGCTTTATTACCCCGTAACATCTTATTACAGTTACTGGCTCCTGAGTGCCTTATTACACTGTAACATCTTATTACAGTAGCCCGGCTCCTGAGTGCCTTATTACCCTGTAACATCTTATTACAGTAACCCAGCTCCTGAGTGCCTTATTACCCTGTAACATCTTATTACAGTAACCCGGCTCCTGAGTGCCTTATTACCCTGTAACATCTTATTACAGTAACCCGGCTCCTGAGTGCCTTATTACCCCATAACATCTTATTACAGTAACCCGGCTCCTGAGTGCCTTATTACCCTGTAACATCTTATTACAGTAACCCGGCTCCTGAGTGCCTTATTACCCTGTAACATCTTATTACAGTAAACCGGCTCCTGAGTGCCTTATTATGCTGTAACATCTTATTACAGTAGCCTGGCTCCTGAGTGCCTTATTACCCTTTTTTTTGTCTTTTAGAGCAAAGTACAATTTAAATGCCTTATCACACGACACTGCTATCGGTCAAATTCAGCATGCTCCTTATACAGATGAATATGTTGGCTTTTTGGTGAGTGGCAAGGTGGAATATTTAATCTTGGCTGGTACTGAACATGCTCTTCTGCAAGCACAGTAAGCCTTCCACATAGGAAAGCATTGCTTCAGTGCTTTCCTATGGGTATTTTACCGATGCTGGATGTCCTCATACAGAGTGTGAGGACGTTCCAGCATTAGGCGATCAAAAGTTGCCTAGCAAACAGGAAGGACCTCTAGTGACTGTCTGATGGTTAGCCACTAGAGGCAGTTTTAACCCTGCAATGTAATTATTTCAGTTTATCAAAAAGGGGACATGAGATGAAGTAGTCTGGATGTCTATAGTGTCCCTTTAAGGCCAAAATAGCTTAACGGGAAGTCAGCTGCATTTCCAGTTTGGCTACTCTTGCCTTAAGTTTGAAATTCACTTTGAATTCTCAGTTTAGTGAATTACTCTGTAAGACTTTGCTCTAAAATTTAAGGATGTCTAGCTGTGGATTCAGAAGATATAGATGCTTCGTGGATAAAAGTTTCAAATTAAAGGGACACTGTAGGCCCCCAGACCACTTCAGCTCATTGAAGTGGTCTAGGTGCAGTGTCCCTATTGCCCTTAGTGCTGCAATGTTCCAGAGAATCTGCAATGTTTACATTACAGTCTAAGTCAGCCTCTAGTGGCTGTCTAGCAGACAGTCACTAGAGGCCTTCCTGGATTGAGATGGACCTTTGGTCTGGTATCTGACACTGGATATCCTCACGCTCTACATGAGGACCTCCAGCATCAGATTTTTCCTCATAGGAAAGCATTGGGCCAATGCTTTCCTATGGGGAGGTCTAATCTGCGAACGGCATTTGCCGAGCATGTGCATTAGAACCTGTTCGTCAGGGGACGGATGAGGAGCTTCAACCCAGCGCTGAGGGACATCGGCACTCGGATCAGGTAAGTAAATAAATGGCTTTTAACTCTTTATTTACCGGGAGGCGGGAGAGAGGCAGGTGCACTATAGTATCCCATTAACATCTTTTGAGACTAAACAAGCAAATATAGTTACATAATACTATACATAATACTCATACCTGAAACTGGAGAGAGAAACTGGAGCCAAATATTGCCTAAATTCTTGATATCAGTAAAAATGATAATTCTCGACTGGAATAACTAAGCAGATACAACGTAAAATATTCTATCAATATAAAGATCAACCTGAAGCGATGATGTTGGAAAAAGTTATATCGAGATCTTTTAAAATAATTGTCTCATTGTTTCTGAAGCTGCATTTGTGAGTCCAAAAAAATGCTTATGCTAAAAAAAATGCTAATACTCCAAGCACAATAACCACTACAGCCCACTATAGTAGTCATGATCAGTAATGAAAAAAATTGGACAACAATTTGACAACTTACCTGGGGTCTGCCAGGTGCTGATTGTCTTCTCCTGTGTTCCCAGAAACTCCCTGCACTGACCTAATCCTGGCCTTGCAGGGCTTAGCTCATTGGCCGAGAGATACTCAGCTGACACTCTCCAACCACGAGCCAGCCTTCATGGGGTTTACTAACTCCAAAGTTGTGGCACTGCTATGGGGGCAACATTTGCACCCTCGTTCACTAAGCTTGGTGGGAGCAATGATATGTCTGAAAACCCATTTGCAAAATTATTTTATTACTCCAGTTGATGAACATTTATGAACTGTTGGCAATCTGGTTAGTAAACAAACACAATTATATTGTAAAAACACTTAGGTTTTAATCATTATGGATAATATTGAAACAACCATTATTAGTTTTTCAGATCTAACTCAAACTGGTGAATCATTAAATAATGGGATTATTTCTGACAGTTTCCACAGGGAAACTGCTGGAAACTCAATTTTGTTGTTAGCCTTCTCAGATGTTTTCTAAGATGCCCAAAGGGTGATTAATTTGATAGTTTTACTGCTCACCTTGAACTACTAACCTTGAACACCATTTAAATCATTCCTGAGTTTCCACTTTAATTAACCCTTAGCTAAAAATCCTTTCATTGTATTTAAAAAGAAGAGGAAAAACATTGGGACCTGGATTAGCACCAAGCCATAACCTTTTCTAAGCCAATTTTAAAAACGGAGAGTCACTAATTGGATGAGAGCATCAGTTGACCACTCTCCGCCAATCAGCGACACAATGTTTTGTGGACCCAGGACATACTTGAAAACGAGAGAAAACTAAATGTATCTTCCTGGTAAAATATTATATAAATATAACTTTAAATGATGTTGTTTTGGTGTCTGAAGTGTCCCTTTAGGGCCAAAATAGCTAAATTGGAATATAGTTTTATTTCCAGTTCGGCTACTCTGGCCTTAAATTGGAAATTCACTTTGAATTCTCACTTTAGCGAATAACTCTGTAAAACATTTTGCTTTGATATTTGAGGGTGTCTCGCTATGGAATCAGGGGGTGTAGATGATTCTTTGTGGTAAAAGTTCTAAATTAACTTCTTCCAAAACTAAACCAGGATTTCAAATGAAGTCTTATATTTTAATTTAACTTTTGTTGCGTTTATAAAGACTGTTCTGAATAGGGTATCAGTCCACAAATCTGACATTAGTATAGTTCAGGCATAGGGAACCTTCGGCATTCCAGATGTTTTGGACTACACCTCCCATGATGCTTTACCAGCATTATGGGTGTAAGAGCAACATGGGGGATGTAGTCCACAACATCTGGAGTGCCGAAGGTTGCCTATCCCTGGCTATAGTTCATAAAACTGTAGTGCTTAAGCACCTGCGAACAAATCAATATTTATTCATTGATTGATTAAAATACCTTTAAATCTACGTAGGTCCATTCAATTAACAGTTCAGAATTCCAATGTAAGAAAATTAATATAACCCGGATATTATTACAAATCCTACTATTTTGCAATTGTCCGTAGTGTTTATGTCGATATTTGGTTTCTAGTCCCTGGTTTGGACTAATCCCAAGAGCCAGAGATTTTTCGGAAGTGGTCAATATAGTCGCACCCCCTATTTGTACTTTATATAATGGATTTCAGCCTTTGTAGGTTTTATTTATGGGTAAGCACTTTGCTAAGCGTGAAAAACACATTAAGTTTTATGCGATTCTGCCGCTGGCTTTACTTTGACAATGTGATTTGCTGCATATGGATTTTAATGACCGTCAATAAAAGTTCCGTTTTGAATTTGAACTGAGAATGTTTCGTGTATAAAACGTGTTATTCTTGGATATAAAGTATCTGTGTGTCTAGCTGAAACTGTGAGCTCACAAGTATCCTTCCCATCATGGTAAGATTGTTTTAGAATGTTGGGTTGGGGGAGGAGGGGGTAGCTATCAAAGTATTCTGTTCGAAAATTGGTGCAAAAATGTGAAAAGGGTATAGCTGCAATTGGTTTCTATGGTGATTGCTCCACTTTGGGTATCTCAGTTAAATTTTTTAAAATAGAATTTTTCTTTTTTATTTCCCCATTGTATCAACTCTTTCTTCCTTAGAATTTTTGTTTGGAGGAAGTTACCCTCACACACAGTGCTAGAATCTGATAACAGAAAAACGTCATTTTCTAAGGAACGTTTCCGGAATCCACTGTTTGTTAAAAATAAACAAAATTTTTAAAAAAACAACCCATAAATGGTATTACGCTCTGCGTGAAGAATGGTTAAAATGGTATCATGAGCATTGCCTAGGGAAGGGCTTTATGGGCAGAAGCTTTGAATGTAGGACAGTTTATACCCCAGATCCTTTCAGCAACATATATGCCGGTAACCCCCCCCCCCCAATCTTTATTATAGTGCTGGACACAGTGCATTGGGAAATCACAATGTGTACAGAGTTGCAATATCATGCAGCTTTCAGTACTGACTGTTGGAGATGGATGGATGGATGGATGGATGTGGGAGGAACTTGGTGACGAGTGTGCATGCATCCATGGGTACCCACTATGAATGTGATGTTAATAGTGAGTTCAGAATCTGCTTGTGAACGCAAGTGCGCAGTCAGTCACTGCTGTTTGGGCAGCCTGTGTTAGTGTGAGTTAGTGATGTGTTTGTAGAGGGCACTGAGAACGTGTGTCTATGTACCTGTGAGAACAGAGAAAATGACAGAAAGTGTCTATGTGCATAAAAACTGAGGACAGCATGGAAAAGAGGCAAGGAGAATAAAGGGGTTTTGATAACAGAAGAAGCTGTATGGGTTTGGGGAGGGCCCTCTTCACTTACTGTTCCTGTATGTCAAACATGTTTGAATTAGTTCCTTGTCTTGTTTTACCTATTGTACAACGCTTCTGAATATGTTGGCTCTGTATAAATAATTGTAATTGGAACTGTAGAAACGCACATGTAAGAAGGCCGGGGGACAGTGAGAATTTGGAATGGTAACTGGTAATAGTGAAAAAGATAGAGTTCAAGGATGAGGAGAGGGCAAAAAAAAATTCAATTGAGGATTGTAAAGCAATTACAGCCGAGATCCACCCAGAGTAAGCAAGAGAGGTTTGGATAAAAATATTAATAGATATGGGAAGAACCTGGAGATAGAATACGGCCCATAAAGGGGCAAAGATTTAACTGAAACCTCACCGTGTAATTTTGTGTATTTGTCTGTCCGGATCAGAGTGTATCTGTGTGTATGTTATGTTTATTGTGATTGGTGAATTGTGTGTGAGAAGTTCGGGTATGTGTGGTGGTAGTTGGTTTTGGGCAGCATTTTGTTTCTGAGCTAGCCCTTAGTGGGAGAGTGATTAAATGGAATGGCAGAGGACATTGTGAAATGATACAGAGATAACGCAGGAAAGAAACCAGAACAGCAAAAATTAGACAATAGATGGGGGGTGGGGGGATGCATCCAAGAGAATATAGTTAAGAGATTGATAGAATTATATAAACTTGGCAGAGACTATGGACGAGAAGTGGCAGACATCAATGACATTTAGTTAAGGAGAGGACATTTCGGTCGGGAGCGGGTGACAGCACGTGTAACTAGCACAGTCATCAAATCTTACCATAGGCTCAAATCCTGGGCATCCTGGGCATTTTTTATTTTTAACTGACACCATGTATACATCAATCATCCTGTCAACCAGGGTATCACCAACCATGCATTAGGCTTTTTTTTGTGCTAACTAATTTTGCCTCTTTGTAAGTACTGTGCCATTTTAACCTTTCTTTTTTCCAATTTTTTTTAAATTTTTTAATAATCAATGGATTTTTACAAATTTTCTTGGACGGTGGCATTGTTCCGTTAGTCATGGGTGTAGAAACAAGGGGGTTGCGGAAGTACAAATACCACCCCACCTCCGTGGATCTGGTGTGACTATAAAGATCATGTGTTTAAGAAAGATAGGAAAAACAAATTGTTTGTTAAAAGTTGGTTATCCCATTCTACTAATAGATTTTATTTCAATGACAATTTATAATTTTGCATGTAGAAAACGGAATGGATGTATGATCCTTAAGTGGGCTTTGGACTATTATGAAATACCCAACCTGCCCGCCCACTGATTTTCTTTGCCTTTATGCCGATGCTATTAGTCTGTTCTTGCAGTGTGTATGAAGACTTGTGGACCCTGGCCATCTTGCCAGTTGATGGGTTCTCTACTGTATAGTTATACTGCCAACAATGAATTCATTACATTTTATTATAAAGTGGACGTGGCTCGTATTCTGTGCTGAATACAGTACACTGCTAGGCTCCCGGCAGTCCGTACAATCTTTATCCTACAGATTAGGCCGGAGATATTTATACACAACCTTCCTTCCATGATACGGTGCCTTGCTTTCTGTCTTATTCATACACACTTACATCCTTCTTTTTTACTTACTAAACACAAAAACTCTAATCGAATTCCACCTATAGTTTACTTTCTACTAATACAGCCAGCCAGCGTGTTACATGAACATATAACACAATGCATAATATAACAAACAGGACACTGGACGAAAAAAAAAGTAATATAAATTATGAAAAAATATAGGTAACTCACAGACTGACACAGAACACCTTAAAGTTGTGAGTAAATTAAAAACCAAAAACCTGTTTTACATATTCTACAGTAGATCAAATAATCCCAGATTTTGATGACAGATTAAAAAGATAACCAACCTGCCTGATCAGGCCTTTTCTTGTGTAAAACCACTGATTTAATTATTGATTGTGTTCCCTGTTTAGGACACTAGTGTATCTATTCCAGCATTACTCACCACCAGCTCTGCTGGGAGACTGTTCCATGCATTGACTACTATTTCTTTAAAAGCATATAAGCTGACATCACTGCTGGTATCCTCACCTCCAAGTTATGTCTTCTTGTCTTACTGTACTTCGTATAATATTTACTGTACTTATAACTAGTATTTATATACGTACTATGGAAACGGCTTTTCTTTTGTAGTTTGCTAAAGGTTTTTGAAAGTTTAATTTGAATGGCTATTTGATCTAGATTATCAATAAATAGGGGTTTTGTTCTCTTGAGATCTGTATTATTTATCATTCCGACCTTTCACGAGTCTGGTAGCCCTCATTTAAACAATGTCCCTAGTGTATTTTTTTAAATTTTCTTTTGTGGTTATTTAGGAAACCAATTGGAGGCATTCTTTAAATGGATCAATCACCATAGAAACCAGTGGTATATTCCTGTCATTGCTCTACTTTGAGAATCTCGCCCTATTTATTACTAACGCCCCATATTCCAGGTGAGTTTTAACATGTGCTCTATAAACAGCTCCTCTGCGTACAGTGTCTGAGCTTCGCAATCCCTTCAACATGCTTCAAACATACACAAAACGCAGCACATACCCTGCACACGTACACGCTGGCCTACCTAATACTCCCGCACGGGGTTTGGTCACCAAACTGGGAATTACGGACAAGGGGACCACTGATTTTAGGCTAACATAGCAAAATCGGAAATGCAGAGAATAGTTCACATTTAATGATTTTGACCTAAAATTTCCAGTGTGTCTAAAAATCCCCTATACACAAAGTTAAACACCGTACACAGCTTGCACCATGCTCACACACACACATGCACGGCGTCACGCAGTCCATTACCTGTGCACACCGGGGTTATTCAATAAACATACCGCAGCACACTGCAATCCAAATGGTATCATTTAGGCAAAAATTTGTGATTTGGTAAAATTCTCAGAGTTTAGTAAACAAATCCCCTTAGACCTGTCTCGGTCTTCCACCTGTTGCGGTTTTCCCAATGAACCCCTCTGCAGCCTGTCTACTTAATGCAGTGCAGCCCTCGCAGCATTTTCTCTCCCCCCTGCATTTCGTCATTCTCCTGCTTCTCTCTCTACCACCCCTGTAAATCATATTATCCCAGTTACCTAGCGCTGCGCCTCCTTCCTGCACCGCTTTGATTCCCTTAATTCCATACTTAACCCCTTGAGTACCGGAGGAGTCTGCGACATCTAAAGTGAGTCATCTTCACCGTCTTTTCTCAGTTACTTACATGTTCTCCTAGAATTTTCTTTACATTCACCCCCCCTCCCCGTGCCTTCACCCCCCATGTCTCTTACCTCCAGTCTTTGACTGTTCAATAGTCTGAGAGATTGGTGGCGTATCAGCTGAGAGTATCACTGCTGTATCCTATCTGCCTACAATGCAGTGATGCTACGTGTGTCTTAATATTTCCTACATCCCCCTCCCTCAAGCTTTCTCTCCCTCCCCTCATCCCTCCCTTCTCTCCACCCCCCACTATGGACTGGTCACTCTTCTCTTCTAATCAGCCCCAGGCTCTATAATGAAACATGCTAAATAAAAATCTTTAAAATGCATTGATTTCTCAAGCCAACGGATTGTTTTGTGGAGGTCGTCCCTAGTGCTGCATGCTGGCTTGGTTTTTAACCCCTTAAGGACCAAACTTCTGGAATAAAAGGGAATCATGACAGGTCAAACATACCATGTGTCCTTAACCCCTTAAGGACACATGACATGATGACATGTGTGACATGTCATGATTCCCTTTTATTCCAGAAGTTTGGTCCTTAAGGTGTTAAGGGGTTAAAATCACAGCAGATAATACAGGAGGATTTATTCATTAAACTATTGAAAACGTTAGTCCACAATACGCCCTAGCTGGACAATTAGCCATGCTGGAAAAATGTCCTGAAATTAGTAGTTTTGTGGATCAGAGTTTAGTGTATAAATAAAATGTACTTTTTGCTTAATAAAACCCTGTCTTTAGATCCACCACTAATTAATATATACATTTGTGAAAACCAATTAATTCTTCACAGTTTAGAAGAAGAAGATTTTGGCAGGGATTTTTTTTTTTTAAATTTTACATTTTCTTTTTTTAAATTAAAGGTTAAATGAAATAGGGTCACCATAGTCACTGTGTTTTCGTCTTCACACATATAAAGTCTGCTGATAAGAAGTACATGAATAGCGTTTACCTCCAGTATGTCAGATGCTGTGGTAGGTAAATCTAATCAGTGTAGCAGTGGGGGCTGATGAAGATGGTGAGGTGCTAGACTCTGCACTAGAAATTGTGCTTTACCCCAAGACTTTATTATACTCTATACAATTATAAGGGACACTATAGTCACCAGAACAACTACAGCTTAATGTAATGCATGCTTTTTAATGTAAACACTGCCTTTTCAGAGAAGAGACAGTGTTTACCTTGCTGTCCAGGGGCACCTCTAGTGACAGTCACTCAGACGGCCACTAGAGATTCTTCCTGGGTCAGTGCTGCACAGTATGCAGCATTGACGTTCAGCGTCTGCATGCAGAGAATATTTATCATAGAGGTACACTAATTTAATTAAAAAAAATGTATGTATGTATATATATATACATATATATATACATACATACAGATGTTTTTTATTGAGATATATATATATATATATATATATATATATATTAGCTACAACTCCATCCTCTGACGCTGATACCCAAAATATGCAATGAAGTGATTGTGATACTGGAGCAAGTGGAAAGTACACAAAACAGTACTTTTCATGTGCATCCAAACAGCATATGGGAGGGATACGGACGAGGAAAAGCCAGTGCGTCTCTCAGTCCTAATAGGATGGGAGGTAAGTTAAAGGTCTATTATGATACCTCACGTAGAATGTCTGGGATTAAATATACAGTGGAACCTCGGTTTACAAACGCCTCGGTTAACATAATTTTCAATTTACAAATGAAAATCCATTGAAAATAATTCCTCGGTTTACAAAATTTTTTGGGAGGTTTATAGCACCGCCCCCTGCATACTGGAGCCTGTGGGTAGCACGTGGCGTAGAGTGTGGAGGTGTTGGAGCGGCTTTGTGACTTTGGAGCCATTCTGGAAATTCTTTGCAGCGGTTTTGTGACTTTTTGGTGCATTTCTCAAGCTGTGGAAAGGTAGGGAGCTGAGCTTCATCGTTTGCATGCCTTTTATTGTGTGTTCTGCATTGTGGGTTGGTTTCCATGCCAGCTCACTTTGACTTTTTTCTGACCTCCAGAACGGATTAATTGGTTTTCAATGCATTCCTATGGGAAACCGCGTTTCGGTTTACAAATTTTTTCGCAATAAGAAACCTCCCGGAGAACGCATTAAATTCGTAAACCCAGGTCCCACTGTATGTATAACTAATAGTACGATTTCCATAAATAAGCACAATCCATTTGGTTTATATGCTACCTTTGTGCTCCTTCTTTACCAAGACTGACATCCTAAACATATTTGCACACGAGAATAAGACAAAGCACATTTAGAATTTTTTGTTCTCATCTTGCAACATTTTGTACAATGCCGATAACAAGGGATGCAGAGTGACTCGGAATGTAGAGAATAAAGTCATAACAAAATGGAACATTTGTGTTCCTTTTATTATATGAGAATAACAAAAAATACTACACATAATGTTTAGATCCCTCACGTAATGTGTTACCTCTTTATCTGGGCATTCATTTTTTTGAAACACAAACACACATTCGGTATGAAGAACACTGCTTGTATCACTAATATATTTTTAAAATTTAGCTATTATTTCTTACAATGCGCCATTTCTTAACCAGATCTCTGCAGTTCTCAGTTTAGCAAGAAAAAGAACATTCAGAAAGGAAATTCACTGCGAAAAATTAATTTGGCTTCTAGAATGGTGAAAGGTTTGCATAATACATGTCGAGAGTGATAGAAATCCCTAAATGACTTGAGCCTTTATACACTAACGGGAAAGACTCGATGAGTTCATTTAGCCACTTGTAGATTCTTTCCAATGACATTTTACCTCTACAGAGCTTCCCTTGACCCTAAAACATCACCAATTTCAAGTTTACGCCAAAATAGCTGAACTAGACAATGATCTGTAGTGTTTTGTTTTTCTATTTGTGCAATTTTGAAGGAAACTTTACAGTTTAGTCACTCCCGATGAGATTTTTCCAAATCCCAAGTCAAGAATGATTACCTCTAGCAGTTAGTTATCTGATTACAAAAATCACCCGATAAAGCTAGATCCCATTGAATACAAAATACAAATCAGAAAATTAGGGTAAATCTTCCAAAGATAGAATATGCCAAAATCAATATAAAAGTAAAGCGAAAAACAACTACAAAAAAACAGGTAGAAGCAATTGCAGCAAATCTTATTTTTAAACACTGTATTGTAGTGAAAAATTAAATCACAAACTGTAGGCAGCAAAAGCCGATACAGACAAATTCGCCATCTCTATTGCACCCTGAGTTTTGCGATTTGATTGATAATTCGCCATCATTCTCTATTTGCAGGTAAACTAAACAGGTATTTACGAAACCAGAAATTGTGTAGAATTGACCAATGCTAGATCATATTAGGAAATCCAAATCAAATGCCTTTTCTTCCTAAGTGTTTTGACCTCAAATATACAATTCATATTCAGTTCTGCACAATTCCCTGTTTATTGAATTTAGTGTAAATACATAAATATTAATGTGACAAGTTATTTATGTATTGAAGTAGAAACTCATTTTTATAATATCACGGTAGATGCATTACCCTGTGATCAACAAATCTTATACTGCAGAGCGGAGGCAAGATCATCACATTTCATTATATGCCCCTGAGGCAATTTGGTAATTTATTCTTTTTTATAAAATGCTAACATTTATGGAATGAGGAATAATAAACAAACACTTAAATGTATAAACAAAATTACCAAGAAAACTTTACTCAAAAAAACCCCCCAAAACACGTGAAGCACCATAAATAACCAAACTTCAACCAGATTTGAAAATTTGATTGCAATTTAATTAACTGAATTTAACCTCATTTTGCTCATCCACACAAAAAACAACCATGTCAGTGAATAAGTATGAACGGGATCCACCAGGGTCCGTCTTATTAACTGACTCTTAAATGGAATTTGGAATACGCAGATATCTGAAGTGAAGATGTTCCACTAGGACCCCTTATAGGTCAGTTCCAGGGGGGATCCTCAGATCTCCCCAGCCTCACCAACCAAAAATATTAAATAAAATAGTGTAACATGCAAGAAATTATCCATTAAGGTCAGCTAATAAGTCAGGTCATTGCATCTTTGAGCCAAACTCAGCCTGTCCTGTCATTTGGGCCAAGTATGTTTTTAAAGATAACTAACTTGTTACACAAGTGTTACAAGCCAGATCTACAAAAAACATTGCCCCAAGATCAGGTCTCTAGCCCTTTATACCAAGCTGCCAAATCAACCCTGACTATAACATTTAAATTACAGTTCGATATATAAAGTTTTAAACCGTGAAGAATCCCGTACAAAATTTGTTTGTACTGCAGAAAAAAAAGATTTAGCTTCAAACTGAAGAGCTTTGTGTGTTTGGAGTGTCCCTTGAATTTTGCATCTACACTTTCAATTAGACTGGGCGAGTTTACATTTCTACATATTTTTTTTTTCACATAATTAAAAGGAATTTAAAAAAAGTCTCTAGTACCAACCTTTGACTTTAATCAACATATCTAAAAGATCACTGCATGGTTGTGAAATGAAAATTGAACCAAAAACATTTAGCTCATTCTAGCTAGAATCTTTTAAAACCAGCTATTTTGATTTAAATTCAGTGTGGATGTATGGTATGTTATTTATAGGAATAGTTATGAACCATTCTCTGTAAAGAAAATGGCTGACTTGTCTTGCCAAACTCCAAACTTGTGTGGGTTCTCCACTCAGTGTGTTAGAATACATTTTACTGTTAGTCATTAAGGCCTGTAATTACCCTGCAATCCCCGAGCTCAGTGTCCTGTCATGGTGCCGCTCTGAGAGAATGTGCTTGCGTTTGTCAGATATATTATTACGTGACATGACTTATATTCAGATTATTGTGGCTTCTGTGCTCCTTATGGGCTTATTCTGGTTTTACTCTGCAACTGCTGCTGACCATTTGCCCTGTTAATTGTTTTTGGTAATTAAAGGTTTCGTGACTACAACTTGTTTCTGTTGTTTACATTTTCTATCATTTGTTTCCTAGGTATTCTGTAACCATATATATTTAACATGCTACTGTGGGTGCAATTGCATTATATTGCTACTTACAATGGTGGCATGTAACACCACGCTGCCACAGACAGAATTAAATTAGAGGGGAGGTTATGGTTAGGGAGAATGCATTGTTCACCTAAAGCTGAACAGCTCACTGATCACAAATTAATGCACTGAAACAAGCCATCTTAGAAAGGAGTAAACAGTGAATGATTATATAACTGGCTGGACAGGAAAATTGAGTTATGGGACAGAAAGCTTCCTGGGGGTGAAATTATAGCAGAGAGCCTGGACTCTGTGAATGCACAACAGCAGGGCTTCATAGACTAATCTTGGGTCGAAAAGACCAGACAGAATAAGGGAGAAAAAAAATCCATAAGTATTATTAATTTATCAGGTGAGTATGTTCCTAATGCAGAAAAGCAATGTCAGGATAAAAATGTTATATCCTCGTGTTTAAAGCAAAGCCCCTCAACGGGTGGAATAAACGTTCCATATTTTAATTGGAAGTTGGTGAAGTTTTATTTTTTTTAAACTCGATAGGGCAGGAATTACTTGTTGCCCTAGGTTATAACAAATGTGCATCTCTCCATCCAAAATATAATTTGTCCAACAGTATCTCAAACATGGCCTCTGGGGAGCACGTTTTAGTACCAAGTTCTCTGCCAGTAGCAATGTCACTTACATTCCTGGCTCCTTCATGGAATTACGTCTACAGTTTACACATTCTGAAATGTGACAAAATGTTTCCTTTCAGTTACTGAATGCGTAAGATCCATTCTAAGGCTAGTGGGAATGGAGATGTCCGCTTGGAATATTGACCTGTCCCATTCGGTCGTCAATTCTTCTCTGGCTCCCAGGAGGCTCTTCAGAGAAGCTTTGCCCTTCCCTCCCCATCTGTGTATTCTTCTCCTCTGTAGTGATAATAGCCCTGCTGAGAGATCAGAGGGATGTAGCTCTCCAAAGTGTGTACTCAACGTGCTATAGCTTTTCCCTAGGACACCCACAAACATTAGCCAAGACTGAATGTAGTAACCCAGAGAACTCACTTCAATGGCAGACACACAGGTTATTTATACATAATATTGATTAAACAGTAAATATTTAACAGCCAATCATGCAAAGTCCTGGATTGTCCCCTATTGTTCCCAAATCCACATCCTTTGATCACAGCCTTCCCGGTCTCCAGTTTAAGGTCTTTACTTTAAATGGCGGCTCAGATGTTTTTTTTAAATATCTTTAGTTCCTGGTTGAGCTCCCTCGCACATGTTTAGTTTTACCGGCTTGCCGTAAGATTGGTTGCCAAGATGATTCATACAATAATGTTCCATTCTCAGTGGCTCTCTGTATAGACTGATAAGAGTTAATTAGGTCAGTTTAAAGTTAATAACGACTCCCCATGTTGTGTCCTCTCCAGATATGGGAGCCAGGGAATCCCAAATCCCTAGCTTGCAAATTCAAAGAGCACTCGGATTGGCGAACCCGTGCCAAAGCAACAGCGTAATAAAATGCAAAACACAAATATATACAGAAAGACAATAGAATTCAGTGTGGTAGCAATAATGCCACAGACCCCCTGAGTGGAAACCCCTTACACCACTCAACAAATTAAAGGCAAATACATACAATGTATTTTATCTTTTATAAAGATACTCATTGGATCCTGGAGCTCATTTCAACTGGAACAGCTGTCAGTCCATGTGGAAGTAGGAAGGGGACATCCTCTTTAATAGTCCCAAGGCAACATCCATGAGAGCCGTATGAGATTTGGCTCCAGGCTTGTGAGTACCAGACTCCACTCCCTCAATATTTTATATCTCAGACAATATTACACTATTACGTGTTTTATTTGTGTTTCTTTCAGACATATTTTAAAGTGTGACCAACCCTCTACATTGTATGTAACAGCGTAATAAAGTTTGAAACCGGCTGACAGCTATTCTCCAATACATCTAGGAGTTGGATGTGTGTGCAGCTGGATGGTCAAGGTCTCATAAAAGGAGTTCATGGAGCTTTGAGAGAAAAGCATTCTCAAGTCTTGGGTAACCACAGATGCCGCCTCAGCTTCCCGACATACTTTCCAAATAGCCGATCAAAGATTCACTGGATCGTGGTAAAGTTCCAATGTGGTGATTAGTTCCATTGTGATTCAGGTTATCTTTCGGGCAGGCGCTTAGTGTGAGAATAGTTTCAGGCGATCTCTAGAGTACACCCAGCTCCCACTGGAGGGTAGAATAAGTACCCTGGCCCCTCTTATACCCCTCCCCATTGATAATGGTAGAATAAGCACCCAGGTCCCTCTTATACCTCTCCCCATTGACATTAGCCATTTTGTACATTTTTAAGAGGGTACTGGGACATGGTCCATAGTCTGTGGGGAGGAGGCTGGTTTCCAAATCCCTCCTCGATTCCTAGGACTAGAGTCATCTGTTACAGGGTATAACCACCTCAATAAACAGCCAAAAATTACAACCACACAGGAGAAGCACAGGAAATTAATCCTGCAAAGTCAAATTGGATTATTATACTCTCAGAATACGTAAAGGAAATGGGTGACTTTGTTTTGCTGTCATGGCTGACTGGCATCTCAGGACTGCTTACCTTCAATGTCAGTATCTGTTTTTGACCAACCATATAGGCACTTTAAATAGCAGTGTATCGTGATACTTGGCTGACCCTTCTAGCTGTCATTTCCACTGGAATAGGGCCCCCATATCCTCCTGTATTTGTTTGTCAAATTTAGTATTGTCCCAAATGTACTGTACCTTTGTCTTTTTACTTGTATCAATTCTAACCATGTACGGGACTACAGGATGTGTTGGCACTTTATAAATAAAGTATAATAACAATATGTCACAGTCACAATACCAGCGTAGTCTGACCATCAAATGGGTCAATAAAATTGCCAGTACAGCCAGAACTACACAATGTCCTGCTTTTCCCATGTCACACGTACATTGTAACCATACCCTGGGCTATACCCAGCTCACTGATTCTGAGCAGTTACCCAGAGGTCCCACTGACTAAATTATTCCAGGAGATTTATTCAGAACCTTCAAACCCTCTTTATTAAAACGTGTAGGTATACTAATTACCTAAGTGTCAACTGTTATCTGTACACATGATCTTGCTTTTGCGAATACATATCTTGATCTTGACGAACATGATAATTGTACATAAGCAAGACAAAGTCAATACACATCCTTGTATGAAGCCGTAAAAGTATCATAAAGTTCTTCTAATATTTTTAGGTTGAATTTCTTGTTTTTCAACTTCAAGGTTCATGTTGTATTGTCCAAATGTTTGTGTGGATTAATCTCTGCTGTACAGCAAGTTTTCATTTTTTATTTTTTTTTAAAACCATTCTTTGTTTAATAGTTAGGTTTTGCATAGAGTAATTTTTTTACAGAGGGGAAACGTTTCACAGTGTTATACACATGCATTAATCTTATTTAACAAAATTCTAAATTCAGATCGTAATAAGCTTTGCTGGAGTTGTACACTTAAACAATTTTGCGTTGGATTTGTCATTGTGTCCCTATTGCCCAGGTGTTCTGTGTAGGGCTTTTCTCTGTGGGCGTTCCCTGCTGATGTTTGGGTTGGTTTGCGACTCCATGGTGTACAGCAAGTTTTTGAATGTTGAAACACTGATTTTGTTGGAAGTACCAAAAAGTTAAATTTTCTTACCCAATTCCTGTTCCCACTTCAGATCCTTCTCTTGTTACTGCTCCCCTCCAGGTCCAGACCTTTTGCCTGATCCTGCTTCCCACCCGATCCAGATCATGATTTTGCTCCTAATACTGCTCCCACTCCAGATCCACTTCTAAACCCTTCTCCTGATCCATTCCCAGCTTAAGTTTCTGTTCTGGAATCCTCCCATCTACCACCATTTCACTTCTTTGCACCTACCCACTTACTGATATATTGGACTACCAGATATCTGACTTGGCTTTCCTACATGGAGATCTGCTCTCGGATCATCTTATTCTATACGGGCACATTTAGCCCTCTCTGATATCAAGAAATGCACAGGAACTTGAGTGAATTTAAGAGGTTAATCTGCATAAAACCACTCCAACCATATCTTACATCTTATTTGTAGGAAGAAGGATTGAGCCTCTGCCTCTTTGTAAATTATTGGGCATTGATAAATATTAAAAATGGCTATCCATTAATCTTTGAAATTTCAGACCAAGTGAAGGATGTTCTTACTGTAAAGACAGCTTTCTGCAACTATTGATGATTTTTCTTTTCCTAATATCTCAATTGGGGTAATGTAGACTTCTGTTATTGAACAAGTCATATTGTTCCCTATTTATATGTATATAATGTTAGCAAATCCCCCTTTAAGTCACCTTGTTGAATACTTTCAACTTTCTTGTTTTTCTTCAGATTTAAGTTCTCCATTCCCCTTATTTCTTTTATGGACTTACAGAAAAAAAAAGCAAAAGAAACATCAGGTAGGTTTGAATAGTGGGTAAATGTATGACGGAGCTCCTGTACTCCAAATGAGTACTTCAGGCAAAGTTTCCCAAAAACTGGATTAGAATTGCAGAAGTGATTATAGCGGTTCCCCAAACATCAGCAGAGACTTGACGAAGAGGTAAAAATGACACACTTTATTGGCACAGCCAGCACATATTTATAGCAATATTCCTAACAGGGTGCCTCTGTGTCTGTGGGATAACTCCATTAACTAGGATGATTTAATTAACTTCCAGACAACAGGATGCCGTACAGCGGTAACACCAAAACACAGGTTTTCCCACACACAATGACATATTATACATCCCCGGACAACGCTAAGGTAAAATGTCCAAAAAGCGATCCGATCCTTCGCAGAGCTCCTACCAGGTAAGTGCCAGTCAAAAGGAATAAGTCTCTCCGACTCCGCAGAAGGGGGCTCCCCCTAAGTTTCAATGTTTTTCGTTAGTACTCCACCTTCTCTACCTTCCCACCAATTAGCACACTCCTGGTTCCTCGTGGGCAGAAGCGACTTAAGATGCAAATTGTATCAGGTAGCCACCATGGTCTCTATCCAGGTTAGAGTGCAAGATGGACGGCACGCATTTCCTGCTGGTGTAGTTGCGGTTATCTCGCGGCTATCACTCCCCCAACAGAGTGAAAACAGAGTGCTCTGTTACATGTAATGTATTAACACAGGGGAGAAGAGAAGGTAGGCAATTAAGCTCTTTTCTTTTCCTTTCCTTTTCCTGTAAAGATGTTTATAACTGATTAAATGATTGATTCACTTTGCCTCACTTTCTACAGCAGGTGATTGGTTAGACTTGGTAAACACAGTTACCTACATAATAACAGGATTTTCTGGGATCAAGAAATGTGCTATATGTCTTTCCAATAACCTCTCCCTAATATTTTTTATATTTGAATTGTACTATTAAAGAGTAGGCCTACTTTATTAACTCTCTCTGTTATACGGAGTTACAGAATTCAGAATTATGGTCATTTTTTTTCTTACTCTCATCTTTAATTCTTTAAATGCTGCATCTTTGTAAGGTGCCACTTTTTGATATAACTTCCTCGTTCCTCTTTATTTCATTAAAATAGCTTTGCATGTGTTACAATAATTCTTGTCTGAGGTCAACCAAGTGTAACTGGGTTCCAAGACTAATGGTGACTCTAATATCTGTGTCCGTATCTAATCTTTTACTCTTCCAGGTGTGTTTACACACTCCTCCAGTTGGGTTTAGACTGTGACTACATGACAGTGATTATTGTCTACAAAAATGTGGTCAGACCAAAACCATATCAATTCTGAAGAAAGGTGGCACTTAGAATGAAAAGTATACTCTATTTTGGAAACTGAGTGTTCTGAACATATCATATAACATTTTTCTACATTAATTCCTGAGATTTCCATGTTTGATATACTTTGTATATTTTGTTATTGCCGACACAATGTAAGTACCCATGCAGTATTAATTTATTTTGTCCCTACCTTGTCCTGGAAAAAACACTTTTATTTATTGCTTATTTGTTTATTGTGAGAATAGCTATTTGCCAAGACCCATGAGTACAGTCAACCCAATTCCAACTTAATAATATTAGCACATTTGATATAATAATACCATTAATAACAAAAACACAACACAATTGAAGGGAGGGGGGGTCCCTGCACCTTTGATTTAGTTTTATGCATGGACGGACAATTTCTTACCTTTCAATTATCAGATCAGCCTAGTGTACTTGGATAGATGACCTTTGTATTATGTTGTTGTTGTTTAGTCGTTCAGTCGTGTCCCATTCTCCATGACCATATGGACCATAGCACGCCAGGTACATCTGTCAGTCACTGCCCCTCTGAGTTCCAACAACTTAATGTTCGGGGCTTCAGTGACCTCATCTATCCATCTACGTCTCTGTCGTCCCCTTCTTCGTGTGCCTTCAATCTTTCCCAGCATCAGAGTCTTCTCTAGACAATCCTGCCTTCTCATTATTTGGCCAAAATATTTGAGCTTCAGCCTCATGATCATAGCTTCCAGTGAACAGTTTGTCTGGATTTCCTGTAGTACGGATTTATTGGATCTTCTTCCAAGGGATTCTAAGCAGTTTTCACCAACACCACAGTTCAAAGGCATCAATTCTACGACGCTCAGCCTTCTTTATAGTCCAGCTCTCACATCCGTATGTTACTACTGGGTATACCATATTTCTGACTATGTGGACCTTTGTTGATAGTGTATTATCTTTAGTTTTTACCAGCTTGTCCAAGCTTGCCATACCTCTCCTCCCCAGAAGCAAACGTATTTTAATTTCATGACTACAGTCACCATCTGAAGAGATCTTGGATCCCAGGAAAATAAAATCTGTCACTGCCTCCCCTTCTTCCCCATCTATTTGCCATGAACTAAGATTGCTGTTTGCCATGATCTTAGTCTTTTTAACATTAAGCAGCGAGCCTGCTTTTGCACTCTCCTCTTTTACCCTCATCAACAGGTCCTTTAGTTCTCAATCACTTTCAGCCATCAGAGTAGTATCATCCGCGTATCTGAGGTTGTTGATATTTCTTCCAGAAATATTGATTCCAGCTTTGGATTAATCCAGCCCAGCCTTACATATTATGTATTCCGCATATAAGTTGAATAAATAAGGTGACAATGTACAACCTTGTCGCACTCCTTTGCAGATCTTGAACCATTCTGTTGTCCCATGTTCGGTTCTGCCTGCGGCTTCTTGGTCCACATACAGATTCCTCAGGAGGCGGATGAGATGATCTGGTACTCCCATCTCTTTAAGAACTTGCCACAAGATGTTGTGATCCACACAGTCAAAGGCTTTAAAATAGTCTATGAAGCAGAAGTAGATGTTTTTTCTGGAACTCAATGGCTTTCTCTATTATCCATCGTACATTCTTAATTTGATCTCTTGTGCCTCGTCACCACAAGAGTGCCTTTGGAATAAGACATCTAATTGGGAGATACCCTTAAGAGGAGACGTGCCTACTATTTATTTACATCTTGTGAGTGCTCTCCCTCCCCTCCCTCTTGCGTAGATTTGTAACTGTGTTACACGATTTTGTGTTTTTCTTTTTCTTTAGAAAATGTATTTCTATTAATGTATTAATAATTAATGTATTTTATAAATTTTATATATTATATATACACAGGGCTTTTTTTTTTTAATATATGTTTTCACATAGATGTGGGCATACATAATGTTTTCTTGTTTGTGTTTATAGGGTGTTAGTGAGACACCTTTGGTTAGCTCTTTGTTTTATACTGAGTGAATTCGTGAGTTCCTTGTATTAATCCACCCTGATGAGGCTGTTTTGACAGAACTCTGCCTGTAGTTTTGGGAGCACTTGCTATAAGCCGTTATGAGAACAAGAGGCTGCCAAGCCACCATATTACCTTTGGTAAGGCGAATGTTAGACCTAATACCCCTTGATCATACTAACAGCTTAGACACTACAGTCAGTCTCTAATGTGCTCTGAATGCAGCACATTTTAATTAGCTTTGCCAGAAATGACCATGGAATCAGGTGCCATCAAAAACGTATCAACAGAAACCAACAAGGAACAAAAGCTGATGGCAATTGTATTCCTGGAAACCAACATGAAATTGGATACCATCACAAATGTACCCAAGAAGCCAACATTGAACCAACATTGAACCATGTACCATCACAAATAAACCAACATGCATCGAGGTCCCATCATAAATGTACCCTCAGAAACCACAACGGACCACAATGACATTGAGAAGATCGCAATGTTGACTCAATATTATTGACTCATGATACTGTTAAATGTATGCTTACTAGTGATGTCCTGAACGGTTCGCCGAACGGTTCGCCGAACAGTTCGCCGAGCGGTTCGCAAATGGTTCGCCACGGACTCATCATTGAGTAAACTTTGACTCTGTACCTCACAGTCAGCAGACACATTCCAGCCAATCAGCAGCAGACCCTCCCTCCCAGACCCTCCCACCTCCTGGACAGCATCCATTTTAAAGCTGCATTCTTAGTGAGCAGTCCAGTAGGTGGGAGGATCTGGGAGGGAGGGTCTGCTGCTGATTGGCTGGAATGTGTCTGCTGACTGTGAGGTACAGGGTCAAAGTTTACTCAATGATGAGTCCGCGGCGAACCATTCGGGACATCACTAATGCTTGCTAATGCAAGGATCCTATATAGCAAAATAGGGGAACTAGAGGCAATAGCATACAATAAACAATATGATATAATAGGCATAACAGAAACATGGTGGGAAGAGACACATGACTGGGCAGTTAACTTAAATGGGTACACGTTATTTAGGAAGGATAGAAAAAACAAGAAGGGTGGTGGGGTATGTTTGTATGTGAACCATGAGTTAAAGTCAAATCTTAAGCATGTGGAGTGTGACGAGAAAAATGTGGAAGCTTTATGGGTAGATATTTGCTTGGGGCAGACGAAGGGAAATCAATTATTGGTTGGGATATGTTATAAACCACCTAATGTAAATCTTAATAAGCAAGAACAACTGTTAGAGCAAATTGGGAAAGCTGCAAATTGGGGTAACACGTTAATTATTGGAAATTTTAATTACCCGGACATTAATTGGGATAAAGTGACTAGTATTTCAGCAAGGGGAATCAGATTTTTGAATGTGTTAAATGACACCTTCATGTCACAACTGGTACAAGCACCAACTAGAAAGGATGCTTGTCTGGATCTCATTATAACAAACAATGTTGATCTTTTGACCAACATTCAAGTAGGGGAGCATTTGGGAAATAGTGATCACAATATGGTAATTTTTAAAATAAAATAAAAAAAACAAAAGCACATGGGGTATACTAAAATATATAATTTTAAAAAAGCCAATTTCAATAAGATTAGGGCTGCTCTACAACATATCGACTGGCATAAAGTGAAAAAAAACTATTTAAACAAATATTAGAAAGGTAAATTTCTCAGTATGTACTATTGGGTAATAAATATAAAATAAACAAATTGAAACCAATGTGGCTTAGTAGAGAAGTAAAACAAGAGATTAAAATAAGAAAAGGGCATTTAAAGCATTTAAATCAGACAAATCAGAGGCATCCTATACAAGATATAAGGAAGCCAATAATACTTGCAAAAAAGGCAATTAAAGTGGCTAAATTAGAAAATGAGAAATTGATAGCTAAAGAATGCAAAACCAACCCCAATTAAAGTGTAGGTACAAAAAAAAAAAAACCAGAAAATTAAAGTGTAGGTACACTGGAAACAGATGGGTCTGTTAGTTAATGAAGAACAGGAAAAGGCAGACATTTTAAATAACTATTTTTCCTTCAGTATATATTAATAAGGATCCTATGGCAAGAGATATGCAAATGATTGCTGCAAAAAACTTGCAGATAACTTTTGATTGGATGACTCGAGACAAGGTGCTACAGCAGTTAAAGAAAATTAATGTAAATAAAGCTCCGGGGCCTGACGGTATTCACCCACGAGTACTTAAGGAGCTAAGTGGGGAAATAAGTGAACCTCTGTATTTAATCTTTCAAGATACTTTTGTTTCAGGTATTGTACCGGAGGATTGGAGGAAGGCAGACATCGTTCCTATATTTAAAAAAGGTTCAAAATCCTTGCCTGGAAATTATAGACCTGTGAGCTTAACTTCTGTGACAGGGAAAATATTTGAAGGGCTATTAAGGGACAATATTCAGGAATTCATTGGGAATAACTTTGTTATTAGCAATAATCAGCATGGTTTTATGAAACATAGGTCATGTCAAACTAACCTAATTGCATTCTACGAAGAAGTAAGTAGAAGTATAGATCAGGGTGTTGCAGTGGATGTGATCTACTTGGATTTTATCAACAGCAAAAACATATGTGAGGAAGGCTGAACATGATGGGCGCAAGTCTCTTTTCAGCTATGTAACTATGCAATGGTTTCCAAAGATATCACCAAGGGATTGGGTATGATCACACGTGGTGTTTTGGGGTAACTAGTTTCAAAAGAAAAGCCTCAGTAAATTCCTGCAGTTATGGTTATGATAAGTAAAAAAAACAGGTTTCAGAAACAGGAGGTCTAGGGTTATACAAAAACAAGATGGCATCGCTAGAAAAATAAAATATACAACTACTTCAGGTCAGCAAAACCGTTCAATATGAGACTAATACATTTTAAAGGTTATTAAATGATGAGAGAATTCTCAGGAATTCTAAATGAATTTCAAATTTAAGGGCAAAATTGTTCAAATGGAAACATTTTGGGGCGTAGCTTGCCTGCCATCTTGATCAGACGCCATCTCTGCTAGCTCTCCTGCAGCTCGCACAATCCAGCCAGATATATCCCCAACCAATACCCATCCAACTCCACACCCGGCTCCCCCTTCATCCTGAGGGTGAACGGATCCATTTAATGCCTTTCTTTCAGGCCCCAAAACAGCCCAGACAGAGGAGCAAGGCTGCAGCCTACTGCGCATATTTGGTGTGCCTGAGGGGGTGCTAGGCAGGTGCTGCTAGGCCTTGAGGCGCTGGGAGAGGAGTGAACTGCTACAGAGCAGCACCCGCCAAGCACCCCCTCTGGCACACCAAATATGAGCCGCAGGCAGAAATCTGCTACCACAACACCCAGTAGGGACATAGGGGAGATGCTAAAGAGGCCATCTGAACCTGCACAGGCAGAGCACCCACCAGACCCAGTCTCAGGCTTGGGCCTGGACTGCAGGGAGCCCAGCACCCCAGAGACCTCCCAAGCAGACCCAGCCTTACCTCCACGATCCCCCAACGACCCAGCTCCAACCACCAAACGTGATCTAAAGATTCTCCTTGCTGATATCCGAAAGCTGTTGGCAGCTGATGTCGCCATGGTTAAAATGGACATACAACAAGTGACAGACCATGTCAAACATGCAGAGGAAAACATAATTGATGTCTAAACTAACGTAACCAAGCTCAAGGACTCAGTAACACACCCAAAGCTGAACAACATGTGTTAACCGCCCAAATGATGTCCCTAGAGGACCGACATTGCAGAACGCATATCAAAATACAGGGAATACCTGCCACGGTAGAGCTGCCACAGTGCACCAGGTGCTTGTTATCTACAATCTTGCCACATGCAATAGCCAAGAAAATTGTCCTTGACGGGATCAACCGTGTAACTGGCACTGCATGCACTCAAACCACAGTGGCGCGAGATGCCATATTGCGCTATATGACTGTGCATGACAAGATACAAATCATGATGGCTCTGAAAGGCAAAACCCATTTGACTTTTGAGAACCCCAGCTATTGTACTTTCAAGACCTCACCAGCGCCACCTTACATTGATGCAAGTCCTTTGGACCAGTAACAAACTCACTGAGACAAGTGGGAATACCCTACAGATGGGGGCACATGGGATCTCTCTTGGTCCACCGCGAGGGGACTACTCATTCTCTCACATATATCAGGGGCATCTGCTTTTCTAGAGGCACGGGGACTGCCTTTACCACAACCACCATCCGCTGCGGGAAACTTCGTGGAATACTGGGATCCAGACGACATCACCCATGCGGTCTCGACTCACAAAGGCCTAAAGGCACAAATGTTTTAGTTTATGTTCCTTGTTTACTTTTGTTGATAATCCTTTAACCAAGCTTTACAGCCTTACACTAGTTCACATGTAGGGCGATGACCTTAGAAATATAACTAAATGCTGGAAGTGTTGCAGGACTACGCTGCTATGCGCTAAACTGCCATGATGACATTCAATACGCGACCCTAAGCATGACGGCCAAACCTCTCTCTTCTGTAGAGGGGCTTATATATCTACTCACGTTCCCGGCTCAAGCCCGACTGGCACCCTAGCCAAAAAGCACAACAGATACCGGCATCCTAAACTCACAAATGTTTCAGCAAGCCTCACAACTAGCCAAACCTCGTCTATCTCACTCCCACCTTGCTGGAACCACCAGACTAGCCTGCTAATACCCAGCCTGTAATATCCCGGGAACATAGCGAACATGGTTAATACCCAGCCTGGAGTATCCCGGGAAAATAGCGAACATGGTTAATACCCAGCCTGGAGTATCCCGGGAACATAGCGAACATGGTTAATACCCAGCCTGGAGTTTCCCGGGAACATAGCGAACATGGTTAATACCCAGCCTAGAGTATCCCAGGAGCATAGCGAACATGGTTAATACCCAGCCTGGAGTATACCGGGAACATAGCGAACATGGTTAATACCCAGCCTAGAGTATCCCGGGAACAAAGCGAACATGGTTAATACCCAGCCTGGAGTATCCCGGGAACATAGCGAACATGGTTAATACCCAGCCTGGAGTATCCTGGGAACAAAGCGAACATGGTTAATACCCAGCCTGGAGTATCCTGGGAACAAAGCGAACATGGTTAATACCCTTTTACACAGCTCATCGCTAGCTCAACCTGGATTTGTAGCCACACTTGTATTTTATAAAGGTAAAATGTGCTTTAACTTTTATTCATTGCTCACTTAGGTCTACCATACTGCTGTTTCCTATGGATGAACAAACCAAATGTATTTTCCAAGCTTATGTTACGCTTGCTTATTTTATCATCTCAAACCAAGCACGGAAAATAAAGAATTTTTAAAAAATTGGAAACAGTTTTCCAAATCAACTATGCTTCAAGTTCAGCTATTTTGTTCTAAACTTTTAAATTATTTTTCAGTTTACTTGGAATTCCCAATAATTCTCACTTTATAGAATACCATGCTGACAAATGTAAATCTTTTCTGTTGCAGTGCATGAACTCGTCAAAGAATCCAACAGATAGATGTAAAAAAACAAAACAAAATAAAAACAAAAGCTAAAACCTCCCATAGGGTACTCTTATAACATAAGAAAGAGTGTTTTGATGGGGGCTATCTCTGTCCTCAGACAAGGTACAACATCTCATGTCTCAGCGAATGCTGATCAAAACAGGGTAACGGACTGGATCCAGTAACAGTAACAGCATTTAACAGATCAAATAAACTGCTCAGCCCGTGACGCCACATATTACAACAAATTATAAAGCAATTATGTCATACATTAAATAATACTCACACAGCACACAAAGTCTATGCATTATATCCTTAGATTTGTCACGGGATCGTAACTGTTGCTATCGGTATACACCATGGGCTTTTCTGTACTTTTTTCTTTTTTTAAAAATTTCAATAAACAAGGATTATCTACTATTCTAAGTCAAGTTACCCACAAACACCTGTTAAGTAAATAATCTCCTAAATGACTTAATTAATTAATTTTAGAGTCATGTATTCATGTAATGTATTGTTTTCTTTGAGCTTAATAATTAAACTGAACTGTTGTTAGTATTCCGGATCAGCAGCTGATAATCTTTTTGGTAAACCTTAATTTATTGAACAGACCTGTGAAAAAAATTCATTATGAGGACAAATCTCTTTGAGTGACACGTATGGTGGATTTAACTAATCTGATACGGCAGATGGATAACAGGACTGGATGGGGTGATTACATTGTCAGAGACATCAATACAGGCTGGTAATGTACCTCCAACAAGGATTCAGATTCAGGAGATATGGGTTAATGGGAGGAGTTATAGGGAGAAGTTATATGGAGTAATAGGAGGATTTATAGAGAGAGGATATATGGAGTAATAGGAGGAGTTATGGAGAGAGGTTATATGGAGTTATATGGAGAGGGTATATAGAGTAATAGCAGGAGTAATAGGGAGAGGTTATATGGAGTAATAGGAGGGGTTATATGGAGTAATATGAGGAGTTATAGGGAGAGGGTATATAGAGTAATAGCAGGAGTAATAGGGAGAGGTTATATGGAGTAATAGGAGGGGTTATATGTAGTGATAGGAGTTATTTGGAGAAATTATATGGAGTAATAGGAGGAGTTATATGGAGAGTTTATATGGAGTGATGGTGGAGTTACAGAGAGAGGTTATATGGAGTAATAGGAGGAATTATAGAGAGAGGTTATAGCGCATAATCTGAGGAGATATAGGGAGATGTTATATGGAGTAATAGGAGGAGTTATAGAGAGAGGTTCTATGGAGTAATAGGAGGAGTTATAGAGAGAAGTTATATGGAGTAATAGGAGGAGTTATAGAGAGAGGTTATAGCGAGTAATTGGAGGAGGTATAGGGAGAGATTATATGGAGTAATAGAAGGAGTTATAGGGAGAGGTTATATGGAGTAATAGGAAGAGTTATATGGAGAGGGTATATAGAGTAATAACAGGAGTAATAGGGAGAGGTTATATAGAGTAATAGGAGGGTTTATATGGAGTAATATGAGGAGTTATAGAGAGAGGTTATATGAAGTGATAGGAGGAGTTATTTGGAGAAATATGGAGTAATAGGAGGAGTTATATGGAGAGTTTATATGGAGTGATGGTGGAGTTACAGAGAGAGGTCATTTGGAGTAATAGGAGGAGTTATAGAGAAAGGTTATAGCAAGTAATCGGAGGAGTTATAGAGAGAGGTTATAGCGAGTAATCGGAGGAGATATAGGGAGATGTTATATGGAGTAATAGGAGGAGTTATAGAGAGAGGTTATATGGAGTAATAGGATGAGTTATAGAGAGAGGTTATATGGAGTAATAGGAGGAGTTATGGAGATAGGTTATATGGAGTTATAGGGAGAGATTATAAGGAGTAATAGGAGGAGTTATAGGGAGAGGCTATATGCAGTAATAGGAGGAGTTATAGGGAGAGGTTATATGGAGTTATAGGGAGAGGGTATATAGAGTAATAGGAGGAGTAATAGAGAAAGGTTATATGGAGTAATAGGAGGGGTTATATGGAGTTAAATGAGGAGTTATAGGGAGAGGTTATATGTAGTGATAGGAGGAGTTATTTGGAGAAATTATATGGAGTAATAGGAGGAGTTATATTGAGAGTTTATATGGAGTAATAGGAGGAGTTATAGAGAGGTTATATGGAGTAATAGGAGGAGTTATAGAGAGAGGTTATATGGAGTAATAGGAGGAGTTATGGAGAGAGGTTATATGGAGTTATAGGGAGAGATTATATGGAGTAATAGGAGGACTTATAGGGAAAGGATATATGGAGTAATAGGAGGAGGTATAGGGAAAGGTTATATGGAGTAATAGGAGGAGTTATAGGGAGAGGTTATATGGAGTAATAGGAGTGTCGGCTGTGGTCTGGTTGGTGCATGGGATGAGCACTAAATCCCGTACCTGCACCTTTGCATATGATGTTGGAGTTTCTCACATGCATGTTTGAGTCAGGGAAGGCATATCGCACCATCAATTTGTTCCGTTCAGCTATTTCGGCGGGACATCGTGGCATAAATGGCTCACCGGTCGGGAGACATCCTTTCGTGTGTCGTCTCCTCAAGGGGATTCACCTTACTCGACTGCCTAAAGCTAGGTTCTATGCCTTTTGGGACGTCAATGTGGTGTTACAGTTCTTGACATTTTGGTATCCGAATCGGGATATTATGCTTAAGAAACTGCCCGCTAAGTTGGTGATGTTGTTCTGCCTGATTTCCTGCAAGCGAGTGTCAGATGTCAGGGCACTTGATTGGGATGCTGTTACATTTACCCCGGAGGGTATCTCCTTTAATATCTCCAGAAGAACAAAGTCGGCCTCAAAATCCTTTGTTTACCCTAGGTTCCATGGTGTTTCGTCACTCTGCCTGGTGGAATGTCTGCAGACATATCTGGATGCTACTCGAACCCTGCGTTCACTGGATCTTCACCCTTTGTTCGTTTCCTTCCGCACTCCTCACCTCCCGGTGTCGACTCCTACGTTGGCGCATTGGGTTCGTTGGCTGTTATCTTTGGCTGGAATTGACACGTCGATTTTTACGCCCCGTTCTGTTTGGGGAGCCATGGCATCTGAGGCTTCAGTGGTTGGTTGTCGTCTAGAGGATATTCTACGGGCTGCTGATTGGTCACGGGAATCGACTTTCCGTGATTTCTACTTCAGACCGATTGATCACATTGCATCTCAAGTGATGGCTCAGCTTTGAACTTGCATAATAGAAGCCTCCGTGACTTTAATAAAATTCCCAGATTTTACTATTGACATGACGTAAAGTTTCGGATTTGTTTGTTCCTTGTATATGTTTTTTGGTTAATTTTATGGATTTATTCATGATATGTTTGTTTATTAATTGTGTATTCTGTTTTTATAGGTTTGAATACCTGGGCTCGATATTGATAGATTTGTTTGTGTGAGTATTCCAGTTAGAGTTTGGGAATTACCATATTTTTTCTGTACCCCCCTTTAGCTTGAAGTTATCGTTCCAATCTGGTTTCCTGTTGGTTCCGGTGGCTTAGTTCGGTTTGTGGTTTCTGGTCTTCGGTTTTTCATAATAAAGAGGGGGATCTTGGGAGACACAAGCATTTTATAGTCACTTCCTCTGTTATGTGATTGGTTGCTTGTGTTACTATAAGAGTTTTTTCAGCTCATTTTGATATATTTATATTCCTCTCTATCTTTGCTGCACAGGGAATAAAGAAAGAGTTTTGCATAATACTCGCCTTCGTGTCTTTAATAAAATCATGACTTTACATCATGTCAATAGTAAAATCTGGGAATTATGTATTTCAATTTAGCTGAAAAACAGAATTAGCAAATAACGCTTTGAAAAGCATGTCATCGATTCCTGGGTAAACTTCACCTGGATACTTTAAGTTTATCCTGCCATGCTTGTTTGCCTCTAATACCCTGGATAAGGATGTGTTTATCCTGGTATCCTGCCTTCACGATTACCTATACTTAGCTGGTAACGTCTACAAACACAAAATAATGAATCATATTTTTAGGCAATACATGTATATTAGTTAATAACCATTAGAATAAGTATCACTAAGTGATAATAACTAACAGACACATTTATTAGAATATAATAAGATATGATGGGAAGTTTAACTGATGATATTTAAAGCTAATGATCTTCATAGAAGACAGCATATAAAGGGTTAAGTGTTACACAGTGAGTCCAGCAGCGCCTTCTCTATGACACAGAGCTGGGAAAGGCAGATAATATACTAGCCAATTAAATTGTTTAATTTTGTACCACTCACTGGAATACATTGAATTAGATGTCTATGAGACCCCTGACTTTTTACTTAATAAATTAGAACACTTGATTTTGCATACAGACATGCTATCCGTGTGAACTCATTTCTACTGCAGGCTAGATGACTGTCAAAGATCACCGCGACCTGTCCTGCTCAGACCCAGGTGTAAGAAGGCCAACAGGTGAATCAGGAGTACCTTCTAGTTACTAATCTCTAAAAGTTAGTTGCGCATCATGGGAAATGTAGTCCAGAAACAATTTATGGTGTCAAGGTTAGCCATCACCTACTAGGAATTTGGTCCTACAATTATGGTGACAGAGTTGGGATGGACATCTACAGTGATTGGTAAGTATAGGGAAGTTGCTTTGAATATTCTTATAGCAATCCTGTTCATGTCCATAATTTGTGGGTCTATCTGATATCACTGTATAGAGTATAAGTGGTGTTGAGGTCATCAGTTGAATATTCCCTGTTTTGGACCCTTCTGGGAAAAGGCTGACGGTAACCAGTCCCCCTAGCAAGAGAACATCAAAACCATGTACAGGGTCCCCACAATCGGATTTAAGTCTCCGATATTTGTGCAGGCTGAGAGGGCAGAATGCTAAAATATCTTGACAGTATCCATATGTTTTTAATAAGTAAATGGTACCAATAATTGCTTACTAATGTGTTTGTAATCCTGATGATTTCACAAAATATAAATCGCACATGAGATTGTTGTTTAGATGTAAACAGCGTACAAGAGCTATTGTTTTTGCTTTTCCTATATATTTGGTGTTGCCACCAGGCACTCCGCGCGTGATAATATTTGATTCACGAGTAAGGCTGATGGGATCAAGCGATTGAATTTCTGATATTTTTAGGTTTTGTGTAAACAAATGTGTAAGGTGTTTTGCATAGTATTGTGTGCTTAGTTTATTGGTGGCAATATACATACCCTCTGCCCAAGAATTGGCAATGTGCCAGCTCTATACGGACAAAACTCGTTTCATCTTTTTTGCAATCTTAAAATACTTCTCCAGCTCGCTCTTCTGAACAGATTGCAGCAAGTTGTCCACAGGAAGGTGGTTGGCCAACTAGGGTATTAGGTGTAAGACTCCCGGTGATTGTAAGAACAATATTAACTTGGTGTCAGAGAATAGTGGGTCCATGTTTTTGAAGAATTGGTAAGTTAGTGTCACGGTAGTGTACCCTAACACGCAAGATTTAGTCCAACAAGAGACAAGATAAAGAAGATACGTCTTACCGGGCCTTAGAATGGCTGGACTCAACGTAGTACAGAGAAGTGACAGAGTCAGGAACGAGCCGAGGTCAAGGGAACAGCGAGACAGCGAAAACAAGAACTAGCCAAGGTCTGGTACACAGGAGTCAGGAAGCCGGCAAACAAGACAAAGCAGGGATAAAGAGAAAAATTGAGTCAGGTACAAAGCCAAGGTCAAGCACGAAAAAAACACTACTGAACGATACAAGCACTAAAGGGAACTGAGGCAGAAACCACAATAGGGCAGGGAGCTAAGGGAAAGGTGAGTATAAATACCCTAGTGTTCAATTTGATTGGCCACTGTCATATCCACGCCCCCAAAACGTGAGTGTATGGGGAATGTGGAATGACGTGGGCCAATGGGAGACCGTTTTACATTTCGGCTCCCACTGTCCCTTTAACAGCACGCTCTTAGAGCCAGGCGAGTCACGTGACCACGTCTCGCGGTCAATGCCCACCTTCCTGATAACGCCGTCAGACAAGCCGCACGGGGCTCGTGCAGATGCAGGACCGCATGCGGCGGGAACAGAGGACCTCGGCCGGCCTCCGGAGAGGGTAAGTACCGCTACAGTTAGACACCTTTTGTTTGCACCAAATCTGCTCAGATCCTTCATTACCAAAGATCAGCTGTGTGGCAGCTTCTGCTTTTTCTGGATTCCAGTGTCCTGGGCCCTTCTCCGGGGGTACCCTCGTGTTGGACACATGGTTGTTTAGGAGGGTATCTGGTATTTCCTCCTTGGTCAGTAATCTCAAAATCTGTGTAGGGGAGAAAACCTTACAGCAAACGCTGGTCTATTGCGGGATGTAAATCATCCTACAATAGACCCGTTTATAAGATATTTCCTTGTTTTGTCCCTTGCTGTTCTAGACTCTGCGTGTTGGGGTATTACATTGTGTCATATAACAAAGAAATCTGATACAATCACATCACTTTCCTTCTCCTCCCGTTTAGTTTAAATCAACAGTTCAAAAACATTTAGTAGAGTGTGGAAAGAATATTCAGATACATTAAATAATTTTGGGGGTAGAGCCGAACCTTCAAGCGAGATAGACGTGTGTTGCATGGGCTCCCATCTATTCTGCTGACTTTTGGGTGAAATAACCAGATGCTGAGATGACAAATCTACCAGGCGTATTCTTTCTGGTTGGGACACTCAGCAGTTGTTGTCAAGACCACAACCAAGAATTTAAACCTCAGGGAGCCCGCATTGAACAAGTGACTAAATTGGGGAGAGGCAGACGCTCTTCTCGCTCATACTACAACAAGCAACACCACTTAACTCCCCTCCTCCCTGGACCGATGGGGGATATTCCGGTCCCCACTGAACTGTCTCCAGTAGCTTCAGGGACTTTTTAACACTTGTGCCTGACTGACAAATTAGCGCAGCAACACCTTACAAGATAGTGGATGCTCTGTTCTCTGAGAAGCAAGGACTGTCTCAACCCCAGAGGGCTCAGCAAGACTCCACTGTGGGCTCCCTGACACGGCTCGATGCAAACTTTGCACGCTTCTGGGTTAAGCTTGAGGATCGGGCAACTGCCTCTTTGACCAAAACTCGGAAGGAAGTCCAGAGGAGAAAGCTGCAAGGTGAGGACTGTTATAGATCTAATATTGATCTTTGTTATATTCAGGGGAACCCAAATTGTATCAAGTGCACTTGGAAAAGCGTTAACTAGACACCAGACACGTGTTGGGTATCAAAATAAGCCTCTGACGGTTATTCTATCAGTTTGTGCTTTTATACATTAAAAAGTAAGGGCTTACGTGCAAATATTTATAGAACAGTAGAAGGAAGGGAGTGAAATAACAGGGAAGGAGTACAGATAAGACATAGGGATGAACGCCATGTACCTATAACAGATACATTCTGGGAAAGAGAAGGGACAGACTGATTTAGGAGAGACAGCTCCGGTGGGGGCTATCTGCTCCCGGAACTAGACATATATGGTCTTAAGTGTCGTTTTGAGCATTAAGCATTTTCTGAGTCCAAGTTAGCCAATTTTAATATAGGATATCTAATATGACACCTATAAGCTTGAACCCTGGAATCAAGGTAAATTCTTTTACAGGACCCTCCAGGCGACACATCAACCCAAGCTTCAGCACAACTAAAGGTTCACCTACTTGGGCTGAAGGTCACTCGAAGCAAGGCCTCACGACAACATCCATGCATGTGGAAGATAATCCAACGATGCCACCCTGCTCTATCATAACAAGACGGGACTGGTACTCTAAGAGGTGCAGGGACAATGGCACTGAGCGGTCAGTCCTCCTGCAGGCACAGGGCTGGAGGTCAATCATATCCCTCTCCTGGCACCGCTATGCTGACTCCTACAACAACCACCATTATTGTAATATTAGTCCACCAAGCGTGGAAGTTGGATGATCCCTCTAATTCAAATGTATTATGCAACTAGGGATTATAGTAGACACCACGCAGTTTTATGTTGTCAAGCTTTCTTATGATTTTATCCTAGTTTCATTTATAGCTTTTAGCTTCTATAGCTCAGATTACAGAGGATTCAGTTCTAGTTGTAAATATATCTTGTGTGCCTAGCATGTTTACTCTCATACATTATTCTATAGGCACCATCCTCCATGTCTAGATGCCCTGCTCTAAATAAAAGCGACAGTATTACACAATATCTAGATATGCGTACCTAGTCTTTTGAAATAATAAATATGTGCATTAGTGTTGAAATGCCCTACAACTGTTCTACTATGTCATAAGAATGTTTGCAGTAGCTGTTGTGGCATTGCAAGCCTGTTTGTACTACTATGCACAGGATAAATAAAGAATTAAAAAAATAATATTAATAACTATAATAAACATATGCTTGATAGACTTTCTCCTTTCCTACTGACGTTTTTTGGGATTGGGATATCACGGAACAATTTAGCGAGTTTTCTCCTTCCTCACCCTCAAGCACTCAGACCGGTCATTTAAAAAGGTGTCAGGATTATAAGTTGATCCAGCACGCAGTACGGTGTCACACCTAGGACTAAGGATAACGTATAACCGGACCTTAGAATGGCCGGACTTAACGTATCCAAGAATAGTCACAATACTAGCCGAGGTCAGGGACACAGAATCAGACACAAAGATGAGGTAAAGCCAAAAGTCAAGGATACCAGATATCATTGAAGTCAAAACAAAGCCAAAGTCATATACCAGAAAATCAAGATCAGGAATGCACTCTCGGATAACCATAGGCATGAAACCACGACAGGGCACTGAGCAAAAGGAGAACTGGGCCTAAATACCCCTCCTATGGATCCGATTGGCTGTAACCGGCCTTTGACCCCAAACGCAATTACCAGGTTTCCATTTGCATGATTGCTGCTCAGCACAAACCCTCCTGTGGATTTGATTGCTGCTCGGCACAACTTTTCCTGTCAGGACAGTAAATGTCATTAACCACATTATTATGTGCGGATGAATACGTGACAAAAAGTAAGCCATACCATTATATCAATTATAACATGGCATTTAGTGTAATTCTTGAGAGTCTTGTTGGGTGTGGAGAGGGAGGTAAGATCGGTTCTGTATAACCTGATTCTTGGCACTGGTAATATAATCATGGAATTAACTTTCTCACATTCTTATATACCTAATAGTATTAATTATAAAAATGTGATTGAGAGCGATCAAATAAACAGAAATAGATAATTAGAAAAGTGAGGGAATGAGCCAAACAAGGTATCACACAAATACTCCTAAGTGGGGGCAACCCCTAAAAACGAAAAAAAAAAAAAGGATATGGAGTATTTTACTAAAATTGGTAAATGGGAGTGAGTGAAGGTGTGTGTATACATATATATATATATATATACACTGAACAAAATTATTAGGCTAGCCTTTTATTGTGGCCAGCCTAAGGCACACCTGTACAATAATCATGCTGTCTAATCAGCATCTTGATATGCCACACCTGTGAGGTGGATGGACTATCTCGGCAAAGGAGAAATGCTCACTAACACAGATTTAGACAGATTTGTGAACAATATTTGAGAGAAATAGGCCTTTTGTGTACATAGAAAAAGTCTTTAAGTTCAGATCATGAAAAATGAGGGCTAAAGCAAAAGTGTTGCGTTTATAATTTTCTTCAGTGTATATATTTATATACACAATATACAATGCACATTTTAAAATTTCATTTTTATTTGGTATGTATTGGAGCTCCTATACCCCGTCTGGTTATCTCCACTGGAATATCCCTCAAGATGGAAGAAAATGCTGTCCAGTGTTATAGTCCTTTCCCCCCCCACATATTAGACGACACTTGATGTTGGGACAATGACAACCTTTAGTGGGGACAGTGCGACCTTTTATACACGGACCCCCAGCAGGGGATCTCCATTGTGAAAATAGATAGTCCCTTATTGGCATCTCTGTGTCTGGGAGACGATTTGATTATCTAGCGCTTAAACTAAACACAATAACCCCGAAAACATTGGGAAAGCAAACTCGAACCTCAACATGTAATATATTATTGCAAAGGTCTAATCCGAACACCAATTCTGCCACAAGAGAGCACTCAGATCCACAAAGAATTGGAGAAACCCCAAAGGGATAAAGTTTTGACCGGTCATTCGTTGAATCCTGTCCTACTTGAGTTCCACAAGTTTAGTGCCAACAGCTGGTCATTTTATGGGAGCTCCTGCGCGGTGAAACAAGGGGGTGTTTAGCAGAGTACCTTCCCTTCAATTAGCTCTCACCTGAACTGAGTAGAAGTAGGTGAAACCAAGGATGGAACTTGACCAGGAGGTGGGAATTATTGTGGCCGAGCCAGAGTTCCACACAATTACAGCTAGGTCCTGATGAAAACCTGACGGCTTACTCTGGTTTCCTGGAACTGTTAGTAGGCACGGTGGGGGGAGAGTGCTTGGATGTAGTACAGGAAGGGAAAGTAGAGAAAGCCAGGGTTAGTCTCTTTGTGAAACTTTAGAGACATAAGGCAGGTACTGCCACAAGGTAATAAAATGGAATTACAACAACAAAAATAAAGGACAAGAGGGAATAAAAAAGTGGAATATATTCTAAAATATGCCCAATAATATACTAGGCTTTAGATTGAACCAGTGGTGAGTATGTAACACTGCTAAGTCTAATAAACCTTGTTCATAAGAGGTTTTGTTAGTCTCCAGTAAACGGCTGCTCCATCATGACACTCTTGTGACTTTAGCTTCATTTAAAATGGAAACAGTAACATTTTAGCTTCCCAAGTTTAGTTTATGGAGTGGTCAGGCTTCACCTTCAATGGTTACAATGCCTTTATATTAAGACAACAGTTCTTCTCACCTTGCAGGGAGGGTAGCAACATAACGTCCGCTTTATATATTTTCCATCTAAGAATTACAAATTGGGCTACGAGTATTTGGGCATGTTAATTTTTTATGTAGTTTATAACGTCTTATTTATTATACAAGGGGTGCACTTGAAGGCACAGTAGGGGTATGTCAATTTACGCAAAATACCACTCTTTTTCTTTGTAAGTGTACACCCCTGTTGGTGTTCACCCGGTAGTGTTGGCGTATATCTGCCACCGTGCAGAGGTTGGTATTGTGATACGTTGTTGCAATTTATGGCAAAAGTATTTCTTTCGCACTCCTTACGGACGCAGATTTCATTTGCCAGCATAGTTGTCAATAGGCTCCAACTAGCTGTATATAACAGTCAGTATTCTAGGAATTTAAAATCACTATTTAGTGTACCCTCTAAGAGTATATTTATACTTGCATCAGGATCTATAGTATATCTCTGCTGGTATTTACCCATCAGGTTAGTGGGTTGCTCTCTTAGCAATGACATACATTTGATAACGGTTTTTTTAAATTTTGATTTCTGCTAAAGCCTTTATTGTTCTTATATATTCTCGATTCAAGGAATACTATATGAACAAGGTTTATTAGACTTTTCAACACTTGTTCAGTGTAAACTATTATTAGGTATAGCTCATACCTCGACTTGGTTGAAATCTCCAGTGGTAGGTACCTACCAATGTGGGAGGTGCAAAGCGTGCCATTTTATACGTCGACCTTCTAAAACTTTCCAAGACTCCTCTAACTCCCAACATTTTGAGGTTAAAACCTTTTTTAACTGTCAATCAAAAGGCTTAGTATACCTACTGACATGCTCTTGTAAGAAGCTTTACGTTGGAAAAACATCTCGTTTATTTAAACTACGAATAAGAGAACATGTGAACTCGGTGAATCCCAGGAGATTGATTGATACACCAGTCTCTAAACATTTTAAATTACAGCACAGTGGATCCGCAGACGGGATCAGATTTTGTGGCATAGAAAAAGTCTCATTGGGACCAAGGGGAGGTGATCTGGATAAAAAACTCCTACAGAGGGAGAGTTTCTGGATCTACAAACTAAAGACGCTGTCTCCCATGGGTCTCAATGAAGGGTTCTCATATACTTCTTTCATTTCAGACTAGTACACTGATTGTAATCAGTTTTTTCTTTGTTAAATTGACTATCTATTTTGTATATATGTACATAAACCTGATACACAACTTACGCTATTTATGACTATAGTAGCTCTTTCTACATCCATCTAGATGCCCCTCTTTTTATTGAGTTAATACCGATTACCTAAATTCACCTGTCTTGATGGTGTTCCACTAGTAAGGGCATGATCCACATATGAATTGATTAATAAATTGACACATTTAGTGTCATGTAGCAGCCAGTGACAATAGGGACCTGATATATCCTCTATGTCATTTATGCTTTGACGCTATGGAATCGATTAGTTTAAATTAATGGAAATATAACCCTTATAGTGATCTTATATATTTGACACTGATTACTCTGGTGCTGAAGGCTACTACAATCTACATTTGTGGCCAGACTTGAGGTCTGTTTAATAAATCCAGTCTGTATGTATTCTGACTGACTTTGTCCGTTTGGATGTGATGGGAGTTAACCTCCATCATTCTCCACGGATTTAACCCTTAAAATATGCCCTGTGGGCTGTAACACAAGCATTCTCAGCCTGTGGCACGGGCTAAACCCGGCCCACATGTGAGCCGTCCAATCGCGACAATCCGAGAGCGAGCCAATCGGAGGCTAGGAAGTCGCGATCACGTGACACTTTGTCATGTGACTCACATACTGAGACTACCGGACACAATTACGGAGAGGTCTTTCACCTGGAACCCCTCTGCTCCACGCTAGGTGATTGATACATTTCTTTGGCGCCCAAGGTATTTAAACGAGGATGTAACCATATTACTGTTAGCCCCTGACGAAGGTGTCATACACAGACACCGAAACGTGCGTCGGGCATGATATTGGGCAATATACCTATACCGATATGATATGGGCATCATGGATTTTGAGCACTCTTAAACTCTATTTTGTTTCAAGCATTAAGCTTTGATCTATCTTTTCCTACCACTATACCTGTCTAGCTAGTTTACCAGGGAGAGAGGCTTTATTAAGTCTATGATCAGTTTACTATATACTGATCTTTCATTTCTATGTATATTCTCTCCTCTGACACCTATATCTCTGGCTGACAAATGGCAGGCATTATGGATTTTGAGCACTCTTAAGCTTTATTTTTGCTTCAAGCATTAAGCTTTGACTTATCCTTTTCTGTTACTATACCTGTCTAGCTAGTTTACCAGGGAGAGAGGCTTTATTAAGTTTATGATCAGTCTATTAGATACTGATCTTTCATTTCTATATATTTTCTCTCCTCGGATATCTATATATCTGGCTGACGAATGGCACATATTGACTACTCCTATTCCTAAGACTCTTAATATAAATGGAAGAGCTTTTTATATATAGGGATTTTTGCATATAGGGAGAATCCTGTGACCCTTGAGTGGTCCTGACTTGAGAGTTGCTTTACCCCTACCTGCATGTGTAGCAGACGGCCTTAATGAATGCTGTTTAGTTATAGAGACCACTGAGGGACCTGACACTCAGATTTTAACAAGTTTCAATTAAAGTTTATCCTGTTTTTATTTTTTTTCTGTATGATGTAGATCCCTTTTGACTACTTTGCAGTGGTGCTTCTCTATAATCTAGATCGGCGGTATAGTTGATTTTTGTAAATATTGGATATAGTGTATATATTTCATTTTTGTATACTTTATTATTTTTTTGCCACGATTTTTTATATACCTCACACACTGTGGGTTTATCTAGATAGTACCGATTACGTAGTATTTGCCTACTAGTCATACCTATATCTAGATGATGCTCAGGGTCTCGTGACTTGTTCTATTCGAGACCCTGTAGCATCTTTGTTTGTCGTTTTATTATTAGGTATAATTCACTTTTTTCTTCTCTCTTGTTTTTGTCTATCTAAATACATTTTGTTACCTAATAAAAGTAACATTTTAAAACGTACATTCGTGGCGTGCTATATATATATATATATACTTCTGTTTAATTCCCGTTGTGACACTAGATGTGGATGTACTCTCAAGGTGTTCATTACTGTTCTTTGTATGTTCCAATGTCTGGTGTTGATTGCTGATGGAAGGAAGTCGCATGAACCTGCGGTGAAGCCCCCTTCTCCCTCCCTCCCACCATTATTGCCTTTTTACACTCCGAGGACGTAGCAATGGATTTTCTACTGATCTGGAACTGGACAGGCTTAGCTCCGAGAAAGTTGTCAATCTGTGCTCCCTGGATCCCAATGGCTTATTGCTGCTGAAAACATGGCGAGCAGTTTTAGCATCAAAATTAGGACTGTGAGCAAAGGACTGCATGGAGCTCGTAGGCCTGCCGTTTATTACAAATATACTTATTGCTACAGAAAAAGAGTTGTCTGTCAAGAATGAACGCAGTGTTCATCGGCAAGAAAATGTTGGAAGAAGATAAGCTGTTTTATGCTTAGCACGAGGACACCTAGTGGAGGGGGAGAAGGGGGCATATAGATCCAGGGGAATGTGACAGAGTTTGACAGTGTGTTTGATCGTATTCCTGTGAATTTAATGTACGGGTACTTGAAAATCGAGTGTTTGTTGGGAAGATCCCTCAAGGAAGATCCCAGCTGGGCGCATTTTATACATAAAATTTATCAGATCATTTGGGATGATGATTTTAAAGGGAAGTGATTGACTCTAATCTACAAATGGAGACATGGGTGGTTTACGGGACTGTGTGTTCCCAAAGTGTTCCAGATCACTAAAATAACAGAAAACAAATCTGTTTTTATTTTATTTTTTTACTAGCTTGCAATTCCTAAACCTAAGGGCATTCACTGAGAATAGTGAATTATTTTGTGTGTTATTCTGTTAGAATTCACGAGTGGAATTGTTAAGTATAAAATAACAGACAATCAGCCATAGATTATGTATTTCAATTTAGCTAAACAAAAGAATGAGCATATAATGGTTTGAAAAGCAAGTCATCCTAGCTCAGCTTCATGTGGCTAGTTTAAGTTTATCCTACCCTGCTAATTTGCCACTAATACCCTGGATAAGGATGTGTTTATCCTGGTATCCTGTCTTCAAGATTACCTATACTTAGCTGCTAACCTCTACAAACACAGAATAATGAATCATAATATTAAGTCAAGTACATGTATATTGGTTAATAACCATTAGAATAAGTATCACTAAGGGATAATAACAGACACATTTATTAGAATATAATAAGATGTGATGGGAAGTTTATGTGTTGGAAGTGAATAATATAATAACTATGAAGATTCATAGAAGACATCATATAAAGGGTTAAGTGTTACACAGTGAGTCCAGCAGCGCCTTCTCTATGACACAGAGCTGGGAAAGGCAGATAATATACTAGCCAATGAAATAGTTTAGTTTTGTATCACTTATTGGAATACATTGATTGAAATGCCTATGAGACCCCTGACTTTTTCAACTTGATTTTGCATACAGACAGGCTGTCCCTGTGTACACATTTCTTCTCCCAGCTGACCGCCTGTCAAACCTCAATGAGGCCTGTCCTTCTCAGATCCAGATGTAAGATAAAGTGATAGGAGGAGTTATAGAGAGAGCTTATATGGAGTAATAGGAGGAGTTATAGGGAGAGCTTATATGGAGTAATAGGAGGAGTTATAGAGAGAGGTTATATGGAGTAATAGGAGGAGTTATAGAGAGAGGTTATATGGAGTAACAGGAGGAGTTATAGGGAGAGGTTATATGGAGTAATAGGAGGAGTTATATGGAGAGGTTATATGGAGTAATAGGAGGAGTTATAGGGAGAGGTTATATGGAGTAATAGGAGGAGTTATAGGGAGAGGTTATATGGAGTAATAGGAGGAGTTATAGGGAGAGGTTATATAGAGTAATAGGAGGAGTTATAGGGAGAGGTTATATGGAGTAATAGGAGGAGTTATAGAGAGAGGTTATATGGAGTAATAGGAGGAGTTATAGAGAGGTTATATGGAGTAATAGGGGGAGTTTATATGGAGTAGAATAGAGAATTATATGAGAGTAATAGGAGTTATAGAGAGAGGTTATATGGAGTAATAGGAGGAGTTATAGAGAGAGGTTATATGGAGTAATAGGAGGAGTTATAGGGAAAGGTTATATGGAGTAATAGGAGGAGTTATAGAGAGGTTATATGGAGTAATAGGAGGAGTTATAGGGAGAGGTTATATGGAGTAATAGGAGGAGTTATAGAGAGAGGTTATATGGAGTAATAGGAGGGAGTTATAGAGAGAGGTTATATAGAGTAATAGGAGGAGTTATAGAGAGAGGTTATATGGAGTAATAGGAGGAGTTATAGGAGAGGTTATATGGAGTAATAGGAGGAGTTATAGAGAGGTTATATGGAGTAATAGGAGGAGTTATAGGGAGAGGTTATATGGAGTAATAGGAGGAGTTATAGGAGAGGTTATATGGAGTAATAGGAGGAGTTATAGGGAGAGGTTATATGGAGTAATAGGAGGAGTTATAGAGAGAGGTTATATGGAGTAATAGGAGGAGTTATAGGGAGAGGTTATATGGAGTAATAGGAGGAGTTATAGAGAGAGTTATATGGAGTAATAGGAGGAGTTATAGGGAGAGGTTATATGGAGTAATAGGAGGAGTATAGGGAGAGGTTATATGGAGTAATAGGAGGAGTTATAGGGAGAGGTTATATGGAGTAATAGGAGGAGTTATAGGGAGAGGTTATATGGAGTAATAGGAGGAGTTATAGAGAGAGGTTATATGGAGTAATAGAAGGAGTTATAGAGAGAGGTTATATGGAGTAATAGGAGGAGTTATAGGGAGAGGTTATATGGAGTAATAGGAGGAGTTATAGGGAGAGGTTATATGGAGTAATAGGAGGAGTTATAGAGAGAGTTTATATAGAGTAATAGGAGGAGTTATAGGGAGAGGTTATATGGAGTAATAGGAGGTGTTATAGAGAGAGGTTATATGGAGTAATAGAAGGAGTTAGAGGGAGAGGTTATATGGAGTACTAGGAGGAGTTATAGGGAGAGGTTATATAGAGTAATAGGAGGAGTTATAGAGAGAGGTTATATGGAATAATAGGGGGAGTTATAGAGAGAGTTTATATGGAGTAATAGGGGGAGTTATAGAGAGAGGTTATATGGAGTAATAGGAGGAGTTATAGAGAGGTTATATGGAATAATAGGAGGAGTTATAGAGAGAGTTTATATGGAGTAATAGGGGGAGTTATAGAGAGAGGTTATATGGAGTAATAGGAGGAGTTATAGAGAGGTTATATGGAGTAATAGGAGGAGTTAGAGGGAGAGGTTATATGGAGTAATAGGAGGAGTTATAGGGAGAGTTATATGGAGTAATAGGAGGAGTTATAGAGAGAGGTTATATGGAGTAATAGGGGGAGTTATAGAGAGAGGTTATATAGAGTAATAGGAGGAGTTATAGAGAGAGGTTATATGGAGTAATAGGAGGTGTTATAGAGAGAGGTTATATGGAGTAATAGGAGGTGTTATAGAGAGAGGTTATATGGAATAATAGGAGGAGTTATAGAGAGAGTTTATATGGAGTAATAGGGGGAGTTATAGAGAGAGGTTACATGGAGTAATAGGAGGAGTTAGAGGGAGAGGTTATATGGAGTAATAGGAGGAGTTATAGGGAGAGGTTATATAGAGTAATAGGAGGAGTTATAGGGAGAGGTTATATGGAGTAATAGGAGGAGTTATAGAGAGAGGTTATATGGAGTAATAGGGGGAGTTATAGAGAGAGGTTATATAGAGTAATAGGAGGAGTTATAGAGAGAGGTTATATGGAGTAATAGGGGAGTTATAGAGAGAGGTTATATAGAGTAATAGGAAGAGTTATAGGGAGAGGTTATATGGAGTAATAGGTGGAGTTATAGAGGGAGGTTATATGGAGTAATAGGTGGAGTTATAGGGAGAGGTTATATGGAGTAATAGGAGGGGTTATAGGGAGAGGTTATATGGAGTAATAGGAGGAGTTATAGGGAGAGGTTATATGGTGTAATAGGAGGAGTTATAGGGAGAGGTTATATGGTGTAATAGGAGGAGTTATAGGGAGAGGTTATATGGAGTAATAGGAGGAGTTATAGGGAGAGGTTATATGGAATAATAAGAGTTATAGGGAGAGGTTATATGGTGTAATAGGAGGAGTTATAGGGAGAGGTTATATAGAATATTAGGGAGCGTTACGAGAGAGAAAATTAAAGGAGCACTATACTGCCAGGAAAGCAAACTCGTTTTCCTGGCACAATAGGGTTATTAGGTCCCCCCCCTCAGGGCCCCCCTCCCGCTGGGCTTAAGGGGTTAAGACCCCTTTAGCTCCTTACCTTAATCCAGCGCCGGGTTCCCTCGGCGCTGGTGACCTCTCCTCCCCCTGCCAACGTCAACTCAGAATGCGCATTCGCGGCATTACTCAATGCTTTCCTATGGATGTCAGCGTGTCCTCAGTGCGATTTTCACAGTGAGAATCGCGAGGCGGCCTCTAGTGGCTGTCAGGGAGACAGCCACTATAGGCTGGATTAACCCTCAATGTAAACATAGCAGTTTCTCTGAAACTATGTTCACAGCTGCAGCGTTAAAAATAGAGGGACCTGGCACCCAGACCACTTCATTGAGCTGAAGTGGTCTGGGTGCCTAGAGTGGTCCTTTAAGGGGACATTCGAGGAATAATAATTACTTCTTCTGGTGAGATGGTTATGGTGCCTAGAGTGCCCTGGTATTGTCCACTTGTTCAGTGTTTTTGTTTTATTTTTTTATGGTTTATAGAGTGGGGGTCCACAGGTGTCCACACCATGGTCCCTCTTTGATGCTTGAGCTCCAGTTAGAAATACTATTGTTTATTTGCTTATGGTTTAATTGATCATATGATTACAACAATTTTACTTAACATGACTCTCATTAATGCCTTTGTGATTGCTCCTGAGAATAAATCTTACACTTTTTCCTTATCTAATTATTTGAATGGAGTTCTACTGCCCTCTAGTGTCAGGCACTTATCTCTTCAGTGCTAACTGTTCAGGTAGTTACGCCAAAGAATTGTTACTTCCCAGTAATATTATGTTTACTTGAAAGCAGACTCTATTAAGTAGACTCTTTCAAGTAGGAGTTAGAAAACCAGGAGTTAAAACTAACAAGGGGTTTACACTAACAAGGTAATTGTTTTATTGTTCTGTATCTGGGGAAATGAGTGTTAGCTAGCTTGCTGGTTTGACTCAATGCACATCTTGTTCCATGTATGGATGCCTGATGTACCCGTCCAGGGTCCATACCTCTGTGATGGTTGTGTGCGAGTGGCTTCTCTGGAAGCTCAGATTGGAGATCTCAAGAAGCAAATCGCAACTTTGAGGGAGATTGACAATCTTGAGAGGAGTCTACTGCTCACTGAGCAGAGTTTAGTGGGGACAGGGAGAGGGAGGAGATAAGACAGATGGGGAACAGGCATGTAGCTGGGTCACAGTGGGGCAAGGAAGCTGGGGGGGTTAGAGGAAAGGGCTAGCTAGTCCTGATTTGGTGCAACCTAGCAGATTTGTCCATTTGAGGGAAGATGTTGGGAGCATCAGCTCAGGAGTAGCTGTATTAGAGGAAGCTGTTACTTCTAACAGCCCCCCTAGTACGGGTGGGGATCAAAATGTAAGGAAGGCAAGACAGGTTGTGGTGGTAGGGGACTCTATCATTAGGAGAGCAGATAGGGCAATCCGCCACTCTTATCGGCCAGTTTGATGTCTCCTGGGTGCTCAGGTCCGGCGTGTTGCTGACAGAGTGGATGCATTATTGGGAGGGGCTGGGGATGACCCAGCGGTCATGGTCCATGTTGGTACAAAGTAAGAGGAAGATGGAAGGTCCTAAAGAATGATTTCAGGGAATTAGGTAGCACACTTAAGAAAAGGACCTCCAAGCTGGTATTCTCTGAGATATTACCTGTGCTACGCGCTACAGTGGAAAGGCAGCGGGAGATTAGAGAGGTCAATGCGTGGCTTAAGTCTTGGTGCAGGAAGGAGGGTTTTGGGTTTTTAGAGCACTGGGCCGACTTTGCAATTGGGTACAACCTTTATAGTAGTGATGGATTGCACCTAAACGGGAGAGGGTCTGCAGTGCTGGGGGATAGGATGGCTAGAAGGTTGGAGGAGATTTTAAACTAGTAGTAGGGGGGAGGGTCATAGCAATCTACAAAATGGAGATAGGACAGAAAGGAGATGGGCTTTAGCACAGTATAAGGGGGGTGGAAACGGGGGGAGGGGCAAGCTCAGAACAGAGAAGCTGTGTAATGGTGAAAATTCACAAAATATACAAGTGGCGCATAATATTAAATGTATGCTTACTAATACAAGGAGCCTAAATAACAAAATGGAGGAACTAGAGGCATTAGCATACACTAAACAATATGATATAATAGGCATAACTGAAACATGGTGGGATGAGACACATGACTGGGCAGCTAACTTAAATGGGTACATGTTATTTAGGAAGGATAGGAAAAACAAGAAGGGTGGTGGGGTATGTTTGTATGTCAACCATGATTTAAAGCCAAATCTTAAGCAAATGGAATGTGATGAGGAAAATGTGGAAGCTTTATGGGTAAATATCTGCTTGGGGGAAAAGAAGGGAAACCAACTATTGGTTGGGATATGTTATAAACCACCTAATGTTAATATTGACGAGGAACAACAGCTGTTTGAGCAAATTGAGAAAGCTGCAAATCTGGTTAACACTTTAATTATTGGAGATTTCAATTACCCGGACATAACTTGGGGCAGAGGGACTAGTAGCTCAGCAAAGGGAATTAGGTTTTTAAACTTGTTAAATTACACCTTCCATACCCACTGGTTGTACTTCCTCTGCCTTGGCCTCCAGCCTTCCTGGTCATCCAATGTTATTAAATCTGTAACGTAAATAATGTATATAATAAAACTTCAAAAGCCCTTTTCTTAAATTTGTTTAGTAGATAACTCCTTTATTTGTTATCCTTATGTGGGATTTCCATATTTAAGAATACCAACTTATGGAGCTATCGACTAAACACACACCTATATATATACACATATATATATATACACACACACACACACACAGACCTATACTTACATACACACAGACCTATACACACAATCACAAATACACACACATGATCACAGACCCTACCACACACATATATGATCACAGACATATACACACAGTCACATACATAATCACAGACCCACACACACATACAATCACAAACCTATACACGCAATCACATACATACACACCTGCAATCACAGACCCACACACGCACAGTCACTGATTTATACACAATCACAGACACACACAAATCTATACACACAATCACATATATACACACACAGAAACACACGCACAGGCCTATACACACATAATCACAGATACACACACACTCACAGACCTATACACACATATTCCCAGATACACACATATTCACAGATACACACAAACGATCACAGACCTATACACACAATCATAGACATACACACAAACACACAATCAGACCCACACAATCAGATCCACACACATGCCTATACAAAAACATACACACAGAATCACAGACCCAAACACATAATCACTAACTAACACACTCACACACACAATCACAGACATACACACAGAACCCACAAACACACACACAATCACTGCCAAAATATACATTTTTTTTTTTACATGCATACACATTTGGTACCTAAGAAGTCCACCCAGCCTCCCAACCTTGCTCTGGGTGGGTTGGATTGATCCTCGGTCCCTGGTGGCTAGTGGTTGCTGCTGGGCTGGGACCTTCTCTGTGCTCCTTCTGCACAGGACCCTCGTGCACCCAGTAGTTATGCCGATGCCGTCATATCCCGTCTGGCTCACTGCAGGGCGCATGAGGGAGATGTCCAGGAGGAGCACAGTATGTAAAATGCTCCTTGCCTCCCTCACCTCCCTGCAGTGCGGACAGTGCCATCTTAACAACATTATGCAAAGCAGTGCACTTGGGCCCTGCCTACACAAACACTAACAGAAGTGAGGAATTCACAGGAATACAAATTTTAATTATTGAAAATTAAGCTTATATTTATTGGTCCCTCCACCAAAATATTAACACACGGAATGCTGAATGCACACACACAAGCTGCTGAATGCACACACACAGCCAGCTGAATGCATACACACAGCCAGCTGAATACAAATACACAGACTGCAGAAGACACATACACACACTGCTGAACACACATACACACAGACTGCTAAACACACACAGACAGCAGAATACAAACACAGACAGCAGAACACAAACACGCAGACTACTGAATACACACAGACAAACATCAAAAGGGGTGCAGTGTGTGTGTGCATGAGGGGTGCAGCTGTGTGTATGTGAGGGGTGCAGTGTGTGTGTTTGAGGAGTGCTGAGTGTATGTGAGGGGTACAGTGTGTATGTGAGTGTGTGAGAGGGGTGCTGTGTGTGTGAGAGGGGTTCTGCGTGTATGTGAAGGCTGCTCTGTGTATGTGAGGGGTTGAGAGTGTGTGCGTGAGGGGTGCTGCTATGTGTTGGAGGTGCAATGTGTGTGAGGGGTTTAGTGTGTGAGTTAAATCACTTTGTTTATGAAGCATTAGCCACACGTCCACTGGTTGTGACTCACAATCTCCAGACAAAAGTCCTGAAAATGAGTCTAAACGTCTTTGCTTCCCTTATTGCACAACGTGTTTAATTTAGAATGTATCTCTTGCTCTGTTATTCGCCTGCTCAAAACTGCAATTGCCCTCCATGTATGATTAATTAACAGAGGAAGATATAAGAACTTGTAAAGTAAATACAGTGTGCTGTAAGATCTGATTGAAAATGAAACCATTTCTGTCAAGGACGTTGTGCGAGTTATTGCCAGGGGAAGTGTGGCTAGGGCTGCATAAACAATAACAAAAATTATTTTGGGGCATTACCTATACACCAAAACTGCTCCATTAAACTAAAGTTGTTTTGGTGCTTAGAGTGTCCTTTTAAATACCAATAAAACAACCAACCTGTATTTTAGTCGTAGGACTTGACATTTGTCCTTAATAATCTCTTTGAGAAGCATTTGATTGGCCAATCCCTAGCACTATCAATGAAGTAGTCCATTAGTTTCACAGGCCAATTCTGCAGGTAATATGCTTTTAGGTCTATTAAAATATGTATTTTTGGACTTTTTGCTTAGTTCACAACTACAGTTTATAGAAAAATCCAAGTTGGAATAATACCCCAAGTCCCATAATTTAGAGAATAATCGTGTTTAATTTTTTTTTCGGCCAATGTGTTGTTTTTCACTCTCTTTTTTAGTGAATAACACCCTGGTATTGGTCTGTTCTCCTGGTTTAAAAATGAATGCTGGAACTAATCAGATTCTCTGTCCTTGTTTTTTGTAGATGAGATTGATGGCGTGATCACCATGGAGACCAATGGCATGTTCCTGTGATTTCTGTTGGTTACCATGGTGACTGCTCCACTTTAAAAAATTTGTCCCACTTTTTTTTTTTTTAATGACTGACACTTTTATCAATCTCTCTCTGGGTTTCTATTTTCCAAGCAGTCTACATCTAGAGATATTAGATTATTAATGAGATCATTGTACTTATGTGTCAGTAGGCGAACCATAGTGTACAGTTTGTGACCTTCCGTGACCTACCTCTTGCTAATCCCACACATAGTATTTTACGGTCAGTGATTAAGAATAATCCTTCCTGACTAATCTAGCGTATATGCTATCCAATTAACAGACTATAGCAAAATCAAGGTGTGACAAGTAATAACACAACGATCAGTTTATGGAAAAAAATAAATGATAATAATTAAAAGACTAAAACAATAAAACTGCCAATAAAAATATAAAGCACACATTTCTCCAAGCCCCTATGTTAAGGGGGTCAATTGTGCATCAGTAGTGTTAAACTGGAAATTGTATTATTAAACAGCGCAATGTGTTCATTATCAGTGTATAGATACTCAGTATTATTATACAGCGCAATGTGTTCATTATCAGTGTATACAGCGCAACGTGTTCATTATCAGTGTATAGATACTCAGTATTATTATACAGCGCAATGTGTTCATTATCAGTGTATACAGCGCAGTGTGTTCATTATCAGTGTATAGATACTCAGTATTATTAAACAGCGCAATGTGTTCATTATCAGTGTATAGATACTCAGTATTATTATACAGTGTGTTCATTATCAGTGTATAGATACTCAGTATTATTATACAGTGCAGTGTGTTCATAATCAGTGTATAGATACTCAGTATTATTATACAGGGCAGTGTGTTCATTATCAGTGTATAGATACTCAGTATTATTATACAGTGCAGTGTGTTCATTATCAGTGTATAGATACTCAGTATTATTATACAGCGCAGTGTGTTCATTATCAGTGTATAGATACTCAGTATTATACATTAGTATCATTATACAGCGCAGTGTGTTCGTTATCAGTGTATAGATACTCAGTATTATTATACAGCGCAGTGTGTTCATTATCAGTGTATAGATACTCAGTATTATTATACAGCGCAGTGTGTTCATTATCAGTGTATAGATACTCAGTATTATTATACAGCGCAGTGTGTTCATTATCAGTGTATAGATACTCAGTATTATGATACAGCGCAGTGTGTTCATTATCAGTGTATAGATACTCAGTATTATGATACAGCGCAGTGTGTTCATTATCAGTGTATAGATACTCAGTATTATTATACAGCGCAGTGTGTTCATTATCAGTGTATAGATACTCAGTATTATTATACAGCGTAGTGTGTTCATTATCAGTGTATAGATACTCAGTATTATTATACAGCGCAGCGTGTTCATTATCAGTGTATAGATACTCAGTATTATTATACAGCGCAGCGTGTTCATTATCAGTGTATAGATACTCAGTATCATTATACAGCGCAGTGTGTTCATTATCAGTGTATAGATACTCAGTATTATTATACAGCGCAGTGTGTTCACTATCAGTGTATAGATATTCAGTATTATTATACAGAGCAGTGTGTTCATTATCAGTGTATAGATACTCAGTATTATTATACAGCGCAGTGTGTTCATTATCAGTGTATAGATACTCAGTATTATTATACAGCGCAGCGTGTTCATTATCAGTGTATAGATACTCAGTATCATTATACAGTGTGTTCATTATCAGTGTGTAGATACTCAGTATTATTATACAGCACAGTGTGTTCGTTATCAGTGTATAGATAATCAGTATTATTATACAGCACAGTGTGTTCATTATCAGTGTATAGATACTCAGTATTATTATACAGCGCAGTGTGTTCATTATCAGTGTATAGATACTCAGTATTATTATACAGTGTGTTCATTATCAGTGTATAGATACTCAGTATTATTATACAGCGCAGTGTGTTCATTATCAGTGTATAGATACTCAGTATTATTATACAGCGCAGTGTGTTTATTATCAGTGTATAGATACTCAGTATTATTATACAGCGCAGTGTGTTCATTATCACTGTATAGATACTCAGTATTATTATACAGCGCAGTGTGTTCATTATCAGTGTATAGATACTCAGTATCATTATACAGGGCAGTGTGTTCATTATCAGTGTATAGATACTCAGTATTATTATACAGCGCAGTGTGTTTATTATCAGTGTATAGATACTCAGTATTATTATACAGCGCAGTGTGTTCATTATCAGTGTATAGAGATACTCAGTATTATTATACAGCGCAGCGTGTTTATTATCAGTGTATAGATACTCAGAATTATTATACAGCGCAGTGTGTTCATTATCCATGTATAGTTTACAGTGTATGGATTTAAAAATGCATTTTTATTGCAGGCGTATCTAAAAACAGTTTGCAAAAACAGAAGATCTCTTGTCAGCAACCTTTGCAAGCCCTCCCTTTTTAACCCCTCCCCGACTTTCTATGGTTGTCCAATCACAGAATTCTCAATGCAGCTCAATGAGGAGTCTTTGCAAGGATTAGTTAGATTAAAAACAAAAGAAGGAAGGTATGTATGTAGAAGAGGATAAAGGTCTAGCTGACTGCCTCAATTAATATTTTTGTTCTGTATTTACAGATGAAAATGAAGGAAAGGGAGGAAGAGGTTCTATTTCAACTGTCAAAAGTAAAGACAAATAAGTCAATGGGACCTGATGGAATACACCCAAAGCTATTAATTGGGTAACTAAAATTATAGATCAGGGTGGTGCAGTAGACATTGCTTACCTAGATTTCAGTAAGGCTTTTGACACTGTTGCACATAGAAGGCTTATCAATAAACTGCAATCTTTAAAGGACCACTCTAGGCACCCAGACCACTTCAGCTTAATGAAGTGGTCTGGGTGCCAGGTCCTTCTAGGGTTAACCCTTTTTTTTTTTTATAAACATAGCAGTTTCAGAGAAACTGCTATGTTTATAATAGGGTTAATCCAGCCTCCAAAGCCTCTAGTGGCTGTCTCACTGACAGCCGCTAGAGGCGTTTGCGTGCTTCTGTAAATGTTTTCCTATGAGACCGGCTGAATGCGCGCGCTGCTCCTGCCATGCATGCACATTCAGCCAAAGAGGAGGATCGGAGGCGGAGAGGAGGAGGAGAGCTCCCCGCCCGGCGCTGGAGAAAAGGTAAGTTTAACCCCTTTCCTCCCCCCCCAGAGCCCGGCGGGAGGGGGACCCTGAGGGTGGGGGCACCCTCAGGGCACTATAGTGCCAGGAAAACGAGTATGTTTTCCTGGCACTATAGTGGTCCTTTAAGTTTGGATTCCAATATTGTTTTTACAATTTACTCTTTTATTTTATCTTTTTCAAATAATAAGGGATACAGAAAGAAAAAAAGGGAAGGAAAAACAACCAAACAAGGTCACTTATCTCTATACATATCATCGATAGCATATAGTTCATCACTTTATATGTGCCTAAATTCCAAAATATAACCTATCTTATATCGTTCATGTATCTTAAATTATATACAGTAAATTACAGTAATAATTAATATACATATTCACAAAATATTTTTTCCTCTCTCCTTTCTTTCCCCTTCTCCCTCCCTCTCCTCTTCTCTATCCCTTTTACTTTTCTTCTAAACTAACCCTTATATTGTCTACATTGCTTTAGCCACTAATAGTGACAGTTATCACTCTAAAAAATATCCCCTTACCAATCATGCCAAAAAAAGCAAAAAAACAAAAAAAAAAACCAAAACACACATAAAACAAAAACAAAAACAAAAAAAAAGCAGGGTAGGGGAAGAATGTTAACCTAGCTTAATTTATAAAGTTATTTTATAAAGTTATTTTCTTCCATAACTAATTAAATGATTAAATGAGATCATCTATATGTTGATTATAGTCAGCAAAATGTATTCCGTATAGAGGCCTCTAGGTTTATCTAAATAATCCAGAGTTTAATTAGTATGTGATAGTAAATATATCCGCCACATTTGGTCTATACCAGGGCTTGATTTCCCTATTTTCATTTGATTCCACATTAACAATTCATGTTCCACTGTTGAGGTCATTAATTCTTCAATTTCTCGTCGAGAAGGTAAAACCTTGGTCTTCCATTGTCTAGCAATTAATATAGATGCTGTACTTAATAAGAGAAAAATCATTTTCTTGATTAATTTTGGTAAATTACTTGGAAGTAGTCGTAACAGTATAGTTTTAGGATCTTGGGATAGTTCAATATTTGTCACATGTTTTATCATCTTGATAACATCATTCCATAAGGAATTAACTGCTTCGCATGACCACCAGACATGTAACATAGTACCTTTAGCTTTATGACATCTCCAGCACTGGTTTGACGTTAAGGGGAACATAGAATTTAAACGTGTTGGTACTAGGTACCACCTATAGAGAATTTTCCGTGCTGCCTCAATATGGGCGGTACTGGTAGTTAGCCCTATATGGGCCGTAAACATTTGTTTCCATTCCGTCAGGGGAATGTTAACTTTTAAATCTTCTTGCCAATCTTGCATAAATTTCCAATTACTCTGCTCAACAGGGTTAGCCAATTTTTGATAACAAATAGACAATGTCTTTTTCGGAGGACATAACGATAAGCATTGTTTTTCAAATTCTGTTATGGAAGCTTGAAGCGTTAATTCTGCTGTTGAAATCTTATTTATAATTACCATCGCTTTAATTTGGAGATAGGCAAATATAAAATTTGAGGGTAATGAAAATTCTTCTTGTAATGCTGGAAAAGATTTAAGGCCCTTTATACTGCATAAATGGAATAAATGTGTAATACCTACCCTTTCCCATTTCTGATAAGGAAACGTACCATTACAGTAAAATAAAATTTTAATTGGGTCGCAAGGGCCCATGGATATGCTGAACATATTTTGTCTCTACAAGTGTCCCAAATTTTGAGAAAATGTTTAGTTAAAGGTAACATATTCTCAATTTTTTGTCTCATTTGATACGGTTTCCAAAGTATTGTTGAAAGGTCTTGTGTTCCACAATAATTACTTTCTATTGCTACCCATTGGGGGGAATAATCCTTTGAATGAACACTAATAACATTCCTTAAAATAGCTGAGTGATAATATGCTTTTATATTAGGTATTCCCATTCCACCATTCATCACAGATCTCAAAAATAAAGCTTTAGGTACTCTCGGGTGTTTACCACCCCAGCTGAAACATACAATGGATGCTTGAAGAGACAGTAAATACTTTTGCGGAAGTTTAATATGCAATGCTCTAAAAAGATATAAAATCTTTGGTAGAATTGACATTTTAAACGCTGCGATCTTTCCCATCCAAGATAAGAACAGATGTTTCCATGAATCCAATTGTTTATCAATTTCTTTCAGAAGCTTTGTGTAGTTAGCTGAGAAGAGCTCTTTCTCTTTATTAGTTATTCTGACACCTAAGAAAATTAAATAATCTTCTCTCCAATCTTCTCTCCAATCATACTGATAGCTTATTTTTAATCTGTCTTCCATTGCCTTCGTAGTATTAAGACACATAGCTTGCGTTTTTACAATATTAAGTTTATAGTATGATTGTTGGCTGTATAATTGCAGTTCTTTATGCAGAGAGGGGAGTGTGATAAGTGGTTGTGTTATTGTAAGAAATACATCGTCAGCAAATAAGCTAAGTTTATACTCCTTATTGCCTACTAACACACCGTGGATGTTACCATTTCTCCGTATTGATATTGCAAGAGGTTCCAAAGCTAACACATAGAGAAGTGGGGATAATGGGCATCCCTGACGGGTCCCATTAGTGATTGAAAAAGCTTACGACTGAAAACCTGCGTATAATACTGTTGCTGAAGGTACACTGTATAAAGCTCTAACTGCAGAAAGAAAAAAGGATGGGAATCCATAGGCCAATAAGGTTTCCTGAAGGAATAACCAATTCAAGCGATCAAAGGCCTTTTCGGCGTCAAGGGATATCATAATGCTTTCCTGTTTAGTGCGGTTTAGGATTCCCTGTAAATCTAACACTTTCCGAATATTATCTGGTCCTTGTCTGCCCATCACAAATCCTACTTGGTCTGTATGTATTAATGTCGGTATAATATTACTGAGTCTTTCTGCAAAAATCTTCGCATAAAGTTTAGCATCAACATTTAATAAAGATATTGGTCTAAAATTTTGACACGTTGTTAATGATTTCCCAGGCTTAGGAATGGTAACTATATGAGCAGACAGGAACTCCGTCGGGAAGGAACCCAATCTAGTAGCGCTATTAAAAAATTTAGTAAGAGCTGAGATTAATTCATTTTTAAATGTAGCATAGTATACACTAGTATACCCATCTGGGCCTGGTGTTTTCCCTTTTGGCATAATTTCAATTAAACGCATCACTTCATCTGTAGTGATAGGTGCACATAATTTTTCTAGATGTTCTGGTGTTATTTGGGGAAGGGCAATATTTGCCAGATATGAACGTATAGATAAATATGTAGGTTGGGATTGAGTATGCTGCTCTTTCAGATTATATAGAGTCATATAATAATGTGCAAATTCGTTACATATCTGTAGCGGTTGCATAATTTTATGACCTTCTTGCGTCTTTATGAATGAAATTCTTACTTGTGCTTGTTTATTCTTCAATCTTTGAGCCAAAACTTTAGTT
>OW240914.1:33113689-33130724 GCA_933207985.1 Pelobates cultripes
CCAAACGAGGGTTCTCCTGCTCTCACCTGTCATTCATTTTTGAGCATAGCAAGAGATCTATGCTGAGATTTGATTGACAGTTGAGGAATGGGACTAGATTCTTTTTGTAATTATAATTTTTGGAAATGTATGTTATCAGTTCTACTAGTAAAATCCATAGATGAACTCTCATTCTCTGTCTTCTAAAACAAGCCCTGTGTACCATGACAGATGCACTAAGATTGGGAGAAAATAGATAACATAATTAGCAAAATTGATAATATAATAAATTGCTAAACGCAATAGGTATAAACTATAAAACGGTTCAAACATTTCTAAGAAAGCACCGTGGATAAAACAGCAAAAATCTTCAAAGCAAGAGGTTTTAGCTGAAATCTATGCTGCATGGGGCCTGGGGGACGTGAAAGAGAGATATCATTATCTAAAGCCCCCTTTCCTCAACAATGTAATTTTCCTATCTCAGCTTTTGGCTGATGAAGGCACACAAAGCCAAAACTTTTACACTTTCAAAGACAAGAGACTGCTGGATCACCCAGAGATCTTCTCATTGTGCAGTGGTTGAGGAGCTACCTGCTCCTGGTGCTCCCATCGCTTGTGATGAGGGACAGATAATTGGGAAAGGAAAGATACGGCAAGAAGATTAAAGAACCATGTTTTTCAATATTTTGCCTTTAATCATCACATATAATACTGACATTAGTTACTTTTAATTACATTAACACACAATAGGAATATGTTCTAGAGCAGGGGTGCCCATAAGGTAAAGCCCCAGATGTTTTAAAACTACAGTTCTTCGTCATTCTAGAGGCATGCAAATGCATGCATAGCATCTAGGGAGTTGTAGTTCTACAACATCTGGGGATCTACATTTTGGGCAGCCCTGTTTTAGAGTTTCTATCTGTATGAAGAACTTAGAAGTAGCAGCACCCCTTTTCTATGCTTTAAAGAAGCTTAACTTACTAATTGCTCATTTGTTTTTATTAAAGCACCATAACCACCTATGCTCACAGTGGCTAACACCTGCAGCAATTTAGAAAAACCCCTGTAGCTATAAGTTTGACCCCATCAAACAGATGGTAGAGAGCTTTTATTTCCTCCATGCCATCCAAATGATAACCATGTTCTGAGTATGTGGTGGGCACGCTGGTCAGATGAGTGCTGCATGAGTTACTAGATCTCTGCAAGTCACATTAATGTTCATTTGGTGGTTGTGCCAGTTATTGCGTACAGCCTCATTCTTAAAACTATGAACACGGCTGTAAGTAGGCTGATGCCAACCGCATTATGGCTACTACCGGCTTACTGAACAGTTCCATTCATTAGGTCTGATCAGTGGAACTGCAGCTAAGAGTGCGTTGCTTAATAATGGTGCTGCTGAAATGGCCATAAAATTATATATAATAAGCCAAAATAATCTGGTGTGTTAACAGTACCAGGGTCCGCTGGGTGACACTTCCTATCCCTTCCCTTCAGTCCTGAATTCAGAAAGCCGCTATTAGTGTTGTGCAGGGTCAGCTCGTTGGCTGAGAGTGTCAGCTCTTCGCTCTCAGCCAACAAGCCAAATCCTGCACCATTGGGCTTAGCTCAGAAAGAGACCTTCCAGCTCTCATTGAAGTAGGGATTGGCAGCCTAATGTCTTTAATGAGTGAGTTTTGGTATACACGTTTAAATGGACACCAATGTAGCCATTACAACTTAAAGAACCACTCCAAACACTTAAAACACTTTAGCTTGCTGAAATGCTTTATGTGTGAAGAGTGTGTCCTCCTTTTTCAGTTTACAAAACGTGCAGATTTTAATAAAAAATGGCACTTTTATAAATTAATCTTGCTACATTCCCCCGGCTGTCAATCAGACAACCGGTCCTGCTATTTCCTGGTTCGGTTAGCTCAGTGGAGCTAAACGCAAGAGAAAGCAATTGCCCAGAGCACCTGCCTTGCAAAGACTTCTCATTGAGCTGCATTGGGAAGTCTGACATTGTTATAAGTCTAAATTCTGCTGTATCAATCTGGCTGAGAAGGGGACGGTCTAGGAACTGTTATCAAATTTGTCACACAGAGCTGTAATGGTGATACTGCTTAGAATATCCCTTTAAAGGCCATGTTGGTTCAGAAAACGACTTTCTGCTTTGTTAGAATCTCCCTGTGCATATTTTACTTTTTAACTTCAGGCAATAATTCCCAAAGGGAGTCAAAACTCCTAGTTTTTTCATGTTTCACAATTAAAATGTAGAAAACACATCGCAAACCTTTTCTGCTTAGTTTTACATTATGTTAATCATTTTTTTTCTGTCTGCAAGTTCTTCCCGAGGAAGTAAAAAAGTGCAGACTTTCATACTTTTCTTGTTTTGGGCATGAAAATGTGTGTATCCTTAGCTATAACCCTGATTTTACGGTTTTCATCCTTAAGCAAAACTGTAAGTCGTATCACCTTCACAGCATCTTGTAGTGGTTATGGTGCTGTGTGCCCGTGTGTGATATTTCTGATTTTCTGTCAAACTATTCAGAAATGATTTGACAAAAAAAGTGGCTTTCCTGGTACCTTCTCTGCAGGAATCAGACATCAAAATTATCAGCTCAAATCTTTTCAATCTTGGATAACACTGATTGGCTGAAGAGCAGGACGCACAGAACAGTTCAGAATTCTCAGCCAATAATTGTCATGCAAGGTTAGACAGATTTGTGGAGATAATGCAAAGGTGTAATTTCTGCATTACCAGAGCAGCAGGTGATGGGGCGGGTAACATGTGCCAGCTAGACCCCTGATTTTTTATCAAACTGTGTCCATACTGGGCTGTGCCCATAGACCTATAGCACCGCAATAATTTGTAATAATTTTGATACTTAGAGTGCCCCTTTAAGCTACTCTAGACTTATATCAGATATAAAATTGTAACATTTAAATCTTTTCATTCTAAAAAGCTTGTGTGTGCATCTCTTCCAATCGACTAAAAGCAGAGCATATTCTTGTTTTACGGCCTCTATTCTGCAGAGAGTTTACCCAGATGTCAGGGAGTCTGGAGGTGGCCTGTCTGACTCATACACACAATGCATCAAAGAAATGCTGATTAAACAGTGTTTACAGTCAGTCAGATAAGCGAGGAATTGCTTTATAAAAGAAAGCACAAACTTTAGAAAATATTTTTATATTATTGCAAATCACATCCAAAAGTAATGAATGTAGGTGTAATGATATTGATGTTACAAAGTTTTGGAGTCCAGTAGGCAGATCAGCAATGTTTTCTGCCAGAGGTAGCCACTCGTTACCCAGGTGGTTGAGCCCCTGAGCCTTGAGTGGCCTTCTGGTCTTAAGCAGAGATGGGAGACTGGAACAGAAAGATGATAATCGTAGTGAGGCAAGCCGAGGTCAGTGGGAAGGAGAAGCAGCAAAGTCAAAACAGTCCAAATTCAGCAACAGGAAGGAGAAACAGGAACACGCTTGATTAGAGTGTACAGGAACCACAATAATCTGGCAAAGGTACAGAGACAGGAAGTGGCTTTTATAGGCCAAGAACCAGACACCTGACCAGACACAGCTGAAGAGAGTGGTCACTGATAACCTTGACTTTACAAGCAATAGTATCAGATCTCAGGTAAATTTGCAAAAGGCAGGCTGGTGTACTGGTAAGGAAGAGGTTTAGCACCATGTAAACCAGGCTTCGAAACCCAGCAGAGTCAGTTCCTCACATTACCTCTACAGGCGCAGCCTCTGGATGCCCTATTTCCTGGTTTAGCAGGGTACTGTGCATGGAAAGACTGAAGAAGATCAGGAGCATGAATATTGTCCACTGGTTCCCACGATCTATCCTCCTCACCATAGCCTTTCCAATGAACCAAATATTGAAGCTTGTTGTGGAAGATCCTGGAGTCAAGAATTTTTTCCACCTCGTATTCATCTTCACCATCCACGAGGACTGGTGGTGGGGCAGGCAAGGCTCGACCAGGGAAAGTATTTTCATGAAAAGGTTTAAGCAGTGCCACGTGAAACACCGGATGTATTTTCATGGAATCCGGAAGTTGCAGACGGAAGGTGACTGCATTGATCTGAGCGATTATCTTAAAAGGTCCCATGAACTTTTGACCCAATTTATGAGAAGGAATCCTAAGCTTAAGATTCTTTGTTGACAGCCAAACCTTGTCACCAACATGATAAACTGGGGCCTCCTTTCTGTGCCTATCAGCAGCTCTTTTGTAACATTCCTGAGCCTCCGAAAGAGTCTCCTTCAACAGTTCTTGGGAATCTCGTAAGGCGGTTAGCCGGTCAGTGACTGCAGGAATGGGAGTAGTAATTGGGAGACTCACTAGAAAGGTTGGATGGTAACCATAATTGGCAAAAAATGGGCTCAGAGAAGTGGAGCAGTGTTGGGCATTGTTATAGGCAAACTCCGCCGTGGGTAGAAAATCCAGCCAGTCATCCTGCAGGTAACTAATATAGCACCGCAAATATTGTTCTAAAGTCTGGTTGGTTCGCTCAGTCTGTCCATTACTTTGTGGATGAAAAGCTGAAGACAGATTTACATTAATACCTAGAATAGAACAAAAATATTTCCAAAAATGAGATGTAAACTGCACTCCCCTGTCAGAAATTACTTCATCAGGCACTCCATGCAAGCGAAATATTTCCCGAATAACAAGGTCAGCAGTCTGTTTAGCTGAAGGGAGACCACGAGCTGGTATGAAATGACTCATCTTGGTTAACCGGTCCACAACAACAAGAATGGTAGTGTGTTCCTTAGAGGGAGGTAGTTCCACAATAAAGTCCATGGATATAGATCCCCAGGGACGATGAGGAATCGGAAGAGGCTGAAGCAAGCCAACAGGGGATGAGCGAGGAGTCTTATGTCTGGCACATACATCACAAGAGGACACATACTTCTTAACATCCTCATAATATTTAGGCCACCAAAAGGATCGGGTAAGTAGTTCTTGTGTCTTTCGGATTCCTGGATGACCTGCTGGTTTAGAGTCATGGTAGAGGCGTAAAACGTCCAGTCGCACTGATTCTGGAACAAACAGACGTTGTTGAAAAATCCAAAACCCATTAAGCATGGTCATATGAAGATCACGAGGAGGATCACGAAAAACTGGATCTTTAGAGTAGCCCTTTTTAATGCGAGACATTAGATCAGAAGGAAAGGTAACTCCTAAAAATCTGCTCTCCGGCAAGATGGTGGCCTTGGTTACTGTAGTATGGAGGGGGTCAGCTATCCTAGACAAGGCATCCGCCTTGCCATTTCTGGAACCAGGGCGGTATGAAATAAAAAAATTAAACCTTGAGAAAAATAGGGATCAGCGTGCTTGTCTGGCTGACAGTCTCTTAGCGGATTGGATACATTCCAGATTTTTGTGATCTGTGAGGACAGTAATTGGATGGGTGGCTCCCTCCAAGAGATGTCTCCATTCAGTGAAGGCAGCTTTTATTTTACTTGCGTCCATACTTAAAACTTTAGGAGTTATTACATACCCCAGGAACTGAATTTCTGTTTGTTCAAACTCACATTTTTCCAGTTTAATGTATAGGTGGTGGGTACGAAGGCGCTCAAGAACAATGCAGACCTGTTTTCTGTGATTTTCAAGATTATCAGAAAATATCAGGATATCATCCAAATATGCCACAACAAACTGATCCAGGAGATCCCGTAGTACATAATTGATTAGATGCTGAAAAGTTACAGGGGCATTACAAAGCCAAAATGGCATTACTAGATATTCGTAATGTCCGTACCTGGTTCTGAAAGCTGTTTTCCATTCATCATTTGGTCTTATGCGAACCAGATTATATGCCCCCCGTAGATCAAGCTTCGTAAATATTTTAGCTGAACGAAGTCTCTCCAGAAGTTCAGGAATGAGAGGCAAGGGATAACGGTTTTTAACAGTGATTTTATTAATGTCCCTGTAATCGACACATGGCCGTAGACTGCCATCTTTCTTTTCTACAAAGAATATAGGAGCTCCTGCTGGAGAAGTGGATGGTCGAATAAAGCCTTTGGCAAGATTTTCTTGTATGTATTCACAAAGTGCTTTCAATTCAGGCTCAGAAAGGGAGTATATACGGCCAAATGGGATAGCAGCTCCAGGTAGCAGCTCTATGGGGCAATCATAAGGCCTGTGAGGTGGAAGCTGATCAGCATTCTTCTTATCACAGACATCTGCAAAATCCCGATATTGTAGCGGAAGCTTAGTTAAGTTTGTAGCAACCATTTCATTAATTGTTGTGGTAACAGGTGTCGCCTTAGAGGGTTGACAATTCATTAAGCAGTGTTCTGAAGGAAAGGACAATGTTCTAGTCTTCCAATCAATCTGTGGGTTATGCAGAGCAAGCCAGGGTATACCCAAAATCACTGGAAACTGTGTTGAGGAAATTAGGTGGAAAGATATAGACTCATGGTGATTCACTTCCAGAATCAATTTTAAGGGCACAGTCTCATGTGTAACCGGGCCTGACGTAAGTGGAGAACCGTCTACTGTTTCCATTAACACAGGTGAAGATTTAGGGATAGACTGAATTTTATTTCCTGCTGCAAATTTAATGTCCATAAAGTTTCCGCCTGCTCCGGAATCTATCATAGCTGTAGTTGAAATTTTATTATCACCATATTGCAAAGTGATAGGCACCACCAAATGAGGATGTTGAGTCATCATACCTTCTTCACCCTGAGCCAGAGAAAACAAAGGTTGTGTGACAGAATCCAGTTGGTCTGAAATCTGGGATTGGTGTTGAATCTGTGCACCCTCAGCAGTCATAGCTATTGTTCTTTTAGACTTGTTAGGGCAATTGATGGCATAATGCCCTGCACTACCACAATACAGGCATAAGTTGTGAGTGCGTCGCCACTGTTTTTCTTCATTGGATAATGGCCCTCTTATTAGATCTACCTGCATAGCCTCAGGTTCAGAGTCTGTAGGTGTTTGTGGGGTCGGAGTAGAAATTCTTGAATAGAAAGTAGGAGTAGCACTTGGTTTAAAAGAGCCCTGTCTTTCCAATCTTCTTTCTGAAAGTCTCCGATCAATACGGATAGCCAACCGCACAAATGCATCAAACTCAACAGGAAGATCAACACGAGCTAGCTCATCTTTTATAGCTTCTGAGAGACCCCTTCTGAAGTGGAACCTCTGGGCTGATTGGTTCCAAGTAGTATCAGTAACCCACTGTCTGAATTCAGCAGCATATTCAGCCACAGAGCGCCTCCCTTGATGTAAATGAAGGAGAGTGGCTTCTGCTGTAGCACAGCGATTGGGATCATCAAAAACTAGGCACATGGCCTCAAGAAAGTCTTTTAAATTTCCCAAGACTGGACTGTCCTGTTCCAGAAAAGGGGAGCCCCAGGCCAGGGCTTCATCTTTGAAGAGGGAAAAAATAAATCCCACCTTCTCTCTTTCAGATGGAAAACGGTTAGATAACATCATGAAATGCAAACGGCATTGATTTAGGAAACCCCTGAATTTTTTGCGGTCTCCTCCAAATTTTTCTGGTAGAGGCAAGCGGGCATCTTGTGCAGGTGTAACAGTAGTAGTAGCAGCAGCCGCAACATCATGTGCCCTGTAGCTGGTAAGCTCACTATGCATTGATCGAACTTCATTTTGCAGTTCAGCTACCTGATCCTGCAGCACTTGAATGGTCTGTGCCTGGGTCTGCATAGTTCTTGCATTAAAAGCAACCTGCTGGGCCAATGCAGAATCTGATCCGACGGTCTCCATGAATGGGCCAGATTATTCTGTAATGATATTGATGTTACAAAGTTTTGGAGTCCAGTAGCCAGATCAGCAATGTTTTCTGCCAGAGGTAGCCACTCGTTACCCAGGTGGTTGAGCCCCTGAGCCTTGAGTGGCCTTCTGGTCTTAAGCAGAGATGGGAGACTGGAACAGAAAGATGATAATCGTAGTGAGGCAAGCCGAGGTCAGTGGGAAGGAGAAGCAGCAAAGTCAAAACAGTCCAAATTCAGCAACAGGAAGGAGAAACAGGAACACGCTTGATTAGAGAGTACAGGAACCACAATAATCTGGCAAAGGTACAGAGACAGGAAGTGGCTTTTATAGGCCAAGAACCAGACACCTGACCAGACACAGCTGAAGAGAGTTGTCACTGATAACCTTGACTCTACAAGCAATGGTATCAGATCTCAGGTAAATTTGCAAAAGGCAGGCTGGTGTACTGGTAAGGAAGAGGTTTAGCACCATGTAAACCAGGGTTCGAAACCCAGCAGAGTCAGTTCCTCACAGTAGGAAATCTTGGTTTTATGTTAATGGAATAAATATTCCATACTGTAGTTATTTGTGAAGTGAAGGATAATATTTAAAAAAATATGGTATTGTCCCTGTTATGTCGATTTAGAAGAGCTGTGAAGACTTCATCAAAGGACACCTCTTATCAAGCACCATATTAATAGATTTTGTGTTTATGCCTCCCCATTTTTTTAAAAATAGTTTCCTAAACTCTTTTTATGCAAGATAATATTTCAGGGACAAGAAAAAAGGATCACATAAAAAAAGAACATTAGAGGGAGATTCTGGGCATGGTAACATTATCTTGTAAGGTTTTGTGTGTACATGTATGCTGTTTGTGGTATTGTGTGTGTGCCCTGTTTGTAGTATTTATGTGTGTGTCTGTTTGTGGTATTATGCATTTGTATGTGGACAGTTCGTGGTATTTGTCCTGGTGTATGTGGGCTGCCTGATGTGTGAAGTCTATGTTTTGTGTGCATGTTGTCTCTGAATGTATGTGAGTTGCTTGTAGTATTTGTGTGTTGTGGGGACTGTCTGTGGTGTAGCATGTATATGTTGTCTGTGTGTGGAACTCTGTGCATCTGTGGGATGTTTGCTGTGTTATGAATGTTTGTTGACTGTTTGAAGTTTTCTGTGTGTGTGCTGTCTGTGACTTTAAGGGTGTGATGCAGGCTGTTTGTGACATTGTGTGTATGTTACCAGCGTATTATATTATTTTTGTATGTGGGCTGTTTGATTTATTTTGTGTATGCTGTGGGTATGCATTTTTACTGCTTATAGTATTTGTGTGTGATGAGGGCTATTTGTGGTGTTGTCTATGTGGGTTATTTAAGGTGTTGTGTGTGTACATGTTGGCTGTCTGTGATGTTGTGTGTATGTGAAGGGTGTTTGTGGGGTTATGTTTGTTACTGTTTGCAGGGATGTTATGGTGGGCTGTTTACTGAAATACCGAAACCGGCGATCCAGTGGTGGAATTCATAGTCTGCACCATCCATGGGTGCAGACTCTTTTTGACTCTCTCTTTGTTCTGGTGCTTTACCAGTGAGATAGAACATTGCCATGGCAATGCACTGAATCACGAGGGAGTGCCCCTTGTGGTGTCTACACCCGGTGGATGTGCACAGCACAGGCTCCCTTGTGCTCGCTGCGCTATTGTGCACTGGGCTGGCTGTGGAGATACTCTGACCTCCTCATCTTGCCCATTAGGATCTGCAGCCTTCTGTGCCGTGCAAAGGCACCCCCATGTGCCATAGGTAGCCGACCCTTGGCCTAGTTCTTTGTTCACAAATCTCACACATCTCAGTGTGGATGGTCCTATTTGCTTGGAGGATGTAGTATGTATAGATTTGACGGATTGGGGTCGCTGTCATTGAAAAGTGTGACATCATATATCCCTGCAACCTCCATCAGTATGAGAGCATTCACAGATATCTGTACGATGCAGACTCTAACCCAATGACTCTTTTGTTATCAATGACAACAGGTATTTTATGAATGTCATGATCACTTTCTTATCTCCCCCTGCGGTCACCGACAAAAACCTCCAGGGACATTGTGCATACTGTAAGCCAGTAGCCTGGTCAGCCTTAGATACTGCAGTCCACCGCACAATATCCCAACAATATGGAGCTCCTAGAAAATATGGACAGTAGGATAGATAAGAGGGGAAAATGGCAAACAAGGGCCAGGAAGGTTTCCTGAGTTATTTGCTTTGCAATATAATTGAAAACAGAATTGAGTGCTCCGTTTATATATATATATATATTAAAAATGTTTTTTTAAACATAAAAATAGTAATGGCAAAATACTGTTTCTATTTAACCATTTAACCAATGATGACAACACAATTCCTTAAGACTCAAAGTTTAGACATTTGTGAAGGCAAGTCACATATTCATATCACATCATGAGAGTATTAATACTATATCACTATAATAGTAAGAAGTATTAATATAGCTATTTAATGTATTTTAAAAAAAAATTACAATGAAATCCAATAAACTGTGTATGTACCCACTTATTTTAGCGCATTATGCAGAAAATATACTAAATACATTTAAAATAATGAACAAATAAAATATCTAGCTTCATTGATAGCTTTTATTCCTGATGATATTTGCAGCCATTGCTCTACAATCCAGGGCCGCCTATTCCTCTCCTCGGCTCCCTGAAGATATAGCCACCAGGAGCTACACCAGCTTTGTTCACAATCACAAGTTAAGATAGACCTTTTCCCACCATTTATTCCCCCAGTTAAGGGACTCCTGGATTGCAGTAAGAGAAATGGCACCTCACTCAGGACTCAGTTAAGGATATTCTGGCTACAGATTTATTCAGTAGACATCAAATTGTAGAGAACAGAAACTTGAATTTGAACCTTTAAGCATTAATAAGTTTAAATAATTCTCTATTGAGGCTCTACTATTTTTGCCTGACTTTAGGAAATGTTATTTTATTATATTTTTATAGAATTATAAGCCTATTCCAAAAAGCTATCTCCATAGTACAGCCGAGTATTCTTTTTCTCTAGCCCTGTCAATGACCCATGAGGATAAAATGGTGCCTTTCTATTTTAAATAAAGCTTCAGCACTCCTTGAGGAACTGTGAATTTTTATTTTGTTTCATATTCCATGAGTCATGTGCTGCAATATGTTATTTTGTTAGCAAATGTTTCCCATTAGTACAAATCTGTAGTCCATTTTTTAAGTGTATTAATAATGTTTTGAGTGTTAAGGTTTATGTCATTGGTGAGCTAAGAGCTCAATTTGTGGTGTGAAACAAATTCCACACTGGATCACATGCCAAAACACACCCACCCATAGATTCTACTCTGTTCCTCATGTGTAATATGACAGCTGTCTGTTTCTACCTCCACTACACGTGCCTATTTAATGTAATTTAACATCTGGTGGAAACAGCTATCTTAAAAATTCCGAACCCTGACAGTAGATGCCGACCAACATTCTAACCAAACATAAAGATCTGTCCAACATTGTAACCAAACATAAAGACCTATCCAAGACTCTAACCAAACATAAAGACATGTCCAACATTCTAACCAAACAGGCCTGTCCAACATTCTAACCAAATATAAAGACCTTCCCAACATTCTAATAAAACATAAACACCTGTCCAAGATTCTAACCAAACATAAAGACCTGTCCAACATTCTAATAAAACATAAAGACCTGCCCAAGATTTGAGCCAAACATAAAGACCTGCCCAACATTCTAACCAAACATTAAGAACTATCCAACATTCTAACCAAATATAAAGACTTTTTTTAACATTCTAACCAAACATAAAGAAATGTGCAACATTCTAACCAAATATAAAGACTTGTTTAGCATTCTAACCAAACATAAGGACCTGCACAACATTCTAACCAAACATAAAGACCTGTCCAACATTCTAAACAAACAGGCCTGTCCAACATTCTAAACAAACATAAAGACCTGTCCAACATTCTAATAAAACATAAAGACCTGTCCAAGATTTGAGCCAAACATAAAGACCTGCCCAACATTCTAACCAAACATAAAGACCTGTCCAACATTCTAACAAAACATAAAGACCTGTCCAAGATTCTAACTAAACATAAAGACCTGTCCAACATTCTAACAAAACATAAAAACCTGTCCAAGATTCTAACCAAACATAAAGACATGTCCAACATTCTAACAAAACATAAAGACCTGTCCAAGATTCTAACCAAACATAAAGACCTGTCCAACATTCTAATAAAACATAAAGACCTGTCCAAGACTTGAGCCAAACATAAAGACCTGCCCAACATTCTAACCAAACATAATGACCTGTCCAAGATTCTAACCAAACATAAAGACCTGCCCAAGATTCTAACCAAACATAAAGACCTGTCTAACATTCTAACCAAATATAAAGACCTGTCCAACATTCTAACCAAATATAAAGACTTGTTTAACATTCTAACCAAACATAAAGAAATGTGCAACATTCTAACCAAATATAAAGACTTGTTTAACATTCTAAACCTGGGCAAGTCAGGACAAGAGGAACTGTTTATGCTCTGTGCTGGAAGGAGTAGAGATTTTTAAAGTTCCATGGTAGCGAAAAGATGCAACATTTTTAGAGGAGTGCTTAGAGGAGCTGTCTACAGTCCTGACTCTGTCACTTCAGGACACACAGTGTCAAATTGTAAACCATCACAAAATAAGGTACTGTATACAGTGTTCAAGGAGCTGTCCAAAGTTCTGATCAAGCAGACAGAGAGCTGCTTAATATTGTATACCTTCAATATTCTCAACCAGCAGCCAGGGAGTTCTCCTGAGACTGGAGACTCCAATAGTGGCCTTTAAATAACTTGCGCTTGCAGCTGGGATGCTGTCCTAAATCCTGATCCTTCAATATTCTAATCATGCAGCTGAGGGATTCTGCTGTGATTTGGGCCAGAGTTAAAGGATATGTTCTGTGTTCTGAGCCAGGAGCTGGGAAGCTATCCTGATATCGGAGACACCATAGAACACTGGTAGGCAACCTTCGGCACTCCAGATGTTTTGGACTACATCTCCCATAATGCTCGTACAGCCACAATGCTGTCAAAGCATCAAGGGAGATGTAGTCCACAACATCTGGGGTGCCGAAGGTTGCCTATCCCTGCCATAGAAGAACAATGTTCAGCATCATCATTCAAAATATGTAGCAATCAGTATGTAAAATGATTTTCCTTGAGTGTAATATGATGTTAAAAATAAAAAATGGAAATATATATAAATTTATATATACAAACCACGATTCCAGCACTCATGGTCCCTGGTCTTTAGAATGCCCTGGTGCTAACTCCAGCCATAATACAGGAATGAAGACGAGTGCACTCTGGGGTCTGTAGAAAGTATAGATGCTTTTATTCAGCACAAATCATACAAATCATTGTTTCAGTCCAACCGTCTTGAGAAAAGTCCTGTTGGCCTGAAACGTTGATGTATGATTTGTGCTGAATAAAAGCATTGGTTACATTATATGATCATACATTGCATAAGCCTGCTATAACGTCAATGTACCCCATCATGGCAGGTCCTACACTAACAGCCTAATGTCTGCTCTTATGAGATTAACCCACTTACTTGGGGGAAAAAATCCATCTGGGGCTCTCTGCAGTACAAGGATAGATAGGGATGAGGCACCTGTGACATATATATAAATGCTTAGTTGAACCCTATATCCATCCATTAGAGCTGGTAAATATCAGTGACACAGAGCACTGAGTACAAACAGCAGGAGTACGGTAGGGAAAGGTAAATGTTGGCAGGGTTTGTTAGCCAGGAAATTAAAATTACTGTAACTGTGAAAGAAAATTCCATAACCATAGGCAAAAGCTGAACTCATCACAAAAGGGTATTGCACAAAGTAATTGCAAAGAAAGATCAAAGACAATAAGTCGTGAAATAAATGCCAAAGGAAAAATATATATTTGGAGGAAAGAACAATATAAATCTCTACCAAACTGGGCTGAGGAAGATGAACGAACGTCTAGTCAATAATGTCCAATAAAAGTGTGTCTTTTGGACCCGGGGATGCATACGCTTTATTATAAAAGAATGGGACTCTGGGCAATGCACATTCTTCATATGGCGAGTTCTGGTATTGTAGGAGACAACTGAGCAATGCAGAGTAGAGACAGGTGCTGATTGAACTTTACGTCCCTCGATATGTCAGACAAAATGTTATGTTTGTCTCTGAGAGGCAGTGTGACCTATAAAAGAATGCAGTTAAATAGTTTCAGGCATATGTCGACACTTTTGCCTCCTCGAAAGACAGACCTGGAAGGATGTACCGTATCCTCGGTAATACGGAGAGTCAAACAGCCCTAGGCAGGAACTACAAAGTTATCTTAAACCACTTCATTAATATGGAAAATCAGGGTTTCTCACAGAAAGAAAGCAAATATATTTAACAAAAATTATATTGTTTTAAAACCTTTAAAGTGAGTAAGAGTCATATCAGTGCTAGGTTTGAATAGGCTCCTCAGTACAATGGTGCATACTATATATTGTATAATGGTGTATATTGCATATTGTATAATGGTGTATGGTGTGTAATGGTGTATATTGTATTGTATATTGTATAATGTGTATATTGCATATTGTATAATGTATAATGGTGTATGGTGTATAATGGTGTATATTGTATAGTGTATAATGGTGTATATTGTATAATGGTGTATATTGTATATTGTATAATGGTGTATAGTGTATAATGGTGTATAGTGTATAATGGTGTATATTGTATAGTGTATAATGGTGTATAGTGTATAATAGTGTATATTGCATATTGCATAATGGAGTATTGTGTATATTGTTACATAGTTACATAGCTGAAAAGAGACTTGCGTCCATCAAGTTCAGCCTTCCTCACAAATGTTGTTGCTGTTGATCCAAAAGAAGGCTAAAAACCTGGTCTGAAGTGCTTCCAATTTTGCCACAAACTAGGAAAAAATTCCTTCTTGACCCCAAAATAGCAGTCAGATGTCTCCTTGGATCAAGCAGCTATTACCCCACTAATTAGAAATTATATCCCTGTATGTTAATGTTTTTGTAAGTATTTATCCAATTTCAGTTTAAACATCTGTATGGACTCTGACAAAACCACCTCTTCAGGGAGAGAATTCCATATCCTTATTGTTCTTACTGTAAAAAAACCTTTTCTTTGCCTTAGATGAAATCTCCTTTCTTCCAGCCTAAATGTGTGACCTTGTGTCCTATGTATAGCCCTGTTTATGAATAGATGTCCAGATAAAGGTTTGTACTGGCCCCGAATATATTTGTATAAAGTTATTGTAACGAATCACCTGGCACCCCGACTGGGTACCTCCGTTAAAGGATGCTCCTAACATTTCCTGAGGACTCCAAGCACTCTGGCAGACACCACAATTACCGAACCGGAGAAGCGTATATCTTCTCTCAAGCATATGAATGCTATAAACAGCTGAATAGGCAAAAACCATACGGATGGGTTTAGGCTCCTAGCAGTCAAACTGGAACAGCATACAATAAATCCTTCCCCAATAATGAGACGACACTTCACTTTGAGGGTTAAGCAGGAACTGTCTGTACTGGCACATACAGCCTCTTTTATTCCCATTCCACAAACTTAGTACTGCCCACAGGATTTTACAGAACAACCAATCAATCTGTACAATACACACAGACACTCCCACACAAAATCCTCCCCTCTGCCTGTGATACAATTACCTTACACAATGGGTAATCTAATTATCACAGACAGAGAAATACAGTTTCATAAAACACATCACAAGGACCCCAAAACATGCAATAACCCCATAAAAAAAATTGGAACCGGGGGATCTGAGTGAACCACATATCCAAAATTCACCCAGATCCGTTCAGTACTTTGGAAGATACAGTTTAATGCAGATTCTGCAGAACATATGCAGGCTAAATGAAAAACAATTACCGTATAATGTGTCCCCTGCTGTATAGTCCAAAACCACCGCACGATGTCTCTGTGCAACAAATACTGGCGAGATGGCACCGTGTTGAAAAGTCCAAACAGTGTCTGTGAGTTAAAATGGCCGCCATCCATTGTTCTCACCATGTACTTCATCCATTGTTCTCACCATGTGCCTCTGATACAGGAAATGGTGGCCGCCCAGTAACTCCACAGTATGTCCCCAGATGGTTCTTAAAGGGCCAGCAGCAGCACAACACAAATCCATTATGCCCAAATCATGTCTTTAAAGGGCAATACATCCCAGGGGCCATAGTCACATGGCAGGAGGCTGGAAATCAGTCTTCTCCAATGCCCAGTGGCGAGGTCGGTTTCGCCACAGTTATCATATCCCTCTCTCAGGCGCCGTTTTTCCAAACTAAACAGATTTAATTTTTTTAACCTTTCTTCATAACTAAAATGCTCCATTCCTTTTATCAATTTTGTAGCTCGTCTCTGGACCCTCTCCAGTGCCATGATATCCTTCTTTAGAACAGGTGCCCAAAATTGCACAGCATATTCAGGTGTGGTCTTACCAGCGATTTATAAAGAGGCAAAATTATATTTTCATCCCGAGAATTTATGCCCCTATTTATACATGACAAAACCTTACTGGCCGTAGCAACTGCAGATTGACATTGCATATTGCTGCCTAATTTGTTGTCTATAACAATTCCTAAATCCTTCTCGTGTGTGGTTATCCCTAATTCACTACCATTTAGGGTGTAAGTTGCTTGTACATTCTTGATCCAGAAGTTTATCACTTTGCATTTCTCTATGTTAAATTGTATAATGGTTTATATTGCATATTGTATAATGGGGTATAGTGCATATTGTATAATGGGGTATTGTGTATATTGTATAATGGTGTATATTGCATATTGTATAATGGTGTATAGTGTATAATGGTGTATATTGTATAATGGTGCATATTGTATAATGGTGTATATTGTATAATGGTGTATATTGCATATTGTATAATGGTGTATATTGTATAATGGTGTATATTGCATATTGTATAATGGTGTATATTGTATAGTGTATAATGGTGTATAGTGTATAATTGTGTATATTGTATAGTGTATAATGGTGTATATTGTATAATGGTGTATATTGTATAGTGTATAATGGTGTATAGTGTATAATGGTGTATATTGCATATTGTATAATGGTGCATATTGTATAATGGTGTATTGTGTATAATGGTGTATAGTGTATAATGGTGTATATTGTATAATGGTGTATATTGTATAGTGTATAATGGTGTATATTGCATATTGTATAATGGTGCATATTGTATAATGGTGTATTGTGTATAATAGTGTAT
>OW240914.1:33136045-33176689 GCA_933207985.1 Pelobates cultripes
GGAAGTGGCTTTTATAGGCCAAGAACCAGACACCTGACCAGACACAGCTGAAGAGAGTTGTCACTGATAACCTTGACTCTACAAGCAATGGTATCAGATCTCAGGAAAATTTGCAAAAGGCAGGCTGGTGTACTGGTAAGGAAGAGGTTTAGCACCATGTAAACCAGGGTTCGAAACCCAGCAGAGTCAGTTCCTCACAGTAGGAAATCTTGGTTTTATGTTAATGGAATAAATATTCCATACTGTAGTTATTTGTGAAGTGAAGGATAATATTTAAAAAAATATGGTATTGTCCCTGTTATGTCGATTTAGAAGAGCTGTGAAGACTTCATCAAAGGACACCTCTTATCAAGCACCATATTAATAGATTTTGTGTTTATGCCTCCCCATTTTTTTAAAAATAGTTTCCTAAACTCTTTTTATGCAAGATAATATTTCAGGGACAAGAAAAAAGGATCACATAAAAAAAGAACATTAGAGGGAGATTCTGGGCATGGTAACATTATCTTGTAAGGTTTTGTGTGTACATGTATGCTGTTTGTGGTATTGTGTGTGTGCCCTGTTTGTAGTATTTATGTGTGTGTCTGTTTGTGGTATTATGCATTTGTATGTGGACAGTTCGTGGTATTTGTCCTGGTGTATGTGGGCTGCCTGATGTGTGAAGTCTATGTTTTGTGTGCATGTTGTCTCTGAATGTATGTGAGTTGCTTGTAGTATTTGTGTGTTGTGGGGACTGTCTGTGGTGTAGCATGTATATGTTGTCTGTGTGTGGAACTCTGTGCATCTGTGGGATGTTTGCTGTGTTATGAATGTTTGTTGACTGTTTGAAGTTTTCTGTGTGTGTGCTGTCTGTGACTTTAAGGGTGTGATGCAGGCTGTTTGTGACATTGTGTGTATGTTACCAGCGTATTATATTATTTTTGTATGTGGGCTGTTTGATTTATTTTGTGTATGCTGTGGGTATGCATTTTTACTGCTTATAGTATTTGTGTGTGATGAGGGCTATTTGTGGTGTTGTCTATGTGGGTTATTTAAGGTGTTGTGTGTGTACATGTTGGCTGTCTGTGATGTTGTGTGTATGTGAAGGGTGTTTGTGGGGTTATGTTTGTTACTGTTTGCAGGGATGTTATGGTGGGCTGTTTACTGAAATACCGAAACCGGCGATCCAGTGGTGGAATTCATAGTCTGCACCATCCATGGGTGCAGACTCTTTTTGACTCTCTCTTTGTTCTGGTGCTTTACCAGTGAGATAGAACATTGCCATGGCAATGCACTGAATCACGAGGGAGTGCCCCTTGTGGTGTCTACACCCGGTGGATGTGCACAGCACAGGCTCCCTTGTGCTCGCTGCGCTATTGTGCACTGGGCTGGCTGTGGAGATACTCTGACCTCCTCATCTTGCCCATTAGGATCTGCAGCCTTCTGTGCCGTGCAAAGGCACCCCCATGTGCCATAGGTAGCCGACCCTTGGCCTAGTTCTTTGTTCACAAATCTCACACATCTCAGTGTGGATGGTCCTATTTGCTTGGAGGATGTAGTATGTATAGATTTGACGGATTGGGGTCGCTGTCATTGAAAAGTGTGACATCATATATCCCTGCAACCTCCATCAGTATGAGAGCATTCACAGATATCTGTACGATGCAGACTCTAACCCAATGACTCTTTTGTTATCAATGACAACAGGTATTTTATGAATGTCATGATCACTTTCTTATCTCCCCCTGCGGTCACCGACAAAAACCTCCAGGGACATTGTGCATACTGTAAGCCAGTAGCCTGGTCAGCCTTAGATACTGCAGTCCACCGCACAATATCCCAACAATATGGAGCTCCTAGAAAATATGGACAGTAGGATAGATAAGAGGGGAAAATGGCAAACAAGGGCCAGGAAGGTTTCCTGAGTTATTTGCTTTGCAATATAATTGAAAACAGAATTGAGTGCTCCGTTTATATATATATATATATTAAAAATGTTTTTTTAAACATAAAAATAGTAATGGCAAAATACTGTTTCTATTTAACCATTTAACCAATGATGACAACACAATTCCTTAAGACTCAAAGTTTAGACATTTGTGAAGGCAAGTCACATATTCATATCACATCATGAGAGTATTAATACTATATCACTATAATAGTAAGAAGTATTAATATAGCTATTTAATGTATTTTAAAAAAAAATTACAATGAAATCCAATAAACTGTGTATGTACCCACTTATTTTAGCGCATTATGCAGAAAATATACTAAATACATTTAAAATAATGAACAAATAAAATATCTAGCTTCATTGATAGCTTTTATTCCTGATGATATTTGCAGCCATTGCTCTACAATCCAGGGCCGCCTATTCCTCTCCTCGGCTCCCTGAAGATATAGCCACCAGGAGCTACACCAGCTTTGTTCACAATCACAAGTTAAGATAGACCTTTTCCCACCATTTATTCCCCCAGTTAAGGGACTCCTGGATTGCAGTAAGAGAAATGGCACCTCACTCAGGACTCAGTTAAGGATATTCTGGCTACAGATTTATTCAGTAGACATCAAATTGTAGAGAACAGAAACTTGAATTTGAACCTTTAAGCATTAATAAGTTTAAATAATTCTCTATTGAGGCTCTACTATTTTTGCCTGACTTTAGGAAATGTTATTTTATTATATTTTTATAGAATTATAAGCCTATTCCAAAAAGCTATCTCCATAGTACAGCCGAGTATTCTTTTTCTCTAGCCCTGTCAATGACCCATGAGGATAAAATGGTGCCTTTCTATTTTAAATAAAGCTTCAGCACTCCTTGAGGAACTGTGAATTTTTATTTTGTTTCATATTCCATGAGTCATGTGCTGCAATATGTTATTTTGTTAGCAAATGTTTCCCATTAGTACAAATCTGTAGTCCATTTTTTAAGTGTATTAATAATGTTTTGAGTGTTAAGGTTTATGTCATTGGTGAGCTAAGAGCTCAATTTGTGGTGTGAAACAAATTCCACACTGGATCACATGCCAAAACACACCCACCCATAGATTCTACTCTGTTCCTCATGTGTAATATGACAGCTGTCTGTTTCTACCTCCACTACACGTGCCTATTTAATGTAATTTAACATCTGGTGGAAACAGCTATCTTAAAAATTCCGAACCCTGACAGTAGATGCCGACCAACATTCTAACCAAACATAAAGATCTGTCCAACATTGTAACCAAACATAAAGACCTATCCAAGACTCTAACCAAACATAAAGACATGTCCAACATTCTAACCAAACAGGCCTGTCCAACATTCTAACCAAATATAAAGACCTTCCCAACATTCTAATAAAACATAAACACCTGTCCAAGATTCTAACCAAACATAAAGACCTGTCCAACATTCTAATAAAACATAAAGACCTGCCCAAGATTTGAGCCAAACATAAAGACCTGCCCAACATTCTAACCAAACATTAAGAACTATCCAACATTCTAACCAAATATAAAGACTTTTTTTAACATTCTAACCAAACATAAAGAAATGTGCAACATTCTAACCAAATATAAAGACTTGTTTAGCATTCTAACCAAACATAAGGACCTGCACAACATTCTAACCAAACATAAAGACCTGTCCAACATTCTAAACAAACAGGCCTGTCCAACATTCTAAACAAACATAAAGACCTGTCCAACATTCTAATAAAACATAAAGACCTGTCCAAGATTTGAGCCAAACATAAAGACCTGCCCAACATTCTAACCAAACATAAAGACCTGTCCAACATTCTAACAAAACATAAAGACCTGTCCAAGATTCTAACTAAACATAAAGACCTGTCCAACATTCTAACAAAACATAAAAACCTGTCCAAGATTCTAACCAAACATAAAGACATGTCCAACATTCTAACAAAACATAAAGACCTGTCCAAGATTCTAACCAAACATAAAGACCTGTCCAACATTCTAATAAAACATAAAGACCTGTCCAAGACTTGAGCCAAACATAAAGATCTGCCCAACATTCTAACCAAACATAATGACCTGTCCAAGATTCTAACCAAACATAAAGACCTGCCCAAGATTCTAACCAAACATAAAGACCTGTCTAACATTCTAACCAAATATAAAGACCTGTCCAACATTCTAACCAAATATAAAGACTTGTTTAACATTCTAACCAAACATAAAGAAATGTGCAACATTCTAACCAAATATAAAGACTTGTTTAACATTCTAAACCTGGGCAAGTCAGGACAAGAGGAACTGTTTATGCTCTGTGCTGGAAGGAGTAGAGATTTTTAAAGTTCCATGGTAGCGAAAAGATGCAACATTTTTAGAGGAGTGCTTAGAGGAGCTGTCTACAGTCCTGACTCTGTCACTTCAGGACACACAGTGTCAAATTGTAAACCATCACAAAATGAGGTACTGTATACAGTGTTCAAGGAGCTGTCCAAAGTTCTGATCAAGCAGACAGAGAGCTGCTTAATATTTTATACCTTCAATATTCTCAACCAGCAGCCAGGGAGTTCTCCTGAGACTGGAGACTCCAATAGTGGCCTTTAAATAACTTGCACTTGCAGCTGGGATGCTGTCCTAAATCCTGATCCTTCAATATTCTAATCATGCAGCTGAGGGATTGTGCTGTGATTTGGGCCAGAGTTAAAGGATATGTTCTGTGTTCTGAGCCAGGAGCTGGGAAGCTATCCTGATATCGGAGACACCATAGAACACCGGTAGGCAACCTTCGGCACTCCAGATGTTTTGGACTACATCTCCCATAATGCTCGTACAGCCACAATGCTGTCAAAGCATCAAGGGAGATGTAGTCCACAACATCTGGGGTGCCGAAGGTTGCCTATCCCTGCCATAGAAGAACAATGTTCAGCATCATCATTCAAAATATGTAGCAATCAGTATGTAAAATGATTTTCCTTGAGTGTAATATGATGTTAAAAATAAAAAATGGAAATATATATAAATTTATATATACAAACCACGATTCCAGCACTCATGGTCCCTGGTCTTTAGAATGCCCTGGTGCTAACTCCAGCCATAATACAGGAATGAAGACGAGTGCACTCTGGGGTCTGTAGAAAGTATAGATGCTTTTATTCAGCACAAATCATACAAATCATTGTTTCAGTCCAACCGTCTTGAGAAAAGTCCTGTTGGCCTGAAACGTTGATGTATGATTTGTGCTGAATAAAAGCATTGGTTACATTATATGATCATACATTGCATAAGCCTGCTATAACGTCAATGTACCCCATCATGGCAGGTCCTACACTAACAGCCTAATGTCTGCTCTTATGAGATTAACCCACTTACTTGGGGGAAAAAATCCATCTGGGGCTCTCTGCAGTACAAGGATAGATAGGGATGAGGCACCTGTGACATATATATAAATGCTTAGTTGAACCCTATATCCATCCATTAGAGCTGGTAAATATCAGTGACACAGAGCACTGAGTACAAACAGCAGGAGTACGGTAGGGAAAGGTAAATGTTGGCAGGGTTTGTTAGCCAGGAAATTAAAATTACTGTAACTGTGAAAGAAAATTCCATAACCATAGGCAAAAGCTGAACTCATCACAAAAGGGTATTGCACAAAGTAATTGCAAAGAAAGATCAAAGACAATAAGTCGTGAAATAAATGCCAAAGGAAAAATATATATTTGGAGGAAAGAACAATATAAATCTCTACCAAACTGGGCTGAGGAAGATGAACGAACGTCTAGTCAATAATGTCTAATAAAAGTGTGTCTTTTGGACCCGGGGATGCATACGCTTTATTATAAAAGAATGGGACTCTGGGCAATGCACATTCTTCATATGGCGAGTTCTGGTATTGTAGGAGACAACTGAGCAATGCAGAGTAGAGACAGGTGCTGATTGAACTTTACGTCCCTCGATATGTCAGACAAAATGTTATGTTTGTCTCTGAGAAGCAGTGTGACCTATAAGAGAATGCAGTTAAATAGTTTCAGGCATATGTCGACACTTTTGCCTCCTCGAAAGACAGACCTGGAAGGATGTACCGTATCCTCGGTAATACGGAGAGTCAAACAGCCCTAGGCAGGAACTACAAAGTTATCTTAAACCACTTCATTAATATGGAAAATCAGGGTTTCTCACAGAAAGAAAGCAAATATATTTAACAAAAATTATATTGTTTTAAAACCTTTAAAGTGAGTAAGAGTCATATCAGTGCTAGGTTTGAATAGGCTCCTCAGTACAATGGTGCATACTATATATTGTATAATGGTGTATATTGCATATTGTATAATGGTGTATGGTGTGTAATGGTGTATATTGTATAGTGTATAATGGTGTATAGTGTATAATAGTGTATATTGCATATTGCATAATGGGGTATTGTGTATATTGTTACATAGTTACATAGCTGAAAAGAGACTTGCGTCCATCAAGTTCAGCCTTCCTCACAAATGTTGTTGCTGTTGATCCAAAAGAAGGCTAAAAACCTGGTCTGAAGTGCTTCCAATTTTGCCACAAACTAGGAAAAAATTCCTTCTTGACCCCAAAATAGCAGTTAGATGTCTCCTTGGATCAAGCAGCTATTACCCCACTAATTAGAAATGATATCCCTGTATGTTAATGTTTTTGTAAGTATTTATCCAATTTCAGTTTAAACATCTGTATGGACTCTGACAAAACCACCTCTTCAGGCAGAGAATTCCATATCCTTATAGTTCTTACTGTAAAAAAACCTTTTCTTTGCCTTAGATGAAATCTCCTTTCTTCCAGCCTAAATGTGTGACCTTGTGTCCTATGTATAGCCCTGTTTATGAATAGATGTCCAGATAAAGGTTTGTACTGGCCCCGAATATATTTGTATAAAGTTATTGTAACGAATCACCTGGCACCCCGACTGGGTACCTCCGTTAAAGGATGCTCCTAACATTTCCTGAGGACTCCAAGCACTCTGGCAGACACCACAATTACCGAACCGGAGAAGCGTATATCTTCTCTCAAGCATATGAATGCTATAAACAGCTGAATAGGCAAAAACCATACGGATGGGTTTAGGCTCCTAGCAGTCAAACTGGAACAGCATACAATAAATCCTTCCCCAATAATGAGACGACACTTCACTTTGAGGGTTAAGCAGGAACTGTCTGTACTGGCACATACAGCCTCTTTTATTCCCATTCCACAAACTTAGTACTGCCCACAGGATTTTACAGAACAACCAATCAATCTGTACAATACACACAGACACTCCCACACAAAATCCTCCCCTCTGCCTGTGATACAATTACCTTACACAATGGGTAATCTAATTATCACAGACAGAGAAATACAGTTTCATAAAACACATCACAGGGACCCCAAAACATGCAATAACCCCATAAAAATATAAAAATATATCCTTGGAACCGGGGGACCTGGGTGAACCACATATCCAAAATTCACCCAGATCCGTTCAGTACTTTGGAAGATACAGTTTAATGCAGATTCCACAGAACATATGCAGGCTAAATGAAAAACAATTACTGTATAATGTGTCCCCTGTTGTATAGTCCAAAACCACTGCACGATGTCTCTGTGCACCAAATACCGGCGAGATGGCATCGTGCTGAAAAGTCCAAACAGTGTCTGGGAGTTAAAATGGCCGCCATCCATTGTTCTCACCATGTGCTTCATCCATTGTTCTCACCATGTGCCTCTGATACATGAAATGGTGGCCACCCAGTAACTCCACAGTATGTCCCCAGATGGTTCTTAAAGGCCAGCAGCAGCACAACACAAATCCATTATGCCCAAATCATGTCTTTAAAGGGCAATACATCCCAGGGGCCATAGTCACATGGCAGGAGGCTGGAAATCAGTCTTCTCCAATGCCCAGTGGTGAGGTCGGTTTCGCCACAGTTATCATATCCCCTCTCAGGCGCCATTTTTCCAAACTAAACAGATTTAATTTTTTTAACCTTTCTTCATAACTAAAATGCTCCATTCCTTTTATCAATTTTGTAGCTCGTCTCTGGACCCTCTCCAGTGCCATGATATCCTTCTTTAGAACAGGCGCTCAAAATTGCACAGCATATTCAAGGTGTGGTCTTACCAGCGATTTATAAAGAGGCAAAATTATATTTTCATCCCGAGAATTTATGCCCCTATTTATACATAACAAAACCTTACTGGCCGTAGCAACTGCAGATTGACATTGCATATTGCTGCCTAATTTGTTGTCTATAACAATTGCTAAAGCCTTCTCGTGTGTGGTTATCCCTAATTCACTGCCATTTAGGGTGTAAATTGCTTGTACATTCTTGACCCAGAAGTTTATCACTTTGCATTTCTCTATGTTAAATTGTATAATGGTTTATATTGCATATTGTATAATGGTGTATATTGCATTTTGTATAATGGGGTATATTGTATAATGGTGTATATTGCATATTGTATAATGGTGTATAGTGTATAATGGTGTATATTGTATATTGTATAATGGCGTATAGTGTATAATGGTGTATATTGTATATTGTATAATGGTGTATAGTGTATAATGGTGTATATTGTATATTGTATAATGGCGTATAGTGTATAATGGTGTATATTTCATATTGTATAATGGTGTATATTGTATATTGTATAATGGTGTATATTGCATATTGTATAATGGTGTATAGTGTATAATGGTGTATAGTGTATAATGGTGTATATTGCATATTGTATAATGGTGTATAGTGTATAATGGTGTATAGTGTATAATGGTGTATATTGCATATTGTATAATGGAGTATTGTGTATATTATATAATGGTGTATATTGTATAATGGTGTATATTGCATATTGTGTAATGGTGTATATTGTATATTGTATAATGGTGTATATTGTATAGTGTATAATGGTGTATATTGTATAATGGTGCATATTGTATATTGTATAATGGTGTATAGTGTATAATGGTGTATATTGTATATTGTATAATGGTGTATAGTGTATAATGGTGTATATTGTATATTGTATAATGGCGTATAGTGTATAATGGTGTATATTTCATATTGTATAATGGTGTATATTGTATATTGTATAATGGTGTATATTGCATATTGTATAATGGTGTATAGTGTATAATGGTGTATAGTGTATAATGGTGTATATTGCATATTGTATAATGGTGTATAGTGTATAATGGTGTATAGTGTATAATGGTGTATATTGAATATTGTATAATGGAGTATTGTGTATATTATATAATGGTGTATATTGTATAATGGTGTATATTGCATATTGTGTAATGGTGTATATTGTATATTGTATAATGGTGTATATTGTATAGTGTATAATGGTGCATATTGTATATTGTATAATGGTGTATAGTGTATAATGGTGCATATTGTATATTATATAATGGTGTATATTGTATAATGGTGTATATTGCATATTGTATAATGGTGCATATTGTATAATGTTGTATTGTGTATAATAGTGTATATTGTATAATGGTGTATATTGTATAATGGTGTATAGTGTATAATGGTGTATATTGCATATTGTATAATGGTGTGTATTGTATAATGGTGTATATTGTATATTGTATAATGGTGCATAGTGTATAATGGTGTATAGTGTATAATGGTGTATATTGTATAATGGTGTATATTGCATATTGTATAATGGTGTGTATTGTATAATGGTGTATATTGTATAGTGTATAATGGTGCATAGTGTATAATGGTGTATAGTGTATAATGGTGTATATTGTATAATGGTGTATATTGCATATTGTATAATGGTGTGTATTGTATAATGGTGTATATTGTATATTGTATAATGGTGCATAGTGTATAATGGTGTATAGTGTATAATGGTGTATATTGTATAATGGTGTATATTGCATATTGTATAATGGTGTGTATTGTATAATGGTGTATATTGTATAGTGTATAATGGTGCATAGTGTATAATGGTGTATAGTGTATAATGGTGTATATTGTATAATGGTGTATATTGCACATTGTATAATGGTGCATAGTGTATAATGGTGTATAGTGTATAATGGTGTATATTGTATAATGGTGTATATTGCATATTGTATAATGGTGCATAGTGTATAATGGTGTATATTGTATAATGGTGTATTGTGTATAATGGTGTATATTGTATAATGGTGTACATTGTATATTGTATAATGGTGCATATTGTATAATGGTACATTGTGTATAATGGTGTATATTGTATAATGGTGTATTGTGTATAATGGTGTATATTGTATATTGTATAATGGTGTATAGTGTATATTGTATAATGGTGTATAGTGTATAATGGTGTATATTGTATAATGGTGTATATTGCATATTGTATAATGGTGCATATTGTATAATGGTGTATTGTGTATAATGGTGCATATTGTATAATGGTGTATATTGTATAATGGTGTATTGTGTATAATGGTGTATATTGTATAATGGTGTATATTGCATATTGTATAATGGTGCATATTGTATAATGGTGTATTGTGTATAATGGTGTATATTGTATAATGGTGTATATTGCATATTGTATAATGGTGCATATTGTATAATGGTGTATTGTGTATAATGGTGCATAGTGTATAATGGTGCATATTGTATAATGGTGTATTGTGTATAATGGTGCATATTGTATAATGGTGTGTATTGTATAATGGTGCATATTGTATAATGGTGTATATTGTATAATGGTGTATTGTGTATAATGGTGTATATTGTATAATGGTGTATATTGTATAATGGTGTATATTGTATATTGTATAATGGTGTATAGTGTATAATGGTGTATAGTGTATAATGGTGTATATTGTATAATGGTGTATAGTGTATAATGGTGTATATTGTATAATGGTGTATAGTGTATAATGGTATATATTGTATATTGTATAATGGTGTATATTGTATAATGGTGTATATTGCATATTGTATATCCTTCAAAATATCATTGAAAATTAACTTCTTCAGGAAAGCATATCAATTAAACTGTTAACTGCTTTCCCTCCCCGCATCCTGATTCCGCTCCTGCAACTGTCAAAAATAACCTACTAAGCCCTCAGTAAATACTTTTCTAGCAACTTACTTCGTTATCCCTACTTTACACTTTGTGTCACTATATCCCACTCCCTCTAGCATGTAAGCTCATTGAGCAGGGCTCTCAATCCCTCTGTTCCTGTGCGTCCAACTTGTCTGGATATAAATAGTCAGGTCCATAAATATTGGGACATCGACACAATTCTAATCTTTTTGGCTCTATACACCAACAAAATGGGTTTGAAATGAAACAAACAAGATGTGCTTTAACTGCAGACTTTCAGCTTTAATTTGAGGGTATTTACATCTAAATCAGGTGAACGGTGTAGGAATTACAACAGTTTGTATATGTGCCTCTCACTTTTTAAGGGACCAAAAGTAATGGGACAGATTAACAGTCATAAATCAAACTTTCACTTTTTAATACATGGTTGCAAATCCTTTGCAGTCAATTACAGCCTGAAGTCTGGAACGCATAGACATCACCAGACGCTGGGTTTCATCCCTGGTGATGCTTTGCCAGGCCTCTACTGCAACTGTCTTCAGTTCCTGCTTGTTCTTGGGGCATTTTCCCTTCAGTTTTGTCTTCATCAAGTGAAATGCATGCTCAATCGGATTCAGGTCAGGTGATTGACTTGGCCATTGCATACCATTCCACTTCTTTCCCTTAAAAAAACTCTTTGGTTGCTTTTGCAGTATGCTTCGGGTCATTGTCCATCTGCACTGTGAAGCGCCGTCCAATGAGTTCTGAAGCATTTGGCTGAATATGAGCAGATAATATTGCCGAAACACTTCAGAATTCATCCTGCTGCTTTTGTCAGCAGTCACATCATCAATAAATACAAGAGAACCAGTTCCATTGGCAGCCATACATGCCCACGCCATGACACTACCACCACCATGCTTCACTGATGAGGTGGTATGCTTTGGATCATGAGCAGTTCCTTTCCTTCTCCATACTCTTCTCTTCCCATCATTCTGGTACAAGTTGATCTTGGTCTCATCTGTCCATAGGATGTTGTTCCAGAACTGTGAAGGCTTTTTTAGATGTTGTTTGGCAAACTCTAATCTGGCTTTCCTGTTTTTGAGGCTCACCAATGGTTTACATCTTGTGGTGAATGCTCTGTATTCACTCTGGTGAAGTCTTCTCTTGATTGTTGACTTTGACACACATACACCTACCTCCTGGAGAGTGTTCTTGATCTGGCCAACTGTTGTGAAGGGTGTTTTCTTCACCAGGGAAATAATTCTTCGGTGTGGCGAAACCGGCCTCGCCACGTGTCCTTGGAAGGGGGCTGCTTGCCCGCCTCTTGCCTTTGGACTATGGACCAGACTTTATGTGAATGTGTTAACCCAGATAGCTATGCCATGGAGCCCATTCGTGTAGTTAAAGACTTCGGCTCCATGGCAATTGAACTGTGTGAATAGGATCTGAGCGCTATTCGGTAGTTTTGTGCGCTCAGATCCCAGCTATCTGGGGATATGTGAAATGTCTGTGTGTTATGTGTAAAAGGTGACTTTATGTATTTTAAAGTGTTTTATGTCTTTTTGCAACCATGTGTTCAATGGAGTCTGCCTCTATCCCTGGATAATTGGATTACTTTCCCCCATTGTCTCCAGGATAGAGGGCTCTGTAAAACCTGTTTGAGCCAGATAGCCATGTGCCAGCCAGGGCCCAAAAGATACTTTTACTAACTTTTGAACCCCTGGTCAGATTCATGCCATTTTTTTAATATGTTGTTCCCCTCAATGGATTGATTGTGAATATGTAATTTTATGTGAATGTGATGTATGGTTTTAAAGTTATGAAAGTTGGGTAGAAAGTATGTTTTAACTGTATATGTAATTGAGTTTCCTCTCAGGGTAAGGGGAGGGAATATGTGGGATGTAACTGATATGTGATTGGTTGTTTTATACCTCACTGTGGGTGGTCCTGTATGTGAAAGGCTGTAATAAAAACCAGGCTGGGTGTGCCAGCACAAGAGTTCCTGTTTTAACCCTCAAAGTGAAGTGTCGTCTCATTATTGGGGGAAGGATTTATTGTATGCTGTTCCAGTTTGACTGCTAGAGTATAAACCTACCTATGGTTCCCATTCAACTGTCTGCCATTCATATACTTGGGAGAATTCTATTTGTTTCCTCGTTCGGGTGATTGTGGTGTGTTCGCCAGAGTGCTTGGAGTCTGTAGCTTTAGGAGCATCCTTCAACGGAGGTACCTGGTCGGGGTGCCAGGCTTATCCGTTAAGTATCTGGCCATCCACCACAGTTGTTTTCCGTGGTCTTCCGGCTCTTTTGGTGTTGCTGAGCTCACCGGTGCATTCTTTCTTTTTAAGGATGTTCCAAACAGTTGATTTGGCCACACCTAATGTTTTTGCTATCTCTCTGATGGGCTTGTTTTGTTTTTTCAGCCTAATGACGGCTTGCTTCACTGATAGTGACAGCTCTTTGGATCTCATATTGAGAGTTGACAGCAACAGATTCCAAATGCAAATAGCACACTTGAAATGAACTCTGGACCTTTTATCTGCTCCTTGTAAATGGGATAATGAGGGAATAACACACACCTGGCCATGGAACAGCTGAGCAGCCAATTGTCCCATTACTTTTGGTCCCTTGAAAAGTGGGAGGGACATATACAAACTGTTGTAATTCCTACACCGTTCACCTGATTTGGATGTAAATACCCTCAAATTAAAGCTGAAAGTCTGCATTTCATTTCAAATCCATTGTGGTGGTGTATAGAGCCAAAAAGATTAGAATTGTGTTCCAATATTTATGGACCTGACTGTACATAGAAACATAGAAACATAGAATGTGACGGCAGATAAGAACCATTCGGCCCATCTAGTCTGCCCAATTTTCTAAATACTTTAATTGGTCCCTAGTCTTATCTTATAGTTAGGATAGCCTTATGCCTATCCTAATGATGCTTAAACTCCCTTTACTGTGTTAACTCTACCTAATTTCCAGCTGGAAGGCTATTCCACATCCACTACCCTCTCAGCAAAGTAATACTTCCTGATATTACTTTAAACCTTTGTCCCTCTAATTTAAGACTATGTCCTCTTGTTGTGGTAGTTTTTCTTCTTTTAAATATAGTCTACTCCTTTACTGTGTTGATTCCCTTAATATATTTAAATATTTCTATCATATCCCCCCTGTCTCGTCTTTCCTCCAAGCTATACATGTTAAGATCCTTTAACCTTTCCTGGTAAGTTTTATCCCGCAATCCATGAACCCATTTAGTAGCCCTTCTCTGAACCCTCTCTAAGGTATCAATATCCTTCTGAAGATATGGTCTCCATATCCTTCTGAAGATATGTGTACAATACTCCAAGTGAGGTCTCACCAGTGTTCTGTACAATGGCATGAGCACTTCCCCCTTTCTACTGCTAATACCTCTCCCTATACAACTAAGCATTCTGCTAGCGTTTCCTGCTGCTCTATTACATTGTCTGCCTACCTTTAAGTCATCAGAAATAATCACCCCTAAATCCCTTTCCTTATATGTTGAGGTTAGGACTCTATCAAATATTCTGTACTCTGCCCTTGGGTTTTTACATACAAGATGCATTATCTTGCACTTATCCACATTAAATGTCAGTTGCCACAATTCTGACCATTTTTCCAGTTTACCTAAATCATTTGTCATTTGGCTTATCCCTCCTGGAACATCAACCCTGTTACATATCTTAGTATCATCAGCAAAAAGACATAACTTACCATCAAGACCTTCTGCAATATCACTAATAAAAATATTAAAGAGAATGGGTCCAAGTACAGATCCCTGAGGTACCCCACTGGTGTGCGTATCTGTTAGTCCACCCATTGTACAGCACTACAGAGCTTGCTTGTGCTTTATAAATAATAAAATAATAATAATATAGACAAAAAATCAGAAAAGCATTTCTGAGGATCAGAAAAGCATTTCTGAGGACTTGTCCCCTGGCCAATGGTTGCCAGTTGCCGCTGGTGCAGAATGCTCAGGGCCGTCTTTAACATTGATTGGACACTGGGCAGGCATTTGTTTGGGCCCCCTGGATCCTGCCATCCCTCTAGCGCAAGAGCAGAGAAAAGATAGATCCTCATCTGTTGTACAATTCCAACGATGCTATGCCAGCTGGGGATCTACCATTTGTCCATTTTTGCAGGGCTGTATTTGTGAGCAGTGTTTGTGCATTTGAATGTGAGCATGTTGTTGTATACAGTATGTGTGTGCATGTAGGGTGTAGTATTGGTGTTTAAGTGTAGGGATATGTTTCCATATACTTTTTGAGTTTGAATTCAGGGGTGTGTTTGTATGTAATGTTTGCAGGGGTGTGGTTGCATGTTGTGTTTGATTGCCGTGATGTATGAATGTCAACATTCACAGATATACATACACATTAGCACACTGATACATGCACACATCTGGACACACTGACAAAGACTGGCGTATACACACACAGCCACATACATAAATACACGTGCACACACAGAGATACACACTTACACACACTGACACAGATATATACACAAATACATATGTATTTGTGTGCAGTGTTGGCGTAGGAATGCTGGGATGTATGCATTGTCACACAGACGCACTCTCACACAAACAGTGATACACACAGGAACACAGATACACATGCAGTGGTGTATTTGTGTGCATTGTTAATGTTGGAATGCAGGGTTGTATTTGTGTGCGATGTTAGATGGGATGTATGCATTGCCACATGCACAAATACACACTTACACATACTGACACTCATACACACACAGGTACATATACACAGACAAGCAGGTACACATACAAACTGACACATAGGTATACATATACACAGATACACATAAACACTGACACAAACACAGCCATATAAACACACACTGACACAAACAGCCAGATACACACACACTGACACAAACACACACACACACACACACACACACACAGAGTCATATGAATTCACATAGTTTAGCCACCCTCCTTACCTTTACAGAAGTGTGGCTTCCCTGTGATCCAGTGGGAGCTGGATGGCTGAGATTGATGGGAGTCTTCTTCTTCTTGGTCTGTACCTCCTCCATGTATGCCTCCTCCTCCCCAGCGGCACTCTGTTAATTGGGAGGAAGTGACCTCACAACACTTCCTCCCAGCAGGCAGGAAGACAGGGGCTCGGTCAGGAGCACTCTTAAAGGGCCGGGGCCCCTGATTACATCACCTGCTGCAGCCCACCGGGATATTTCTCAGTATCCCAATGGGCTGTTCAGACCTGGCTGCGGGCAGGGGGCCCACAGGGCAGCTGCTTTGGGCCCCCGAGGAGCAACTGGGCCCGGGGCAGCTGCCCTGTTTGCCCCTTGTTAAAGACGGCCCTGAGAATGCTCAGAGAAGATCTTGCACAGATTGTGCCTTTAAACACATATTGATACTTATCTAGGTAACAGTTTGGTACCCAGACATGTGCATGCAGCTTCCATCCAGCGGCATCACTAGTGGGGTGCAGAGGGTGCTGAATGCAGCACGTGACACCATCAGAGGGGGTGACAGGCATTTCAGTTCTTATGCCCACAAGAAGCCCCAGGCACCGAATCGCTAGTTCTGTGCTGTGCTCTCCATGCCCAGTCTGCTCAATGAGTTTGGAATGGAAGTTGCCAAGATTCAAGGAACAGATGATGCAATGATAGGAGCACTACATCCCCTACACCAATATACTACCAATATACTGCATCCCCTACACCAATATACTGCATCCCCTACACCAATATACTACATCCCCCACGCCAATATACCACATCCCCTACACCGATATACTGCATCCCCTACACAAACTCAGTGAATTCCACCTACTCACAAACGTACACTACCTCCCGCGCACGCAAACACTCCATTCACTACTCCATTCACTACAAACACACTGCATCCCCTACAAACACACTGCATACCCTACAAACACACTGCATCTCCTGCCTGCTCACTTTACTATTGCTTTTACATTCAGTGATATAACAGAATTATGATTAGCGAGTATCATTAGAACAAAAAATATGAAATCTGCATGGTACTGGAGTAGATGCATGGGACATTGACACCATGAGCTACTGCACTGGGTGACACCAATCCTACTGACACTACTGTTACATCTAGAATCACTAAGGATTCAATAATAAAGGTGTCTCTAGATGATGCTGTCATCCTATACGTCAATATATCATAGAAACAGAATTGAATCACATACCTCCCAACACTGGTGAAGGTTGGTGTGGTATGCTAGGAGACACAGTCACCACTTGGGAAATATTAACTTACTGGATTTACACAACACTGTTGACATGCAAGTTACCAGCAAGACTCATGCATGCCTAGAAATCATATATTTAATAATCATTATACAGATCCTTACTACCCCGGCACAGATCATTACTTCTACGACACAGATCATTACTACCACGGCGCACATCATTACTGCCACGGCACAGATCATTACTGCAAAGGCACAGATCATTACTGCCACGGCACAGATCATTACTGCTATGGCACAGATCATTACTGCCACGGTACAGATCATTACTGCTACGGCACAGATCATTACTGCTATGGCACAGATCATTACTGCCAAGGCACAGATCATTACTGCTATGGCACAGATCATTCCTGCGAAGGCACAGATCATTACTGCTACGACACAGATCATTACTGCCACGGTACAGATCATTACTGCTACAGCACAGATCATTACTGCCAAGGCACAGATCATTACTGTCACAGCACAGATCTTTACTGCCAACTTGCCAAGGCACAGATAATTACTGCCAAGGCACAGATCATTACTGTCACAGCACAGATCATTACTGCCAACTTGCCAAGGCACAGATCATTACCGCTACGGCACAGATCTCCTTCCTATATTCCAATGGCACAGATCCTTTAAAAAAAAGTACAGAGAGCTTTTCATTAATGGGACATCATTTTCTAAATTAAATATTTTTACTGGTAGTACTTTTACTTATAGAGTTCCAACATATTTAGGAGAAGTTGTGGTTACAGAAAGTATAATATAGAATTTCATAAACTGGCAACTACGTAATACACGTGGCCCTTTTCTATTCTATACACAGTAATGTGACATGTAAATGACCAGCTTACATGGTTTGACTTGATACTGTGACCTGTGTGGGTTCCGCATTGCATACTGGATCACACAGCTTTCTGATTTCTCTCTCTATTTACACTGTATCTTGTATTCTATTTTTCTGAGAAGCTCGAACAGCACCATATATTTTTTTCCCATCTATCTTTTATCGCCTTAGTAACTGTGCTCTGCCTGCTCTGGAGACTGGGGAATCGGGGAATAGAAGAGAAATATAGAACTCTCATATTGCTGCGTTCGTCACCAAGTAGCGCTAAGCGAGCAGATTAAATTAATATCCCTGCTGGTATGCCAGCCATACTCACTAAATCAATAGGGCTATATTAGAAGCATCAAGCAAAGATTAAACAGTCTGGAATGCGAGTTTTACAAATATATTGCACATAACTGCTTTGATAAAACTGTAGGGGGATAAGTAGAAACTATTGTGTTTTACATGCAGGTATTCACAAAGGTGTACTTTATGTTTGATAAGTTAGAATGGTATTTATCAAATAGCTTGAATTTGTGGGAGTGGTCAGGGGACATTTAAACTACTCCCACTCTCATTACTCCTGAATACATTGCTGTCTACTATGGCTTTTCAATTATTCCAGCTATCTCATAGGGCTACCCACTCAATCAGTCAAGGTACCCTCAAACTAAATTGCCCATGCTTTCTAGATATTGGCCACACGAGATATATACACACTAGACATGTGCAATGATGCTTCCGAATTGCTGAATTTCAGAAGTGCCGAACCGAAGTGCCGAAGTACCGAATTTCAGAAGTGCCGAAGTGTTTCAGATTTCTGAAAAGTGGCAAAACAGGAGAGGGAGGGAAATAAAGGGAATGATGACAGGAATCTATCCCTAACCCTAACCCTACCCCAAATCTAACCCTAAACCTAACTCCAACCCCAACCCTAGCAGGGTTAGGGCTTAGGAGTAGGCTGAAGGTTAGGGGTAGGATTAGGGAATTGCCAAAGTCCAGAATTCCCAAAGTCCCGAAATCCCGAATTTCGGAAGTGCTGAACCAAAGTGCCAAATTGCAGAAGTCCCAAATGTCCCATGTACATCCCTAATACACACCCTAGAACTCGACTAAACATAGAAACATAAAAACATAGAATGTGACGCCAGGTAAGAACCATTCGGCCCATCTAGTCTGCCCAATTTTCTAAATACTTCCATTAGTCCCTGGCCTTATCTTATAGTTAGGATAGCCTTATGCCTATCCCACGCATGCTTATACTCCTTTACTGTGTTAACCTCTACCACTTCAGCTGGAAGGCTATTCCATGCATCCACTACATAATGTATTTGGTCCTGTCTAATCCCAAAATGTACAGGTGCTTTAATGACAAATCCTTTTCTAACTAAACTTTAACATTTAACATTCTAACTGAGGCCTGTAGAGTCTTGGTGTTTTTTTTAAAATTTCTCTGAGCACTGCATGGTCCGACCTTGGCGTGAATTTGCTGGGATGTCCACTCCTGGGAAGATTGGCAACTGTCTTGTTTTCCATTTTTTAATAATCTTTTTGAATCACGGTAGAATAATGGACTTTAGATTATTTGGGAATGGCTTTATAACCCTTCCCAGTTTGACAGGCAACAACAATTGCTCCTCTAAGATCATTGCTGATGTCTTTCCTTCTTGGTATTGTGCTAACACACCTGAATGCTCCAGATCAGCAAAGTGCTAAAATGTCTGCTTTTATAGAAGTGCTCCCATTTGCTGATAATCAACTAATGAAGAGCATTTGATTAGCAGCACCCATCTGCTACTTTGCCTCCTAATTCCCATGGGAGCAGTAAGAGTGTACTTTGAAACATAGAATGTGACGGCAGATAAGAACCATTCGGCCCATCTAGTCTGCCCAATTTTCTAAATACTTTCATTAGTCCCTAGCCTTATCTTATAGTTAGGATGGCCTTATGCCTATCCCACGCATGCTTAAACTCCTTTACTGTGTTAACCTCTACCACTTCAGCTGGAAGGCTATTCCATGCATCCACTACCCTCTTAGTAAAGTAATACTTCCTGATATTATTTTTAAACCTTTGTCCCTCTAATTTAAGACTATGCCCTCTTGTTGTGGTTGTTTTTCTTCTTTTAAATATAGCCTCCTCCTTTACTGTGTTAATCCTCTTTATGTATTTAAATGTTTCTATTATATCCCCCCTGTCTCGTCTTTCCTCCAAGCTATACATGTCAACCTTTCCTTGTAAGTTTTATCCTGCAATCTATGGACCAGTTTAGTAGCCTTTCTCTGAACTCTCTCTAAGGTATCAATATCCTTCTGAAGATACGGTCTCCAGTACTGCGTACAATACTCCAAGTGAGGTCTCACCAGTGTTCTGTACAATGGCATGAGCACGTCGCTCTTTCTACTACTAATACCTCTCCCTATACAACCAAGCATTCTGCTAGCATCTCCTGCTGCTCTATTACATTGTCTGCCTACCTTTAAATCATCAGAAATAATCACCCCTAAATCCCTTTCCTCAGATGTTGAGGTTAGGACTCTATTAAATATTCTGTACTCTGCCCTTGGGTACATCCAAGATGCATTATCTTGCACTTATCCACATTAAATGTCAGTTGCCACAACTCTGACCATTTTTCTAGTTTACCTAAATCATTTGCCATTTGGCTTATCCCTCCTGGAACATCAACCCTGTTACATATCTTCGTATCATCAGCAGTTTCTCAGATACGGCTTCTCAATTTTGGCATTATTTTTGTTAAATAAATCATGACACAGTGTAATATGTCGTGTTCATCTGAGGTTGTATTTACCTAATTTTAAGACCTGCTAAGGAACAGACGTGTCCTGATAAGTAAAACCATAGAATTCAAAGAGTGTTCTGTCTTTTTCCTATGACTGTAGCTTCCTATCCTATATAATACACACCACCATTATATAACTTTCTAGTCTATATAATACAATGAGTCAGAGCTGATATCACACAGTTACTATATAGCTTCCTATTCTATATAATACAATGTCTCCGTGCTGATATCACACAGTAACTACATAGCTTACTATTCTATATAATACAATGTATCCGTGCTGATGTAACACAGTTACTATATAGCTATCTATTCTATATGATACAATGTCTCAGGGCTGATATCACACAGTTACTATATATCTTCCTATTCTATATAATACAATGTCTCAGAGCTGATATCACACAGTTACTATATAGCTTCCTATTCTATATGATACAATGTCTCAGGGCTGATATCACACAGTTACTATATAGCTTCCTATTATATATAATACAATGTCTCAGGGTTGATATCACACAGTTACTATATAGCTTCCTATTCTATATGATACAATGTCTTGGTGCTGATATCACATAGTTACTATATAGCTTCCTATTCTATATAATACAATGTCTCAGAGCTGATATCACACAGTTACTATATAGCTTACTATTCTATATAACACAATGTCTCAGAGCTGATATCATACAGTTACTATATAGCTATCTATTCTATATAATACAATGTCTCAGAGCTGATATCATACAGTTACTATATAGCTTTCTATTCTATATAATACAATGTCTCAGGGCTGATATCATACAGTTACTATATAGCTTCCTATTCTATATGATACAATGTCTCAGAGCTGATATCATACAGTTACTATATAGCTTCCTATTCTATATGATACAATGTCTCAGTGCTGATATCATACAGTTACTATATAGCTTCCTATTCTATATGATACAATGTCTCAGGGCTGATATCACACAGTTACTATATAGCTTCCTATTCTATATAACACAATGTCTCAGGGTTGATATCACACAGTTACTATATAGCTTCCTATTCTATATGATACAATGTCTTGGTGCTGATATCACACAGTTACTATATAGCTTCCTATTATATGATACAATGTCTCAGGGCTGATATCACACAGTTACTATATAGCTTCCTATTATTTAATACTATGTCTCAGGGCTGATATCACACAGTTACTATATAGCTTCCTATTATCTAATACTACGTCTCAGGGCTGATATCACACAGTTACTATATAGCTTCCTATTCTATATGATACAATGTCTCAGAGCTGATATCATACAGTTACTATATAGCTTCCTATTCTATATGATACAATGTCTCAGTGCTGATATCACACAGTTACTATATAGCTTCCTATTCTATATAACACAATGTCTCAAGGCTGATATCACACAGTTACTATATAGCTTCCTATTCTATATAACACAATGTCTCAAGGCTGATATCACACAGTTACTATATAGCTTCCTATTATATGATACAATGTCTTGGTGCTGATATCATACAGTTACTATATAGCTTCCTATTCTATATGATACAATGTCTCCGTGCTGATATCACACAGTTACTATATAGCTATCTATTCTATATAATACAATGTCTCAGAGCTGATATCATACAGTTACTATATAGCTTTCTATTCTATGATACAATGTCTCAGTGCTGATATCATACAGTTACTATATAGCTTCCTATTCTATGTGATACAATGTCTCGGTGCTGATATCATACAGTTACTATAAAGCTTCCTATTCAATATGATACAATGTCTCAGTGCTAATAGCAAACAGTTACTATATAGCTTCCTATTCTATATGATACAATGTCTCAGGGCTGATATCACACAGTTACTATATAGCTATCTATTCTATATAATACAATGTCTCAGTGCTGATATCACACAGTTACTATGTAGCTTCCTATTCTATGTAATACTATGTCTCAGTGCTGATATCACACAGTTACTATATAGCTTCCTATTCTATATGATACAATGTCTCAGAGCTGATATCATACAGTTACTATATAGCCTCCTATTCTATGTGATACTATGTCTCAGAGCTGATATCACACAGTTACTATATAGCTTCCTATTATATGATACAATGTCTTGGTGCTGATATCATACAGTTACTATATAGCTTCCTATTCTATATAATACAATGTCTCAGAGCTGATATCATACAGTTACTATATAGCTTCCTATTCTATGATACAATGTCTCCGGGCTGATATCACACAGTTACTATATAGCTTCCTATTCTATATGATACAATGTCTCAGGGTTGATATCACACAATTACTATATATCTTCCTATTCTATATAATACAATGTCTTGGTGCTGATATCACACAGTTACTATATAGCTTCCTATTCTATATGATACAATGTCTCAGGGTTGATATCACACAGTTACTATATATCTTCCTATTCTATATAATACAATGTCTCCGGGCTGATATCACACAGTTACTATATAGCTTCCTATTCTATATGATACATTGTCTCAGGGTTGATATCACACAGTTACTATATAGCTGTATAATTTGAAAAGTTTGTGTTCTGGACTAGATGATATAAGATATGGTCCTTAGAAGTTACTGATCCATGTAAGAAAATGTCCGTGTGAGATACATACATTTCTTAGATGTTTATATGTTTTGTTCTATATGATGCAATGTCTATACTGATATACTTTTCCTAGTTATTTATATTCCATATGATAACATTTATCTATGGTGATTTAATATGATTTCTGGACATTGATATCCTATATAAAGTAACATATCTGTGCTGATATATGTTTCTAGGAGTTTATGTCCCATTAGATAAAATATATCTGTGCTGATATTTTATGGTTTCTAGATGTTAATATACCATATAACGTAATATCTGTATGGTAATATGATATAGTCTCTATATGTTTATGTTACATATAATATAATATATTGATCCTGATATGATATGGTCCCCATATGTTAATGTTACATATAATATAATATATTGATCCTGACTTGATATAGTCTCTATATGTTAACGTTACATATAATATAATATAATATATTGATCCTGAATTGATATGGTCTCTATGCGTTAACGTTACATATAATATAATATAATATATTGATCCTGAATTGATATGGTCTCTATATGTTAACGTTACATATAATATAATATAATATATTGATCCTGAATTGATATGGTCTCTATGCGTTAACGTTACATATAATATAATATATTGATCCTGAATTGATATGGTCTCTCTATGTTAACGTTACATATAATATAATATATTGATCCTGAATTGATATGGTCTCTATATGTTAACGTTACATATAATATAATATAATATATTGATCCTGATATGATATGGTCTCTATATGTTAATGTTACATATAATATAATATAATATAATATATTGATCCTGAATTGATATGGTCTCTCTATGTTAACGTTACATATAATATAATATATTGATCCTGAATTGATATGGTCTCTATGCGTTAACGTTACATATAATATAATATATTGATCCTGAATTGATATGGTCTCTATATGTTAACGTTACATATAATATAATATAATATATTGATCCTGATATGATATGGTCTCTCTATATGTTAATGTTATACATAATATACGGCAATATAATATATTGATCCTAAATTGATATGGTCTCTTATGTTAACGCTATATATAATATAAATATGCATGATCCTGGAAATTGATATGGTCTCTATTAACGCTACATATAATATAAATATATTGATCCTGAATTACATATGGTTCCCTATATGTTAACGCTATATATAATATAATATAAATATATTGATCCTGAATTGATATGGTTGTCTCTATATGTTAACGCTATATATAATATAATATAAATATATTGATCCTGAATTGATATGGTTCCTAAGGCGCTAACGCTATATATAATATACTTACAATATATTGATCCTGAATTGATATGGTCTCTATATGTTAACGTTACATATAATATAATATATTGATCCTGAATTGATATGGTCTCTATATGTTAACGTTACATATAATATAATATATTGATCCTGAATTGATATGGTCTCTATATGTTAACGTTACATATAATATAATATATTGATCCTGAATTGATATGGTCTCTATGCGTTAACGTTACATATAATATAATATATTGATCCTGATATGATATGGTCTCTATGCGTTAATGTTACATATAATATAATATATTGATCCTGAATTGATATGGTCTCTATGCGTTAACGTTACATATAATATAATATATTGATCCTGATATGATATGGTCTCTATATGTTAACATTACATATAATATAATATATTGATCCTGATATGATATGGTCTCTATATGTTAACATTACATATAATATAATATATTGATCCTGATATGATATGGTCTCTATGCGTTAATGTTACATATAATATAATATATTGATCCTGATATGATATGGTCTCTATGCGTTAACGTTACATATAATATAATATATTGATCCTGATATGATATGGTTTCTATATGTTAACATTACATATAATATAATATATGTACGGTGATATGATATGGTCTCTATATGTTAACATTACATATAATATAATATATGTACGGTGATATGATATGGTCTCTATATGTTAACATTACATACAGAGCCAGATTAAGAACCCAGTGGGTCTGCTGCTGACAATTATGATGGGGCCTAATTACAGAATCTTATCGACCAAAAACACTAAAACAATCATACCTCTCAAGCGTCATGTATCTGATGGAGATGGTGTTGGAGGGAAACTCATAGAATGCAGCTATAAGAATACCCATACTCTATGCTAATCTCTCTCTAATTTATGCTTTCATCTTTCAAGTAAATCCATACCCCCTAACAGCAGTGTCCAGTGAACCAGGAAGTCAATGGGCGGGGTAACCAGAAGTGCCAAAATGGGTGAATATGCCCAAAAAGGGGGTATGTGTGTCCAAAGAATTTGAAGGCCAGTCCCCTAGTCTCCCAGTGTCTGTGTCCCCATATCTCCCAGTGTCCCCATGTCTCAGTGTGTCCCATGTTACTAGAATACTAGGGGACACTGAGAGACATGGGGACACTGAGTGACATGGGGACACTGGGAGACATGGGGGCACTGAGACACTTGAGGACACTGGGTGACATGGGGGCACTTGTGGATACAGACATGGTGACACAGACATTTGGGGACATGGGGAGACATGGGTCACAGACACTAGGGACACAGAGACATGGGGTCACAGACACTGGAAGACATGGGGACACAGACATGTGGGGAAACTAAGACACTAGGGATACTGAGAGATATGGGAACACAGACACTCAGAGACTAGGGGACAGTAGGAGACTAGGGGACACTGGGAGACATAGGGACACTGAGACACTAGGGACACTGGCAAGGAGGCATGGGGACACTGGGAGACATGGGGCACTTGTGGACATAGACATGGGGACACTGGGAGACATGGGGACACTAGGGACACATACACTGGGAAACATGGGGGGACACACTAGGGACACTGGCTTGGAGACCTGGGGACACAGACATTTGGGGACACTGGGAGACTAGGGGAAACTGGGAGACTATGGAACACTGGCTGGGGGACACTGGGAGACATGGAGACACTGTGTCCCTAGTGTCTCCGTGTCCCAATGTGTCTACCTATGTCTCACAGCATCCCCATGTCTCACAGTGTCCCCTAGTGTCTCAGTGTCCCCACGTCTCCCAGTGTGCCTGTGTGTCCCCTAGTGTCTCAGTGTCCCCATGTCTCCCTGCTGCCTTTCCCCTCATCACTCACTTCCCTGAGCTGTAGTCTGTTTCTGCAGGCTGGGAGCTGCTGTCTGAACTCTCTGTGCTGTGTAGCTGCCCCCCTGTGTATGAGTACAGAATGGCATGGAGGGATATGCTGTAACTTACTATCCCTGCCTCTCTCCACACACAGTGACCCCTGCTGGCCGGGGCTGGTATTGCAAAATAAACGCTGGTATTGCAAAATATTTACATTTGTATTGCCGGTATTACTGCAATACCATCACGGACAGGCAGCCTCAAATAACGGCTGTGCCTTAAAATACCAGTCAGGTGGCAAACCTAAGAGTAGTGTGTAAAAAAAAAAAGTCTTTTTTTTTTTTTATTGGGCCTATTCCATGGGCCTGGGCCTAGAGCTGCAGCTCCATCAGCCCCTATATTAATCCGGCCCTGATTACATATAATATATGTACGGTGATATGATATGGTTTCTATATGTTAATGTTATATGTAATATGATATATTGATCCTGATATGATATGGTCCCCATATGTTAACGTTACATATAATATAATATATTGATGCTGATATGATATGGTCCCCATATGTTAACGTTACATATAATATATGTACGGTGATATGATATGGTCTCTATGTGTTAATGTTACATATAATATAATGTCTTTATGTTGCTATGGTCGCTATGGATTTGTTATAATTATAATTGCCCTTTAAACATATATTTCGTTTATTTCAGCAGGACCTGCCTCTGCCAAGAAAAAGTAGTGGGTAAGTACCCCTTGCATTGAGGTTTGGTTGTGAATGACAGAGGGCCTGAGAACACCTCTAGGACATAGAGCTCAGCTCCTGTACAGTGTGATACCTGGCACAATGAGGGCTCGATGCAGGAATTTAGGGCATGTCTTATTCAGAGCTTTGTATGGAAACAGAGTGAATGGCACCTCTAGAGATTGCACTGCAGATATAGCACCTCACACCTCTAGGACTTAGTACGATAACACTCCTACAGGCAAATTCATGTGTGGGCTTAGCATTATAACCTGGCAGGACCTCACACCTCTAGGACTTAGTACGATAACACTCCTACAGGCACATTCATGTGTGGGCTTAGCATTATAACCTGGCAGGACCTCACACCTCTAGGACTTAGTACGATAACACTCCTACAGGCACATTCATGTGTGGGCTTAGCATTATAACCTGGCAGGACCTCACACCTCTAGGACTAGATATAGAGATAAAACCTCTAGTACAGACATAGATAAGAGATAGTTAATTTCTATTATGTTGTTTGGTTGGCTTCTGTCCAAAGAACAGAGATAGGGTAACCCAGGTGTTTCAATGAAAACACATGTTTATCTATATGCACATATATATATGGAGTCTTTTATGTTAAAGAACTGCAGATCATCGTGGGTATTGTAGTTACGTAGTTTAGCAGCTGGCGGACGTAGCTTTTTGTGGCTAGTGGTGTGGCTAGTGGTGTGGTGTTTCTAGGCCTGGGAACTGGGGTACAGAAACTGCTTTCTGAATAACCTCATACATAGCAAACCCTCATAACATGTACCCAGAGTGAAGCAGTTTAACTTGTTTCCAAAAAATACACTTAAATGATCATTTAGAAGGAGAATAAGATCATATTCACAGATAATCAGAATGCCTGTGAGAGCACATGCGTGAAAACCAAACAAACCGATAAGGACACATGACATGTGTGACATGTCATGATTCCCTTTTATTCCAGAAGTTTGGTCCTTAAGGGGTTAAATAGCTATTTGGTGAGTAGTTTACCTACCCTTATCGGTGAGGTCTAAATGTTAACCAGTTCTTTATAAACGTAATTTCCTATGAAGTTCAGCCAGCCTTGTAATGACAAACATGTGGGACCACAATCTGAGGTTCACTGACATCTGTGTTTTGTCATTGCTATGAGAGTTTCAGTTCCACAACAATTGGGGGGTTACATTTTGGCCATCCCTGCCCTTTAACCACACTGCTTGCAGAGAACCCAGCCAGATACAGGTAGATCAGACACAAAAAGTATTGTCTGGTGCATATGGACCCATGTATATACTATATATACCACTTGCACATAGATGGGTATATGCATAATGTGTATATAGTTAAATTTGCTCACAAATGTAAAGCACCAATAAGACATGCCAAAAAAACATACCTATGCCACATGCAGCACTGAAATACAAGCATTTGAGACATATACATGTATGTGCATGTAGAAATGTATGCAGGCCTCTGTACACATGTAAAACATATATATATATATAAATGGAATAAAATGTATGTGTTTCTTTAGTGATATACTTCTGTTTTCAAATTTGTGGAGTACATAGATAATATATGGGGATTTATAAAGCAGAAAAGGCACATATGTACGGCCATGAAAATGCACACACACGCTTGATGCACACTCATAAACACATGTGCTCAAACAAGCAGCAGACAGACTCTAGAAGTCATAGAAAGTCAAAAGCTAAAACACTACACACGCAGGTAGCATCAGAAAGATGTACACATTCATAAACACACAGCACTAGACACGCCTGTGCACACCTGCAGCGTCACAATACAAATCATCAGCAGCACACACATATACACAGAAGTGGGCACAATCACAGCGCCAGACACATTGCATTGTTAAAGGCAAACACAGTAGCTGAGACAGAGACACACATACACACACACACACCAGCACACAGAAGAGCACACATCATAGGGCACACTGCTCACTATCTTTCAGGGATTGCTGGCCCCTCCTGTCTGTAGACACACACAGTAGCGGACACACAAAGAGCAGACACACACACACACAGCACACACACACACAGCACACACACACAGCAGCAGACACACACACACACCTCTCCATTCCTCAGTGACTGCTGGCCCCTCCTGTCTGCGGATATCCTTCCTCTCATCCCTCGCTAGCTCTCAGACCCTTTTGATCACCTCTACTCATCCCTTTGCTCTTTTTTAATGCTTGATTTCCTCTCCCCGTCTTCTCCGGCACCTTGTCTAATTCTGCCTGACTTTGCCTGCTTCTCATCTTGCTCTCTGTCTGTCATCGACCTGGCTCCCCCTCCATTTTCCTACCATCTCCCCCTCCTCTTTCCTTTTTTTTTTTAACCTTCAGTCTCACAGACTTGTTCTCCATATCTGTCTCTCTCTCCCCATTGTATATTTTATTCCTTCACTCTGCATGACCCTCTGTGTTTGGCTCCATCCCTCCCTCTCTGACCTCTTCTCTCTATCATTCATTATTCTTCACTTATCTTTAACCCATTCTCTCATTCAACCTTTCCTTTTGTGGTTTTCCTCATTGCGCTGACTCATCCTTTCTATTTATGCTTCTCCTTTAGTTTTGATATCTACAGCTCTCTCTGTTTTTCTTTTTACTGTTGTCCCTCATATCGCGAACAGATTTTCGTTTTGCTACTCTTTACCCATCCCTCCCATTCTAACCTCCATTGATGGTGTTACATGCTGTGTCAGTTGCTATCTGCTCACCCTCGCTCTCTCCACCTCTTACGTTAACTATCCTCCTTCCCTCCATCTGCGATCCCTCCTCCTGGTATCTTCCACCTGTCCGAGATCACAACCATGTTCAGACGCACCAAGAGGTAACCGATCTACCATGGGAAAAGATGGGAAGATAGGGTGCGGGGAGCAAAAGGAAGGCCGTTCGGGGTTCTCTCAAATTTAGAAGTTGGGTTGGTCACAATTACCATTAACAAGTGTAGCTATAAATATTATGTGAAGCACGTCACTCAAACAGGCAAATATTATTGTCTAATGTATGCGTGTATGAATGTAGACATAACAGTGAACTGTGTTTTATGTGAAACGAGGGGTTCTGGAGACATTGTAAAAAGGAGGCACGTTATTTATCTCTTACATTAGTTTACTTTGTTAAAGCTAGGTTTAGAATTATGGCAAGGGGTCTGCTAATCTTAGAACAGAACTGAAACAGTCATGTTGCTGTCTGTCTGTAAGTGTTGGGAGTTATACTTCAAGGCAGCAGCTGTTATTTGCAGCCACTGTCCTTAAAAGAAACACTCTAGCCACCAACACAGTGTACGTACATTTGATAGATGTTGAACTCATATTCATGCTGTCATTTTCAATATCTTTAGATCTTTGCTAAAAAAAAAAAAATGAAAAACAAAGAGAAAACGAATTTTGTAGGTTTTTGCAGCTTAACCCCACCCCTTTAGCCATGCATCCTCTTTTAACAAAACGTGTTCCTGATTGGAAGCAACTCACCTCATCTGACCTCTGATTGGTTGAGCTGTGTACACAGTCAGTACTCAGAGAACATCTAATAAGGAAGTTGCTTTGTGAAAAGATGGTGAGCAGCCAAGGGGGCAGGGTTACACTGCAAAAAAAAAATTTGTGCAACTTTCTGCCATATGTGGTGGTGATGATTAAGATTTAAGAGTGTATAGAGAGAGCAGGGTAGTTTCTGGAGTGAGTGTGTGGGGTGTAAGACAGTGTAGAGAAAGTGACCAGGAGGTAATCGAGAGTGTTTGGGGCGAGACTGCAGGAAGGAGGGGAGAATGAAGAGGCAAGAAATGGAGAAACATGGAACAGAGAAACCAGAAGGTTTCAGAAAAGATATTGGATGGAGACGAGAGTAAAGAGGAAGGGTAAAAAAAAAAGCAAAGAAAAGTAGAAAGAGTATAGTGTATGAAGGTCAAATAAAATGGAAGAACACAGGAAGAAGAGCTTGTAATACGACATTGATAAGGCAGATGCACAGTGTGAGACATGTCTGTAAACCTGGAGCAAGTATTGATTACTGTGAGCAGTCAAAGTTAAGTGGCTTGCTCAGCCATGCTGTCTGGACAGCTGGGTGGAAGAGAGATGATTAAAGACAGATAGAGGAGACTGGAGTTATAAGACAGGGGTACACGGGGAGAGGATACTGGAGTTATAAGACATAATAACACGGGTAGAGGAGACTGGAGTTATAAGACAGGGGAACACGGGGAGAGGAGACTGGAGTTATAAGACAGGGGAACACGGGGAGAGGAGACTGGAGTTATAAGACATGGGAACACGGGGAGAGGAGACTGGAGTTATAAGACATGGGAACACGGGTAGAGGAGACTGGAGTTATAAAACATGGGAACATGGGTAGAGGAGACTGGAGTTATAAGACATGGGAACATGGGTAGAGGAGACTGGAGTTATAAGACAGGGGAACACAGGAAGAAGAGCTTGTAATACGACATTGATAAGGCAGATGCACAGTGTGAGACATGTCTGTAAACCTGGAGCAAGTATTGATTACTGTGAGCAGTCAAAGTTAAGTGGCTTGCTCAGCCATGCTGTCTGGACAGCTGGGTGGAAGAGAGATGATTAAAGACAGATAGAGGATACTGGAGTTATAAGACATGGGAACACGGGTAGAGGAGACTGGAGTTATAAGACATGGGAACACAGGGAGAGAAGATGGAATTTATAAGACATGGGAACACTGGGAGAGGAGACTGGAGTTATAAGACATGGGAACACGGGGAAAGGAGACTGGAGTTATAAGACAGTCGAACACGGGGAGAGGAGACTGGAGTTATAAGACAGGAGAACACGGAACGAGAAGACTGGAATTATAAGACAGGAGAACACAGGGAGAGGAGACTGGAGTTATAAGACAGGGGAACACGGGGAGAGGAGATGGGATTTATAAGAGATGGGAACGCTATCAGTGGAGATGGTATTTACGTACAACAGATGGGGACACAGACAGAGGAGACTGGATTTAAAGGTGATGGTATTTATAAGACAGGGGCACCCAGGTAGAGGAAACTGGAAAGTACGGGAAAAGAACCGATGAGGCAAGCAGGAAGTATGAAAAGAAATGAACGATAGATACGGCAGAGTGGATGGAGCAGAGATGGTGAATGACACCAGTTAGACTGAAAAGAAGAATTAAAATAGAGGAATCGGGAGAGTTATAAGGGATTATAAATGTCCACGTTGTGATTTAGCCGTTACCGGTGCTGTAACGCAGTGGATTATGATAGAGTACCTGTGATATAGGTGTAGGGGTGGTTATAGTGAGGATTTAGTAATGATTAGGTGGTGTTCTGGCTTAGGGGGAATTAAAGTTAGTGAGAGTTAGGGTTAATTTTTGATTAAATTAGATTAGATTAGACATGGCTGCGGACTTTATTTCCCATCATTCAAAGCCAGATCTCGACCAACACTCCTTTTCTTAAGTCCCTCACAACCATAAACACCCAGAACCTACTTCAAACCCTGCAGACCCGCATCCCTAATGAACCCCTAGGTCTAATGTTACATTCTAATAGGACAATTTAAATGGAGAGTACAGGTATTGGTTGAGACAAATCAATACCTTTACAATGGCTTTATTGCGGTAAGATTGACAAAATTGTAAACAGACGGGGGCAGCTAGCTGAGAGAGCAAGAAAGCCGATAGAGCAGTAAGAATGTAGTATAGAGTAATAGATGTGGGAGAGAATTTAAGATGGTAACATTATAAGGAGGTATTCAGAGAATTACAGACGCAGCTCATTGTCCTACAAAGCTTACAATCTATTGTTCTGGGGATGTGCTGCTCACAGAGAGAAAGAATCAGGCGTACTGTGTCTCTCTGCCTCTGCTCGTGTATGTTAGTCTCAGTGTATGTGTGAGTCTGTCTGGACCCAGGAGGTTTGTCCCCTCGAGATATCTGGCTGGAAAGATGTGTATCTGCCAGCTGAGCTGTCTAGACCATGCAGGCCCAGTCTTGCTGTCTGAGCTAATCCTGCATTTGAGCTTCTGTACGTTTGTATACAGGCCTAGTGGTGTTACGGTTTAGCATTTTCTCTGTCTGTCTGTCTCTCCCTGTTTTTCTACACAAATAACGTGCTTTTCTTTCTTAGTTGCAGAAGCAGTAACAGGAAGAGTTTAATACTCACAAGCAGCAGTTCTCCTACTCTTCCCCGGCCACACTCACCTCTTCCAGGACATATAGGTAAGTTATAATCATTATAGAGTCTATTCTTCCCATAATGGGGAGTTTATTTGTGTATTTATTTTGTTTGTTTACTTATTTTGTTTTCTTGAAGAAAATTAGTGATAAGTAAGTTGGGGTAATTTATAAAAAAAAAAAATTTAAAACAGTAATTCGGGCTTAAATGGAATCCTTCCATTTGCACCGAGTCTCACAAATTGAACAATTTGGTTTTACGTGAATAAAGTACAAAGAGGTGAAATAAATAAATTATTAAACATTAATCAGGAGTCTCCCAGATACCCTGATAACCAGACAAGACTCAGAGATATGTTCTCATTTCCTCACAGTCAGGGCTGCCATGCAAGGGTTAATGGACAGGACATCTTCCCATCACACCATATGATGTCCCACCATACTGTGCTGTGAGATGGGAGCTATGTTCACCAAACCACCTCTTATCCATTGAATTCTGCCCTATCCTATGACGAGCTGGTCTGCAGTGGGTTAGGGCCGGAAAAAAAATTATGATGTTTCTGACAGTGGTAAATACATGATTGTAACTCATACAGTGCATTAAATGAGTAGATATGGAGACTGCTGATCAGGTCCTTCACCGGTATATACACACCGGGGTGTGTGCCCATCCTAATTATTGATTCTTCACTCCCAGGGGATTGCAGGAACCACCGAGCAGTCATCCAACCCTGAATGATAGCGAGTTCACATTTTAGCATTACTGAAGGGTCTGTTAACAGTGTTGTATTAAGGGGTTGGAATCCATCAGATGGCACTACTGAAGTGACTTCACTTTGTTTGAGCTGGGTTCACCGCGCGGCATCACTGCAGGGATTGTAATTGTATATAAGTAGGGAGCTGGGGATCACTAACTGGCATCACCGGAGGTATAGTAACACTATAATGTTGGGTAGTTGGAGTCAACTCACTGGGATTATTGGAGGGATGGTAACATTATAATGTTGGGGAGTTGGGGTCGACTTGCTGGTGTTATTGGAGGGATGATAACAGTATAATGTTGGTGAGTTGGAGTCGACTCGCTGGGGTCACTGGAGGGATGGTGGTCACAGTATAATGTTGGGCAGCTGGAGTCAACACGATGGGGTCACTAGATGGATGGTAACACTAATGTTGGGTAGTTGGAGTCGACTCATTGGGGTCACTGGAGGGATGGTAACAGTATAATGTTGGCAAGTTGGAGTTGATTTGCTGGGGTCACTAGAGGGATGGTAAAAGTATAATGTTATGGGATTGGAGTTGACACACTGGGGTCATGGTAACATTATAATGTTGGGGAGTTGGGGTCGACTTGCTGGTGTTATTGGAGGGATAATAACAGTATAATGCTGGTGAGTTGGAGTCAACTCGCTGGGGTCACTGGAGGGATGGTGGTCACAGTATAATGTTGGGCAGCTGGAGTCAACACGATGGGGTCACTAGATGGATGGTAACACTAATGTTGGGTAGTTGGAGTCGACTCATTGGGGTCACTGGAGGGATGGTAACAGTATAATGTTGGCAAGTTGGAGTTGATTTGCTGGGGTCACTAGAGGGATGGTAAAAGTATAATGTTATGGGATTGGAGTTGACACACTGGGGTCATGGTAACATTATAATGTTGGGGAGTTGGGGTCGACTTGCTGGTGTTATTGGAGGGATAATAACAGTATAATGCTGGTGAGTTGGAGTCAACTCGCTGGGGTCACTGGAGGGATGGTGGTCACAGTATAATGTTGGGCAGCTGGAGTCAACACGATGGGGGTCACTAGATGTATGGTAACACTATAATGTTGGGTAGTTGGAGTCGACTCATTGGGGTCACTGGAGGGATGGTAACAGTATAATGTTGGCAAGTTGGAGTTGATTTGCTGGGGTCACTAGAGGGATGGTAAAAGTATAATGTTAGGGAGTTGGAGTTGACTTCCTGGGATCACTGGAGAGATGGTAACAGTATAATGTTATGGGATTGGAGTTGACACACTGGGGTCATGGTAACAGTATAATGTTAGGGAGTTGGAGTTGACTTCCTGGGATCACCGGAGAGATGGTAACAGTATAATGTTAGGGAGTTGGAGTTGACTTCCTGGGATCACTGGAGAGATGGTAACAGTAAAATGTTGGGGAGTTGGAGTTGATTTGCTGGGGTCACTAGATGGATGGTAAAAGTATAATGTTATGGGATTGGCGTTGACACACTGGGGTTACTGGAGGGATGGTAACACTATAATGTTGGAAAGTTGGAGTTGACTCGCTGGGGTCATTGGATCAATGGTAACTGTATAATGCTGGGGAGTTGAAGTCAACTCACTGGGGTCACTGGAGGGATGGTAACAGTATAATGTTGGAGCCGACTCAGTGAGGTCACTAGAGGGATAGTAACAGTATAATGTTATGGGATTGGAGTTGACATACTGGGGTCACTGGAGGGATGGTAACACTATAATGTTGGGGAGTTGGAGTCGATTTGCTGGGGTCACTAGAGGGATGAAAACAGCATAAAGTTGGGGAGTTGGAGTCGACTCGCTGGGGTCACTGTAGTGATGGTAACAGTATAATGTTGGAGAGTTGGAGTTGACTCTCTGGGGTGACTGGATCAATGCTAACAATATTATGTGGGGAAGTTAGAGTCAACTCGCTGGGGTCACTGGAGGTATGGTAACACTACAATGTTGGGGAGTTGGAGTTGACTCACTGGGGTCACTGGACTGATGGTAACAGTATAATGTTGGGGAGTTGGAGTCGACTCGCTAGGGTCACTAGTGAGATGGTAACAGCATATTGTTGGGCAGTTGGAGTTAACTCACTGGGGTCACTGGAGGGATGGTAACAGTATAATTTTGGGGAGTAAGAGTCAACTCGCTAGGGTCATTGTAGGGATGGTAACACTGTAATGTTGGGGAATTGGAGGTGACTCACTGAGTTTACTGGAGGGATGGTAATACTATAATGTCGGGGAGTTGGAGTTGACTCTTTGGGATCACTGTATAATGTTGGAAAGTTGGAGTTGACTCGCTGGGATGGTAACATTATAATGTTGGGCAGCTGGAGTCAACACGATGGGGTCACTAGAGAGATGTTAACACTATAATGTTGGGGAGTTGGAGTTGACTTGCTGGGGTCACTGGATCTATGGTAACAGTATACTGTTCGGATGTTGACGTTGACTCGTTGGGATCACTGTATAATGTTGGGAAGTTGGAGCCGACTCACTGGGGTCACTGGAGGGATGGTAACAGCATAACGTTGGGGAGTTTGAGTTGACTTGCTGGGGTCACTAGAGGGATGGTAACAGAATAATGTTGGGCAGCTGGAGTCAACATGATGGGGTCACTAGAGGGATGTTAACACTATAATGTTGGGGAGTTGGAGTCGACTCGCTGGGGTCACTGGAGGTATAGTAACACTATAATGTTGGAGAGTTGGAGTCAGCTTTCTGGGGTCACTGGAGGGATGGTAACACTATAATTTTAAAAAGTTGGAATCAACTCACTGGGGTCACTGGAGTGTTGGTAACAGTATAATGTTGAGGAGTTGGAGTTGGCTCACTGGGGTCATTGGATCAATGGTAACAGTATAATATTGGGGAGTTAAGGTTGACTGGCTGTCATTAAGACTTAAAACTCTGTAGATTTATTCTGCAGCAAACCTTCCAACTAGTTCTTAATTTGCCAAATATCTACATCAAAATAAATATTCTGAGCTATATTGTATGAGTTTATTATTTTTTTTTTCTCCAGGGGGAAGCCCTATGGATAGTCCTCGAAATTTCTCTCCAAGCGCTGCTGCCCACTTTTCATTTGCTTCTTCGCGCAGGTACTGTGAATACCAATTTAGGTGTGTATAGAGATAAGCAATGTATTTAATGTCATGTCATGTTTTTCTTTCTTAATGTCATGTCATGATTTTCTTTTCTTAAGCCCCTTGCATCTTAAAAGGACACTACACTGCCCAAAATAAATAAAAATCACTGTTTATTAAATATACCCCAAATTAAATATTTTATTTATGCATTTTTTTATTGCAGGTATATCTAAAAAACAGTTTGCAAAAACTGCAGATCTCTTGTCTGCAGCCTTTGCAAGCCTTGCCCTTCTAACCCCGCCAAGATTTTATTGGGCTGTCCAATCACAGTCTTCTCAATGCAGCTCAATGAAATGTCTTTGCAAGGCAGGATCTCTGGGCAATTGCTGCCTATTGAATGTAGCTCCACTGATCTAAACAAACCAGGAAGTAATATAATCTATTGTCTGCTTAAAAGTCAGAGGGTGTAACCAGGTTAATTTATAAAAGTGCCAATTTCTTTTGAAATCTGCCCTTTTTCCAAAATGAAAAATATTGGACACACTCTTCACACATAAAGCTTTTAAGCAAGCTAACATGCTTTAATGGTCTGGAGTGTCCTTTTAATGATTATACTCCTTCCCCCTTGCCTTTATTTATTTATATGATCTTTTCTTCCTTGACGGGGTTCTCTGTATTTAGATGTCACTAGTGTGTTCTCTTCTCTCCTTGATGTCTGCTGTTTTCCCTTCTGCTTGATTTTTAAAAATGTTTGGCAAGTTAAATGGAACTTTAATTATGTTCCAACGATTTCCAAAGATCACGCTTCCCATGAGAAACTGGTCCCTGATAGGATAGTTTCTATGGCATGCACAGACACACAAACAAGATGTTGTTGTGATTGGATCATTCATTATAAACTGCATTAAAAACTGAGAACTTGTTGCAGATTCTGTGTGTCACTGGGGGGAAAAAATGTCCATTTGTGTTTTTGTATCTAATCTTACCCTTAATTCTAACCTATAAGAATGAAAATAAAAACCCAAAATCATTCAATACACAGGATTCAGCACAGGAAAAATGGCAAATCACTGTAAAAAATGCAGTCTGTCCTCACATCAAGCTAATTCTCTCTACACTCCTATAAAAGGATATAACGGCCATGCAGAGACCGTATTGAGTCAATTCTTTTCTTTTTCCTCTTTGTTACGTTTTTTTTTTCTCTCGGGAATTCTCCGATCCTTTGTTCTTTTGGTGCAGTTGTTCCTAATACATAAAGTGGCAGAAAGTCTCAAAGGAGAGTAATATTATATTCTATTGATTTTTTTTTTTTTTGTAAACTGTATTGATTTTTAGTCATTTGTGCACATTACACTGTCTTTGTCTATTGGAAATCTTACCTGACGTTTATATTTTTAGTCCTTTTATGTGTAAGTGTTTCCCGTTTTCGTTTAGTAGAACAGACGGACGTCGCTGGTCTCTGGCCTCCCTCCCTTCATCTGGCTATGGAACAAATACGCCAAGCTCCACTGTGTCAGTAAGTAGTGCACGCCATGAGGGGGCAGCAGTGTGCAAAGTGACAGAGTACTATGTGAGCATGTTTCCCCCCTGTCTATCTTGATTACTAAAACCTTCGGAGGGTTTTATGAAACCTACATTAAATGGAAAGTGGACACATTTCTAAAAATGAGACAATTACCGTGGGAATTTTGTTTGGTTTCCATGGTCATTGGCCGAGTTTAAAAACTCTCTCACTTTTCAGATAGTACATATTTATGCGATAATCTGAGTTTTAACTAATTCTTCCATTTTCTCTCTCGTTCTTCCCATTTTCTTGTTCCTTTTATCTCCTTTTCTCTTTTACAGTCCTCATCGTCTTCTCAGGAACGCCTTCACCAACTCCCTTTCCAGCCCACACTGGATGAGCTTCATTTTCTTTCCAAACATTTTGGCAGTACGGAGAGCATCCCCGATGATGATGGAGGCCGTAGGTCACCGGCAGTCAGACCACGGTCGAGAAGCTTAAGGTCAGTGGTTCCCTGAAAAATTGGATATATAGTAGCTGTGCAAAACAAAATAGAAAAACATTTTTATCTATCACACTTCACCCAAAAACATATAACACCTGGGAACCCATCTACCTGTCTGTTAGGGTCTCAGTAGGATCCATCTGTCTATCACTGTCCATCTCATACTTGTAGGAAATACATATCAGAGGCAGAAAAGCATTGGTAAACCTGGTATCAATGGTGGTACCCATTCAGTTTATCAGAATTACAAATATGACCCCTTACCGAGTGTGTCACACGAATATATTGGCATATTCACAGAGTGCATGGATCTGTCATATATTAAACTAATACTTTTTTTCAGTCCTGGACGCTCACCTTCTTCTTACGATAATGAGATAGTCATGATGAACCATGTCTACAAAGAAAGATTTCCCAAAGTAAGATATGTTGGTTTCTTTTGTGAATAGTATCAACAATTATTGTACAATTACATAATGGGTAAGAGGTATAAAGAGCTGGGTTACTGTAATAATATGTTACAGGGTAATAAGACACTCGGGAGCTCAGTTATTGTGATGGGATATTAAGCAGTGGTCTACAACCCAGTCCTCATGGACCACCAACTGTCCAGGTTTTGTCAGTATCTCCATTTGAATAAAAAAATGGAAATACAAAAATCCTAGGCTTCTGTTGGTCCATGAGGTCTTGGTTGGGGACCATTGTTATATGGGTACTGATTGACTATAACATAATATTATATCTTCTTCTCATTTGTTGTAGGCCACTGCACAGATGGAGGACCGGCTCCGCATGTTCATCTCATCCTTTTCTCCTGAAAATGTCCTCCCACTGGCCGATGGAGTCCTAAACTTTATCCACCATCAGATTGTGGAGCTTGCAAGGGACTGTCTGAGCCGGAGCAGCGAAGGAATGATCACAAGCACTTATTTCTACCAGCTACAGGACAACTTAGAAAAACTACTACTAGATGTAAGATAAAATGATTGAAGCATGGATGGGTTTATTGAGTAGGCAGATGTATGACTTTCTGGATAGACACATCCTCCCTTATCGATTTGAATGCAGGTCTGTATATTACATCATATGTACTAATTAAC
>OW240914.1:33176789-33220975 GCA_933207985.1 Pelobates cultripes
GATGGGTATATGCATAATGTGTATATAGTTAAATTTGCTCACAAATGTAAAGCACCAATAAGACATGCCAAAAAAACATACCTATGCCACATGCAGCACTGAAATACAAGCATTTGAGACATATACATGTATGTGCATGTAGAAATGTATGCAGGCCTCTGTACACATGTAAAACATATATATATATATAAATGGAATAAAATGTATGTGTTTCTTTAGTGATATACTTCTGTTTTCAAATTTGTGGAGTACATAGATAATATATGGGGATTTATAAAGCAGAAAAGGCACATATGTACGGCCATGAAAATGCACACACACGCTTGATGCACACTCATAAACACATGTGCTCAAACAAGCAGCAGACAGACTCTAGAAGTCATAGAAAGTCAAAAGCTAAAACACTACACACGCAGGTAGCATCAGAAAGATGTACACATTCATAAACACACAGCACTAGACACGCCTGTGCACACCTGCAGCGTCACAATACAAATCATCAGCAGCACACACATATACACAGAAGTGGGCACAATCACAGCGCCAGACACATTGCATTGTTAAAGGCAAACACAGTAGCTGAGACAGAGACACACATACACACACACACACCAGCACACAGAAGAGCACACATCATAGGGCACACTGCTCACTATCTTTCAGGGATTGCTGGCCCCTCCTGTCTGTAGACACACACAGTAGCGGACACACAAAGAGCAGACACACACACACACAGCACACACACACACAGCACACACACACAGCAGCAGACACACACACACACCTCTCCATTCCTCAGTGACTGCTGGCCCCTCCTGTCTGCGGATATCCTTCCTCTCATCCCTCGCTAGCTCTCAGACCCTTTTGATCACCTCTACTCATCCCTTTGCTCTTTTTTAATGCTTGATTTCCTCTCCCCGTCTTCTCCGGCACCTTGTCTAATTCTGCCTGACTTTGCCTGCTTCTCATCTTGCTCTCTGTCTGTCATCGACCTGGCTCCCCCTCCATTTTCCTACCATCTCCCCCTCCTCTTTCCTTTTTTTTTTTAACCTTCAGTCTCACAGACTTGTTCTCCATATCTGTCTCTCTCTCCCCATTGTATATTTTATTCCTTCACTCTGCATGACCCTCTGTGTTTGGCTCCATCCCTCCCTCTCTGACCTCTTCTCTCTATCATTCATTATTCTTCACTTATCTTTAACCCATTCTCTCATTCAACCTTTCCTTTTGTGGTTTTCCTCATTGCGCTGACTCATCCTTTCTATTTATGCTTCTCCTTTAGTTTTGATATCTACAGCTCTCTCTGTTTTTCTTTTTACTGTTGTCCCTCATATCGCGAACAGATTTTCGTTTTGCTACTCTTTACCCATCCCTCCCATTCTAACCTCCATTGATGGTGTTACATGCTGTGTCAGTTGCTATCTGCTCACCCTCGCTCTCTCCACCTCTTACGTTAACTATCCTCCTTCCCTCCATCTGCGATCCCTCCTCCTGGTATCTTCCACCTGTCCGAGATCACAACCATGTTCAGACGCACCAAGAGGTAACCGATCTACCATGGGAAAAGATGGGAAGATGGGGTGCGGGGAGCAAAAGGAAGGCCGTTTGGGGTTCTCTCAAATTTAGAAGTTGGGTTGGTCACAATTACCATTAACAAGTGTAGCTATAAATATTATGTGAAGCACGTCACTCAAACAGGCAAATATTACTGACTAATGTATGTGTGTATGAATGTAGACATAACAGTGAACTGTGTTTTATGTGAAACGAGGGGTTCTGGAGACATTGTAAAAAGGAGGCACGTTATTTATCTCTTACATTAATTTACTATGTTAAAGCTAGGTTTAGAATTATGGCAAGGGGTCTGCTAATCTTAGGACAGAACTGAAACAGTCATGTTGCTGTCTGTCTGTAAGTGTTGGGAGTTATACTTCAAGGCAGCAGCTGTTATTTGCAGCCACTGTCCTTAAAAGAAACACTCTAGCCACCAACACAGTGTAGGTACATTTGATAGATGTTGAACTCATATTCATGCTGTGGTTTTCAATACCTTTAGATCTCTTTCATTTTGCTATTAAAAAAAAAAAAAAGATGAGAAAACTAATTTTTGTAGGTTTTTGCAGCTTAACCCCACCCCTTTAGTCATGCATCCTCTTTTAACAAAACGTGTTCCTTATTGGAAGCAACTCACCTCATCTGACCTCTGATTGGTTGAGCTGTGTACACAGTCAGTACTCAGAGAACATCTAATAAGGAAGTTGCTTTGTGAAAAGATGGTGAGCAGCCAAGGGGGCAGGGTTACACTGCAAAAAACAATTTTTGTGCAACTTTCTGCCATATGTGGTGGTGATGATTAAGATTTAAGAGTGTATAGAGAGAGTAGGGTAGTTTCTGGAGTGAGTGTGTGGGGTGTAAGACAGTGTAGAGAAAGTGACCAGGAGGTAATCGAGAGTGTTTGGGGCGAGACTGCAGGAAGGAGGGGAGAATGAAGAGGCAAGAAATGGAGAAACATGGAACAGAGAAACCAGAAGGTTTCAGAAAAGATATTGGATGGAGACGAGAGTAAAGAGGAAGGGTAAAAAAAAAAAAGCAAAGAAAAGTAGAAAGAGGAGAGTGTATGGAGGTCAAATAAAATGGAAGAGCACAGGAAGAAGAGCTTGTAATACACCATTGATAAGGCAGATGCACAGTGTGAGACATGTCTGTAAACCTGGAGCAAGTATTGATTACTGTGAGCAGTCAAAGTTAAGTGGCTTGCTCAGCCATGCTGTCTGGACAGCTGGGTGGAAGAGAGATGATTAAAGACAGATAGAGGATACTGGAGTTATAAGACATGGGAACACGGGTAGAGGAGACTGGAGTTATAAAACAGGGGAACATGGGGAGTGGAGACTGGAGTTATAAGACATGGGAACACGGGAAGAGGGGACTGGAGTTATAAGACAGGGTAACAAGGGGAGAGGGGACTGGAGTTATAAGACATGGGAACACGGGGAGAGGAGACTGGAGTTATAAGACATGGGAACACGGGAAGAGGGGACTGGAGTTATAAGACAGGGGAACAAGGGGAGAGGATACTTGAGTTATAAGACATGGTAACACGGGTAGAGGAGACTGGAGTTATAAGACATGGGAACACGGAGAGAGGAGACTGGAGTTATAAGAAAGGGGAACACGGGGAGAGGAGACTGGAGTAATAAGACATGGGAACACAGGTAGAGGAGACTGGAGTTATAAGACATGGGAACACGGGTAGAGGAGACTGGAGTTATAAGACGGGAACACTGGAAGAAGAGCTTGTAATACGACATTGATAAGGCAGATGCACAGTGTGAGACATGTCTGTGAACCTGGAGCAAGTATTGATTACTGTGAGCAGTCAAAGTTAAGTGGCTTGCTCAGCCATGCTGTCTGGACAGCTGGGTGGAAGAGAGATGCTTAAAGACAGATAGAGGAGACTGGAGTTATAAGACATGGGAACACAGGGAGAGGAGATGGAATTTATAAGACATGGGAACACTGGGAGAGGAGACTGGAGTTATAAGACATGGGAACACAGGGAGAGGAGATGGGAGTTATAAGACAGGGGAACACTGGGAGAGGAGACTGGAGTTATAAGACATGGGAACACAGGGAGAGGAGATGGAATTTATAAGACATGGGAACACTGGGAGAGGGGACTGGAGTTATAAGACATGGGAACACGGGGAAAGGAGACTGGAGTTATAAGACAGGAGAACACGGGGAGAGGAGACTGGAGTTATAAGACAGGAGAACACAGGACGAGAAGACTGGAATTATAAGACAGGACAACACAGGGAGAGGAGACTGGAGTTATAAGACAGGGGAACACGGGGAGAGGAGACTGGAGTTATAAGACAGGGGAACACGGGGAGAGGAGACTGGAGTTATAAGACAGGGGAACACTGGGAGAGGAGACTGGAGTTATAAGACATGGGAACACGGGGACGAGAAGACTGGAATTATAAGACAGGAGAACACAGGGAGAGGAGACTGGAGTTATAAGACAGGGGAACACGGGGAGAGGAGATGGGATTTATAAGAGATGGGAACGCTATCAGTGGAGATGGTATTTACGTACAACAGATGGGGACACAGACAGAGGAGACTGGATTTAAAGGTGATGGTATTTATAAGACAGGGGAACCCAGGTAGAGGAAACTGGAAAGTACGGGCAAAGAACCGATGAGGCAAGCAGGAAGTATGAAAAGAAATGAACGATAGATACGGCAGAGTGGATGGAGCAGAGATGGTGAATGACACCAGTTAGACTGAAAAGAAGAATTAAAATAGAGGAATCGGGAGAGTTATAAGGGATTATAAATGTCCACGTTGTGATTTAGCCGTTACCGGTGCTGTAACGCAGTGGATTATGATAGAGTACCTGTGATATAGGTGTAGGGGTGGTTATAGTGAGAATTTAGTAATGATTAGGTGGTGTTCTGGCTTAGGGGGAATTAAGGTTAGTGAGAGTTAGGGTTAATTTTTTATTAAATTAGATTAGATTAGAGATGGCTGCGGACTTTATTTCCCATCATTCAAAGCCAGATCTCGACCAACACTCCTTTTCTTAAGTCCCTCACAACCATAAACACCCAGAACCTACTTCAAACCCTGCAGACCCTCATCCCTAACGAACCCCTAGGTCTAATGTTACATTCTAATAGGACAATTTAAATGGACAGTACAGGTATTGGTTGAGACAAATCAATACCTTTACAATGGCTTTATTGCGGTAAGATTGACAAAATTGTAAACAGACGGGGGCAGCTAGCTGAGAGAGCAAGAAAGCCGATAGAGCAGTAAGAATGTAGTATAGAGTAATAGATGTGGGAGAGAATTTAAGATGGTAACATTATAAGGAGGTATTCAGAGAATTACAGACGCAGCTCATTGTCCTACAAAGCTTACAATCTATTGTTCTGGGGATGTGCTGCTCACAGAGAGAAAGAATCCGGCATACTGTGTCTCTCTGCCTCTGCTCGTGTATGTTAGTCTCAGTGTATGTGTGAGTCTGTCTGGACCCAGGAGGTTTGTCCCCTCGAGATATCTGGCTGGAAAGATGTGTATCTGCCAGCTGAGCTGTCTAGACCATGCAGGCCCAGTCTTGCTGTCTGAGCTAATCGTGCATTTGAGCTTCTGTCATTGTTGTGTTTCTGTACGTTTGTATACAGGCCTAGTGGTGTTACAGTTTAGCATTTTCTCTGTCTGTCTGTCTCTCCCTGTCTTTCTACACAAATAACGTGCTTTTATTTCTTAGTTGCAGAAGCAGTAACAGGAAGAGTTTAATACTCACAAGCAGCAGTTCTCCTACTCTTCCACGGCCACACTCACCTCTTCCAGGACATATAGGTAAGTTATAATCATTATAGAGTCTATTCTTCCCATAATGGGGAGTTTATTTGTGTATTTATTTTGTTTGTTTACTTATTTTGTTTTCTTGAAGAAAATTAGTGATAAGTAAGTTGGGGTAATTTATAAAAAAAAATTTTAAAACAGTAATTCGAGCTTAAATGGAATCCTTCCATTTGCACCGAGTCTCACAAATTGAACAATTTGGTTTTACGTGAATAAAGTACAAAGAGTTGAAATAAATAAATTATTAAACATTAATTGTGAGTCTCCCAGATACCCTGATAACCAGACAGGACTCAGAGATATGTTCTCATTTCCTCACAGTCAAGGCTGCCATGCAAGGGTTAATGGAGGGTTAATGGACAGGACATCTTCCCATCACACCATATGGTGTCCCACCATACTGTGCTGTGAGATGGGAGCTATGTTCACCAAACCACCTCTTATCCATTGAATTCTGCCCTATCCTATCACGAGCTGGTCTGCAGTGGGTTAGGGCCGGAAAAAATTATGATGTTTCTGACAGTGGTAAATACATGATTGTAACTTATACAGTGCATTAAATGAGTAGATATGGAGACTGCTGATCAGGTCCTTCACCGGTACATACACACCGGTGTGCCCATCCTAATGATTGATTCTTCACTCCCAGGGGATTGCAGGAACCACTGAGCAGTCATCCAACCCTGAATGATAGCAAGTTCACATTCTAGAATTACTGAAGGGTCTGTTAACAGTGTTGTATTAAGGGGTTGGAATCCATCAGATGGCACTACTGAAGTGACTTCACTTTGTTTGAGCTGGGTTCACCGCGCGGCATCACTGCAGGGATTGTAATTGTATATAAGTAGGGAGCTGGGGATCACTAACTGGCATCACCGGAGGTATAGTAACACTATAATGTTGGGTAGTTGGAGTCTACTCACTGGGATTATTGGAAGGATGGTGACATTATAATGTTGGGGAGTTGGGGTCGACTTGCTGGTGTTATTGGAGGGATGATAACAGTATAATGTTGGTGAGTTGGAGTCGACTCGCTGGGGTCACTGGAGGGATGGTGGTCACAGTATAATATTGGGCAGTTGGAGTCAACACAATGGGGTCACTAGATGGATGGTAACACTAATGTTGGGTAGTTGGAGTCGACTCATTGGGGTCACTGGAGGGATGGTAACAGTATAATGTTGGCAAGTTGGAGTTAATTTGCTGGGGTCACTAGATGGATGGTAAAAGTATAATGTTATGGGATTGGCGTTGACACACTGGGGTCACTGGAGGGATGGTAACACTATAATGTTGGAAAGTTGAAGTCAACTCACTGGGGTCACTGGAGGGATGGTAACAGTATAATGTTGGAGCCGACTCAATGAGGTCACTAGAGGGATACTAACAGTATAATGTTATGGGATTGGAGTTGACATACTGGGGTCACTGGAGGGATGGTAACACTATAATGTTGGGGAGTTGGAGTCGATTTGCTGGGGTCACTAGAGGGATGAAAACAGCATAAAGTTGGGGAGTTGGAGTCGACTCGCTGGGGTCACTGGAGGGATGGTAACAGTATAATGTTGGAGAGTTGGAGTTGACTCGCTGGGGTGACTGGATCAATGCTAACAGTATTATGTGGGGAAGTTAGAGTCAACTCGCTGGGGTCACTGGAGGTATGGTAACACTACAATGTTGGGGAGTTGGAGTTGACTCACTGGGGTCACTGGACTGATGGTAACAGTATAATGTTGGGGAGTTGGAGTCGACTCGCTAGGGTCATTAGTGAGATGGTAACAGCATATTGTTGGGCAGTTGGAGTTAACTCACTGGGGTCACTGGAGGGATGGTAACAGTATAATTTTGGGGAGTAAGAGTCAACTCGCTAGGGTCATTGTAGGGATGGTAACACTGTAATGTTGGGGAATTGGAGGTGACTCATTGAGTTTACTGGAGGGATGGTAATACTATAATGTCGGGGAGTTGGAGTTGACTCTTTGGGATAACTGTATAATGTTGGAAAGTTGGAGTTGACTCGCTGGGATGGTAACATTATAATGTTGGGCAGCTGGAGTCAACACGATGGGGTCACTAGAGAGATGTTAACACTATAATGTTGGAGAGTTGGAGTTGACTTGCTGGGGTCACTGGATCTATGGTAACAGTATACTGTTGGGAAGTTGAAGTTGACTCGTTGGGATCACTGTATAATGTTGGGAAGTTGGAGCCGACTCACTGGGGTCACTGGAGGGATGGTAACAGCATAATGTTGGGGAGTTTGAGTTGACTTGCTGGGGTCACTAGAGGGATGGTAACAGAATAATGTTGGGCAGCTGGAGTCAACATGATGGGGTCACTAGAGTGATGTTAACACTATAATGTTGGGGAGTTGGAGTCGACTCGCTGGGGTCACTGGAGGGATGGTAACATTATAATGTTAGGGAGTTGCAATTGACTTGCTTGGACCACTGGAGGGATAACAGTATAATGTTGGGGAGTTGGAGTCGACTCGCTGGAGTCACTGGAGGTATAGTAACACTATAATGTTGGAGAGTTGGAGTCAGCTTGCTGGGGTCACTGGAGGGATGGTAACACTATAATTTTAAAAAGTTGGAATCAACTCACTGGGGTCACTGGAGTGTTGGTAACAGTATAATGTTGAGGAGTTGGAGTTGGCTTACTGGGGTCATTGGATCAATGGTAACAGTATAATATTGGGGAGTTAAGGTTGACTGGCTGTCATTAAGACTTAAAACTCTGTAGATTTATTCTGCAGCAAACCTTCCAACTAGTTCTTAATTTGCCAAATATCTACATCAAAATAAATATTCTGAGCTATAGTGTATGAGTTTATGATTTTTTTTCTCCAGGGGGAAGCCCTATGGATAGTCCTCGAAATTTCTCTCCAAGCGCTGCTGCCCACTTTTCATTTGCTTCTTCGCGCAGGTACTGTGAATACCAATTTAGGTGTGTATAGAGATAAGCAATGTATTTAATGTCATGTCATGTTTTTCTTTCTTAATGTCATGTCATGATTTTCTTTTCTTAAGCCCCTTGCATCTTAAAAGGACACTACACTGCCCAAAATAAATAAAAATCACTGTTTATTAAATATACCCCAAATTAAATATTTTAATTTCATTATGCATTTTTTTATTGCAAGTATATCTAAAAAACAGTTTGCAAAAACTGCAGATCTCTTGTCTGCAGCCTTTGCAAGCCCTGCCCTTCTAACCCCGCCTAGATTTTATTGGGCTGTCCAATCACAGTCTTCTCAATGCAGCTCAATGAAATGTCTTTGCAAGGCAGGATCTCTGGGCAATTGCTGCCTATTGAATGTAGCTCCACTGATCTAAACAAACCAGGAAGTAACATAATCTATTGTCTGCTTAAAAGTCAGGGGGTGTAACCAGGTTAATTTATAAAAGTGCCAATTTCTTTTGAAATCTGCCCTTTTTCCAAAATGAAAAATATTGGACACACTCTTCACACATAAAGCTTTTAAGCAAGCTAACATGCTTTAATGGTCTGGAGTGTCCTTTTAATGATTATACTCCTTCCCCCTTGCCTTTATTTATTTATATGATCTTTTCTTCCTTGACGGGGTTCTCTGTATTTAGATGTCACTAGTGTGTTCTCTTCTCTCCTTGATGTCTGCTGTTTTCCCTTCTGCTTGATTTTTAAAAATGTTTGGCAAGTTAAATGGAACTTTAATTATGTTCCAACGATTTCCAAAGATCACGCTTCCCATGAGAAACTGGTCCCTGATAGGATAGTTTCTATGGCATGCACAGACACACAAACAAGATGTTGTTGTGATTGGATCATTCATTATAAACTGCATTAAAAACTGAGAACTTGTTGCAGATTCTGTGTGTCACTGGGGGGAAAAAATGTCCATTTGTGTTTTTGTATCTAATCTTACCCTTAATTCTAACCTATAAGAATGAAAATAAAAACCCAAAATCATTCAATACACAGGATTCAGCACAGGAAAAATGGCAAATCACTGTAAAAAATGCAGTCTGTCCTCACATCAAGCTAATTCTCTCTACACTCCTATAAAAGGATATAACGGCCATGCAGAGACCGTATTGAGTCAATTCTTTTCTTTTTCCTCTTTGTTACGTTTTTTTTTCTCTCGGGAATTCTCCGATCCTTTGTTCTTTTGGTGCAGTTGTTCCTAATACATAAAGTGGCAGAAAGTCTCAAAGGAGAGTAATATTATATTCTATTGATTTTTTTTTTTTTGTAAACTGTATTGATTTTTAGTCATTTGTGCACATTACACTGTCTTTGTCTATTGGAAATCTTACCTGACGTTTATATTTTTAGTCCTTTTATGTGTAAGTGTTTCCCATTTTCGTTTAGTAGAACAGACGGACGTCGCTGGTCTCTGGCCTCCCTCCCTTCATCTGGCTATGGAACAAATACGCCAAGCTCCACTGTGTCAGTAAGTAGTGCACGCCATGAGGGGGCAGCAGTGTGCAAAGTGACAGAGTACTATGTGAGCATGTTTCCCCCCTGTCTATCTTGATTACTAAAACCTTCGGAGGGTTTTATGAAACCTACATTAAATGGAAAGTGGACACATTTCTAAAAATGAGACAATTACCGTGGGAATTTTGTTTGGTTTCCATGGTCATTGGCCGAGTTTAAAAACTCTCTCACTTTTCAGATAGTACATATTTATGCGATAATCTGAGTTTTAACTAATTCTTCCATTTTCTCTCTCGTTCTTCCCATTTTCTTGTTCCTTTTATCTCCTTTTCTCTTTTACAGTCCTCATCGTCTTCTCAGGAACGCCTTCACCAACTCCCTTTCCAGCCCACACTGGATGAGCTTCATTTTCTTTCCAAACATTTTGGCAGTACGGAGAGCATCCCCGATGATGATGGAGGCCGTAGGTCACCGGCAGTCAGACCACGGTCGAGAAGCTTAAGGTCAGTGGTTCCCTGAAAAATTGGATATATAGTAGCTGTGCAAAACAAAATAGAAAAACATTTTTATCTATCACACTTCACCCAAAAACATATAACACCTGGGAACCCATCTACCTGTCTGTTAGGGTCTCAGTAGGATCCATCTGTCTATCACTGTCCATCTCATACTTGTAGGAAATACATATCAGAGGCAGAAAAGCATTGGTAAACCTGGTATCAATGGTGGTACCCATTCAGTTTATCAGAATTACAAATATGACCCCTTACCGAGTGTGTCACACGAATATATTGGCATATTCACAGAGTGCATGGATCTGTCATATATTAAACTAATACTTTTTTTCAGTCCTGGACGCTCACCTTCTTCTTACGATAATGAGATAGTCATGATGAACCATGTCTACAAAGAAAGATTTCCCAAAGTAAGATATGTTGGTTTCTTTTGTGAATAGTATCAACAATTATTGTACAATTACATAATGGGTAAGAGGTATAAAGAGCTGGGTTACTGTAATAATATGTTACAGGGTAATAAGACACTCGGGAGCTCAGTTATTGTGATGGGATATTAAGCAGTGGTCTACAACCCAGTCCTCATGGACCACCAACTGTCCAGGTTTTGTCAGTATCTCCATTTGAATAAAAAAATGGAAATACAAAAATCCTAGGCTTCTGTTGGTCCATGAGGTCTTGGTTGGGGACCATTGTTATATGGGTACTGATTGACTATAACATAATATTATATCTTCTTCTCATTTGTTGTAGGCCACTGCACAGATGGAGGACCGGCTCCGCATGTTCATCTCATCCTTTTCTCCTGAAAATGTCCTCCCACTGGCCGATGGAGTCCTAAACTTTATCCACCATCAGATTGTGGAGCTTGCAAGGGACTGTCTGAGCCGGAGCAGCGAAGGAATGATCACAAGCACTTATTTCTACCAGCTACAGGACAACTTAGAAAAACTACTACTAGATGTAAGATAAAATGATTGAAGCATGGATGGGTTTATTGAGTAGGCAGATGTATGACTTTCTGGATAGACACATCCTCCCTTATCTATTTGAATGCAGGTCTGTATATTACATCATATGTACTAATTAACTGTACCACTAGGTGTCACTATAGAGCTAGTGATGACCTTCACATTTTTTCTCCTCTTAAAGCAGGGGTTCTCAACCCAGTCCTCAAGTACCCACTAACAGTGCAGGGTTTAGGGATTACCATGTTGTGTCTAAAGTGTTTTTTTTTTTCTAAAACACCTTAGATACAACAGGGTAATCCCTAAATTCTTGACTGGTAGGGGGTACTTGAGGACTGGGTTGGGGGGAGGACCAATGACTAAAGACGTTTACAGCTGGGTGCTCGTTCTGCAAATATCAAGTAACAAATCTGAACATTCCCAATTTTCAGCCAACCTTTTGTTATTTGAATAACCTTTTACCTTTTTTTAATAGCCCATTTTCCTAATTTAAAGAGATACTATATTTACCAAAACAACTTTAGCCTAATGAATCAGTTTTGGTGTGTAGATCATGCTCTGCAGTCTCACTGCTCAATTCACTGCCATTTGGAAGTTAAATCACTTTGTTTGTACAGCCCTAGTCGCACCTCCTTGCATGTGACTTGCACAGCCTCCCTAAACACTTCCTGTAAAGTGAAATCTAATGTTTACACTTCCTTTATTGCACAGTCTGTTTAATTTGGAATTTATTATCTCCATCTTTGTTAATAGCCTTCTAAACCCTGCAGGAGCCTCCTGTGTGTGATTCAATTGAAGTTCAATGTACACAGCAGGAGATAAAAACATTTAAAGCAAGTTGACATCTGAATAAAAACAAAACCTTTTTTTTTCATGCAGGCTGTTTCAGTCACAGCCAGGGGAGGTGTGACTAGGGCTGCATAAACAGAAACAAAAGTGATTTAACTCATAAATGGCAGGTAATTGAGCAGTGTGACTGCAGGGGCATGATCTATACACCAACATTGCTTCATTAAGTTAACGTTGTTTTAGTTAATATAGTGTCCCTTTAAAAGGCCCCTCTTTTGGTCCCATCCTATAAGTGGAATATTACAACAAGTCCATTGGGCAGTACCTAAGAATGGTACAATATCTGGCCTGTCCTCTGTAAAGGTAATAATGTGAAGGAAAGTCATGTGTCCACTTTGGTTAATGTGTGTTCACACATTCCTCAGGAAGCTAATGAAATCTCCTGGATGAGACCTTTCTGTGTTTGTACGAAGGTTAAACAGAATTTTTAAAAGTTAATCACTAATTTAAATTTCGTTTTCATAAAGCAAATGCATCTTCTGTATGTATTTTGTGCACTTTAAAAACTGTGATAAATCTATTAAATCCCATATTTTAACTGCAGGTGTTCTAGTAACTTATATTACCTTAAATTAAAATATTTCTCTGTCATTTAGTTATACACAAATTCAGCCACGTTACCACGAGCTTATATTATTCACTGCATGGACTTTTCTATTTACGTTATGCCCTCGGGCAGGTGTAGGATTGCTCGATCGATCTCTTAACTTGATTTCTTAGATTTTTACTGTCATTTCCAGCATAAGCCTTTGTGTTTGAAATCTAATCTCAATGAGAATCTGTTTTATTGATATTGAGGGCAAGCCGGTCCATCATTTCATTGTTTCCCCATGGTTTATGTTACTAACAGAGTTATTTACTAAAATGAGAATTCTAAATGAATTCAAAGTGAATTTTAAATTTAAGACCAGAGTAGCCAATCGGAAATATTTTCAGTTGGGTTACTCTGGCCTTAAATTTAAAATTCACTTTGATCTGAACCTTGAATTCTCACTTTAGTCAATAACTCTGTGAGAATCGAGTTTCTAAATCTCTTTACCGTTTTTTATAATCTTTCATCACCTCCTAGGCAGTGGAACGTTCCGATGGGTCAGAGGTGGCCTTCATCGCTCAACTCATGAAGAACCTGCTCATTATCATTTCTCGTCCTGCCCGTCTTCTGGAATGCCTGGTGAGAGATGCTCGTATCACTTTACCTTGCAATGATTTGCAATATATAATCTATCTCGCTGCTCCTTTTCTGGAGTTCTGGTGAGCAGATGCTATTTAGCTGCATGAAGTCACCAAAGGTGTTGCTAGTGACGTTTTTTGGGGGGATGAAATTACGGATTTAGGGCTCATTACCTTGGATCTCTACAGTTAGAGGAGAGTGCTGGGGATTATTAGTATATAATCGACAGAGGTCATCATGGGCACTCTGACCGCTCTGCAGCTATGCAGCCCCATACACAGCAAAATGCACTGTGTGTACGGGCACCTTTCTATCATGGCATACATTCCGTTTTCAGTAATCTGAGCTACAGTAGCTCTTCTGTGTGATCACACTTGATGTTTTGGAGATACTTCAACCTAGTCGTGTGGCGATCACTATTTGGCCCTTGTTAAAGTCACTCAGGTCTTCTCACTTGCCCATTTTTCCTGCTTCCAACACATTCAATTCAAGAAATGAGTGTTCACTAGCTGCCTAATATATCCCATCCCTTGAGAGGTGCCGTTGTAACGATATAATCAATGTTATTCACTTCACCTGTCAGTGGGTTTTAATGTGTTTTTAATGTTGTGGCTGATTAATATACTTGAAAATATTTGATATATTGCTAGCAAGAGAAGATCCTGACAAACGATCAACCCTGGAGCAAGAAATAAAATGAAAAAATAAAAATAAATTTGAGTGCGATGCAAAAATTAGGAGAATGAACATTTAATTCTGGACAGTTTAGGGAGGTCTTTCATTCGTGAATTTTGGATATTTTAGTATTTTGGGTAAAGTCATGTGTGAAGTACTGCCTGGCACCCCGACCAGGTGCTCCTAGTGCTCACCAAGTACTCCAAGCACTCCACCAGACACCATCAGCACTGTAGTCCCCACTTACAGCGTTACAGCTAGGCTGGGGTCTCGCCTTCCTCCACCCACCCTGGACCCAAGACCAGGATCCAGCTTCCAGTGGGCAGACCTCTCCTACTCCAGAGAGTGTAGCAGGCTGCTCTTACAAGAGCAAGTGATTATAACCCAGAGGAGTATAGTGATATAGCAATCCCAGAGCAGATACAGCTGTTCCCCACACACATGAGATGAGATTCAATGTTGAGGGTAGGCAGGAACTCATTTTAATGGGACCACAACAGACCTACAGCAGAAACCACAGCAGAAACAAATACACAATTACATTGGCTCTAAGATCCAGGACACTCCCACACATAAATAGGTCAATCCTTCCTCTGTACCTGGGAGATAATTGAGTCAAGTACTGTATTAACTCAATGATTTCCAGACACAAAAACACAAATTTTTATAAAACCCCCAAAATACCTTTAAAACATACAACATCCCCACAAAAGTTACATCCTCTGATATGACTGATATGAGTTTATGCCAAAAGTCAGGACCCTAAAATCAGGACGGTAACGCTCAAATTGGGATGAGTGTGAGGCCTGAATAGTCAGGAGATTTGGTAAGGTTTAGGTTTACAAGGTTTGCTCGAATTGTGGTAATGTTGCTTAGAAATGAGATCTGTATTCTGGAGAGTGTGATGTGGGCCATGGAGGTTTTAGGATAGGAAACAGATGGGAGGAAGCTGCTAGGGAGGAAAAAAGTTGACCCAGGTGGTTGTAATAGGAAATACTAATTGTGTTTTAGAGAAATACAGTTAAAATAATAAAACACCAAGAGAGTTGCTCATGATGCACACAAGTTGAAGGAATCCCACCAATAAGTCTCAAACATATTTTTGAATTGCAGTAAATATTGCATGAGACATGTCTATGCAGTCTGAATATCACTATTTTAATCTACAGGACAATGTCTGTGTTATATGTATTGCCTTATATGTAATTACACACCTCCTTTAATCATAAAAGTAAAGACGGTGTGGGCTCTGATCTCTTATAGCATACTCAAGTCTTATGTACATTGGTTGCAGGAGTTTAACCCTGAGGAATTTTACCACCTGCTCGAGGCGGCTGAAGACCAGGTGAAGGAGGGGAATTTGAAGACAGACATTCCTCAGTATATAATCCGACAACTGGGGCTAACCAGAGACCCATTCCCAGGTACTCTACCTTCTAGAACTCCAGTCTCTGCATCATCGTACCTGGGAGGGAATCTGACCTGAATCTGTTTTTGTTCCTCTGTTTGACAGAGGTTTCAGCTACAGAGGAGCCAGTGATTGTAGAGACAAGTACTCAAGAGAGTGAAGATACCACAGAGGTAAGACAGCTCCAATCTATTTCCTTCACTCCTTTCCTTTTACAATGTATCCCTCTTGAGTTTAACATTAGCCAGCCATTTGGTATCTTGGGGTCTTAAGAGGATAAAGCTTTTTGCAACCTGACTACCAATACAGCAGAGCTATAACAGGTGTTTTGGGCATTTGACACATTTTCATCTTCTGCCTCCATGGGCACAATAAGAGAGTGTAATATCTAGATTTGGATGCTTAAAGTTAATAACAAATAGTTATTTTCTTTCAAAAGAGCTGAATGCCAGTTTAAAATGTCAGCCCCGGGCAGTGTTGGTGAACATTTTAAGTCCAAGGTCTCAGTCTTCAATGGACACCAAGAGATTTGAACATGCCCAGACATCTTATTTTCTTTCCCGTTTCCTCTTTTTCAATTCCCACTTCCATTTTCATGGCCAATGCCCTCATTTCGATTCCTCCTTCTCCCATTGGTTTTCTTTCCGTCTCTTCCTGCATCTCTGGTCCATCTCTGTCCGATACTTGGTTCCTCCATAGAAGACAACTCTTCTCTCTCCTTCTACCTGTTCTCGCTTTATCACTATCTTGAGATCAGCTCATCCTTTTATCTGGGCTTACCTCATTTTGATTTTTCTTCACACGCTATTCCCACATGCACTGTCTCATTTCTCTCATATCCCTCTCTCTCTTCCTCTCAATATCAGGTATCTCCCACTACATTAATTACCCTCTCTCTGTATTATTTTGCCCTCTCTAACTGATCACTCACTACGTGATTTATATTCACCTTCTCTTCTAGATCACAATCATTGTATTTCAACAGACCCCGTCTAAATTCTGCTAGCCAGGTTCCATTTGTTCCAGTCTCGATGTCAGCATCCCTTATCCCCCACAAGTCCCCATGTACCATCTTCTCCAATACCCTCTACCCAATCAGTTTTGTATCAATAAAGAATGTCATAACTCCACCATCACTTGCCTTAGACTAAACCTTTCTTTGGGTTAATTCTAGAATTCTAGCTACCTTTCTTTGTGTGTTTCTCTACATCCATCTCGTCTCCCCTTTATTTAGGGAAAAGGAGGGGCAGCATCAAAACCCATTAAACCCCCTGAGGAGTGTGACTTTGAAACTATAAAGCTGATTAGCAATGGAGCATATGGGTAAGTGATTCTCTTACATTTAATGTAGACTGGCAAGAGTACAGACTATATATTAAAGGGACACTATAGTCACCAGAACAACTACAGCTTAATGTAGTTGTTCTGGTGAGTATAATCATTGCCTTCAGGCTTTTTCATGCAAACAATGCCTTTTCAGAGAAAAGGCAGTGTTTACATTGCCCCTAGGGACACCTCCAAGTTGCCATTCCTCAGATGGCCACTTTTCATTAGGGGTTTGTAAAGAGGAAAATAAAGATATATATTAACTTTCTCAGGTTATCCTAAGAGTTTACGTTGTAAGAGGATAATTTACTTCATTGCGATGTCACAAAATAAAAAAATGCGGCTGCAGCAAATGTACGAGCGTTTTGTAATTCATTGTTCTCACTGGGAGGCCAGTGATAGGCCAATAGCTTCAGCTGATGCTCCCAGCTTTTTTTAACCGGTGCCCAGTGCAAGGCTGAAGCCAGGGCCGCACAAGGAGGTAGAGGAGCCTGGAGGAAGGATGGTTTTGGGAGCCTTTAGGGCTTGAACTGTTTTTAAGTGGTTTAACCCATTCAGTTAAGATGGTGCTCAGGACCTTCTGACCCCATAACAACATCATTGAGATGAAGTCATTATAGTGCCCAGAGTGTTAAGGAGAAATGACCTATGACATGAAATTATCCACCGAGGGAGTGGCCCTTGTCAAGTGGGTGTGCAGAAAAAACAATGTGCCATACAAGAAGCCAAACAATTTAAAGAAAAAGTGTGCCCTCATGGATTAACATTCATAGCAATTAATAAAATGTAAAGAAATGTATAACTGGTATTCTTTGCAAAGAAAGCGTTTATAAAGTCTTTAAAAAAGCATAATAACACAATCAATTGGAACTTGTAGAGTGAAGGGATCTTATGCGTTTTGCCTGCAAAGACTTATTCAAATGATAATTGCAGCGATTTGAAGGAGCCAAAACAATTTGATTGGCCTATTCAAGAGCACATAGAAAATTTTAATTAGACTAAATCCCAAATCAGTTGCAGTCAGTGCTCTGTGTAAAGAAAATTGTAGAAAAAAAATGCACAAAATAAAAATCAATTTTTCATCACATTTATATGTTACATTTAAAAATAATGCTTTCTGAATTTGTGGCCACGAAGCTAACATTGATACAGTAACAAACAGAGCCATCATTACCATTTGAAGGGCTCTTGGAGAGACAAATTGTCATCCTTCCTCTACTCAAAGGGGTCAAATGGACCCCTCAACCACAAACAAGGTACGAACACACTAAAGAAGACACATGCACGTTCATACAGGCACTCACACACAACAAATGCCTGTCTACACAGACACTCACACAGATCCACACATACATACACAGGCACACATACATACAGATTCACATATACACACAGATGCTGACATGTACACTCATAGAACACATGCACAGACACACACACACACATACAATGCACTTTTGTTTTCTCTTCTTAAGGAGTGAGGGAGTCTTCATAGTCCTACCCCCCAGGGACCTACACAGCACAGACTTCTTTATTGCTCCCCATCTACACGCAGTTGCATACTAGACAAGTAGAGGGTGCTGAGATATGACATCACATCGTGGAACGCTCTGCTTGTTACTATACGACTGCAGACCACATAGCCACACTGTCTCAGCCAGCAGTTAAACCAGATCACCTGTAATGGTTCTGCATGCTTTGATTACTGAAACTAAGTAAATATTTCTTCCATGAAGTAGTTGCCCTCAGATAACCCAGAATAATCTTGGTTTTAATTTACTAGCTACTTTGGCCTTAAATTTGAAATTCACTTTGAATTTGCACTTTGGTAAATAACTTTGAAAGTATTTCAGAGCAAAGGATACTACTGGTTTGAGTCTCCTTTTATTCTCATTTTAGAAGCTGTAATTAGAAACCGAAGATATAATGTTTGACAGATTTTTTGAGGTTTTTTTTATTTTCATCAAATTTGTTTAATACATTATGAACTGTAACTGGATCACTTTCTCTTTGTTCTAAACATTCAAGAAAACTTTTGTGAAGGAGTAAATATTTTAGAAAGATACCATGCATCCTTCCTTTTTTTGTCTTTTGAACCTCCAACTGCCCGTTTGCCTGGCAGTGGCGGATCCAAGGGGGGGCAACGGGGCAATTGCCCCCCCCCCCGAGATTCTCCCCTGCCGGCTAATGCAGGGCTGGCATTGCCCAAGTGCCAGCCCTGCAATGTGCCTGTGGACCGGGGAGGGAGATCAGAGATCCGCAGGCACTGTGCTGACAGCCAGCGGGGGAGGGAGAGGGAGGAGAGAGGACCTGGGAGCTCTTACCTGCAGCTCCTCCGGGTCCTCCTCTCGCGAGCCCTGGAACTGCGGGCTAGAGTTCACTCCTACCACTGGGACCACCAGGGATTCAAATGTCCCCCCTCCTCCCAGTAAAGGTAAGAAGGGAGGGGGGACATAAAGTACATTAATTTTATTAAATAAAAAAAATGATATATTAAAAAGCCTCTCTACCCTCCTTCCCCCCCATACAAACACTGCCCCACAAACACCGCCCCTTATACACACAGTACACACACTGCCCCACAAACACTGCCCCCCATACACCCACTGCACACACTGCCCTACAAACACTGCCCCCCATACACACACTACACACACTGCGCCATACACACACTACACACACTGCCCTACAAACACTGCCCCCATACACACACTGCCCCACAAACACTGCCCTCATACACACACTGCCCCATACACACACCACACTGCCCCACAAACACTGCCCCCATACACACACACTACACACACTGCCCCACAAACACTGTCCCCATACACACACTGCACACACACTGCCCATACACCCCCCATACACACACCACCCCACAAACACTGCCCCATACACACACTACACACACTACCCCACAAACACTGCCCCCATACACACACTACACACACTGCCCCACAAACACTGCCCCCCATACACACACTACACACACATTGCCCCACAAGCACTGCCCCACAAACACTGCCCCATACACACACTACACACACACTGCCCACAAACACTGCCCCCATACACACACTGCCCCCATACACACACTACACACACTGCCCCACAAACACTGCCCCCATACACACACTACACACACTGCCCCACAAACACTGCCCCCATACACACACTGCCCCAAACACACACACACACTGCAACTCTCACACACACTGCCACCCTCACATACACACTGCACCGCTCACACACACACACACACTGCAGCTCTCTCACACACACACGATGCCCCACACATACACTGCCCCCCAACACACACACTGCAACTCTGACCTACACTGCCGCCCTCACGCACTCGCACACACACTTCACCGCTCACACACACACACTGCACCTTTCACACACACTTCACCCCTAACACATACCACTGCTCCTATGCCCTATATCCCAGCAGACCCCAGGTAAGTTGTCAAACTGTTCTTAAACGGTTTGACTACTTACTCTATGGATGGGATCCTGGCACTACTACACTGAGCTGTAGTGGTTATTGTGCCTGCATTATTTCTTTAAATAATCTACAAGTGCCCCTCCCGAGATCAGGCTCTGGATCTGCCACTGTTGCCTGGAGGGTTGGTTTTGGTAGCCCTGCATTCTAGAACGTACTTTGCAGTCTTCGTGGAGGTAGAGCATGTTAGAAAACGTATAATTAACCTGAAGTCCACTGATTGAGGGTTACAATGCTTGATTTGTGGAATTTTACTATTATTTAGAAATGTAATCAAATAACAAACACTGGAGATCACTCAATACACGGTGTGTCTGCACCACTTACAGATTGGAGATTGACACCTAAATGTATAACTTTTTAGTATCTAATACAATGGTGATTAACTTCGATGCTCTCTTGAACATTAAGGAATCTTGGACCGTAATAGCTGGGGTGGCAAAGGTTAGGATCATTGGCCTGGTTCACCACAACCATCTATGACTGGCAAATAGCATGTATGTTACATTACCTGGTCAGTGGTCATATGTGTAAACATGGAACAGACACAGGTTATTAACTTGGCTTGTGCTACAAATGTCCAATGGACTTACTCTACAAACACATGGACTTACTCCAAATGATGTACTCCAAATGATGCCTAGCTTTTATAATTAATAACTTGGCATTGCATGTCTAGCTACAAGAGGAAGCCTGCCTTCTGTATCTCAGGTGGCTTCCATAGTTTTCGTCAATAGCTCCAACTGTCTTTGAGCTCACTGTGAGATGATCCTTTTTCATACAGAGCAGTGTATCTGGTACGCCATCGGGAGACACGCCAGCGCTTTGCCATGAAGAAGATAAATAAGCAGAACTTGCTCTTGAGGAATCAGGTCCACCAAGCCTTCATAGAACGAGACATTTTGACCTTTGCACAGAACCCATTTGTGGTCAGCATGTTCTGTTCCTTCCAGACACGTAGGCACCTTTGCATGGTCATGGAGTATGTAGAGGGTGAGTTTATTTCATATATCTGTATCTATACTATGTATTGATATAGATCCAATGTGATCTTTGGTATATTCAAGGGAGCCCAAATTGTTATTATTTCAAGTGCACTTGGAGAAGCGTGAATTAGACACCAGACACCTGTTGGTTATCAAAATAAGCCTCTGACCTTTATGTTGCCAGTTGTGTTTTTATACATTCAAAAAGTGCTTATGGGAAAATACTCATAGGGCAGTAGTAGGAAGGGGGTGAAAGGAGTACAGATAAGACATAGTAATGAACTTCATATACATATAACAGATAAGTTCAGAGAAAGAACAGACTGATTTAGGAGAGACAGCTCAGGTGGGGTATATCTGCTCCCGTAACTAGACATATATGGTCTTAAGTGTCGTTTTAAGCATTAAGCATATCCTGAGTCCAAGTTAGCCAATTTTAATATAGGATATCTAATATGACACCTATATGCTTGAACCTTGAAATCAAAGTAAATTCTATCACAGTATATATTACAACAAACTGTATACAATACATAAACATTGAAAATAAACTATAAAATATATGTATTTTATAAAATACCTGGGCATTTGTATGAAGAATTTAGGAGCGAAACACTTGAATTTAAGACTACTTTCCTTATATAATGTACTGTATATATGTATGTTTTCTTTATTTACATGTATTTATATCTATGTTTATTTATTCATTTGCAGTTATATTTCCTTTTCTAGCTGTTGTTCACTGCCTGGCAGAGAATGCTTTGGAATATAGGCCTTAATTTAACTGTTCTGGATTTAAGAGATAAATTAAAAAAAATGTTTTCAATATATTAAAACATTTTAAAACATACTAAAACATTTGCAAAGCCTTGTCAAAAAATATTAAATCAAGGCCATAAACTGATAACAGCTTGAGAGCCTGTACTGGACCGTCTTGATCTATAGCTAGATAACTCTAGCTCTGTCTAGATTCTTTTTTCTAATTTCAATAACCTTTTTCCTCATACCATTTACTCTCTTTTTCTCTCTCCTTTCTTTCCCTTTTTCTGCTGGGTCTCCATTGGCAGGGGGTGACTGTGCCACCCTGCTGAAGCACATTGGTGCCCTCCCCCTGGAGATGGCACGGCTATATTTTGCTGAGACTGTCCTTGCTCTGGAATATCTGCATAATTATGGCATCGTTCACCGGGATTTGAAACCGGACAAGTGAGGAGGAGTCTGTGTATATACCAAATATTTATGTATATAGAAATAGCCTGCATGTAGTGTATGACAATGTGTGTATAATTTTCCTAGTAGCCCTCACCCCTTGTTTTGTTCCCTCTTTGTCTCTCACACTCTTTCTTTCTTCTCTTTTTCCTCTATCTCCTCTCTCAGTCTCCTAATAACTTCGATGGGTCACGTCAAACTGACAGATTTTGGCTTGTCTAAGATGGGGCTCATGAACCTCACCACCAATCTGTACGAGGGACATATTGAAAGTGAGGCCAGAGAGTTTCTGGACAAGCAGGTGACATCCTCTCTCCAGTTTAGGTCAATTTGCTCTGGGGTATATAGATTCAATGTCCTGTAACTTGATTCTGTCAGTCTCCAAGTTCTATATCTCTCTCCTGTCTGTATCATTGTGGATAAAAGGGACACAATTAATGTGCTCCCTCCTCTCTCTATCGCCCTGTGTTGGTAGGAGAAAACTCATTGTCCTACACCTTCCTCCACTTTATGTCACCCTTATATGGGAAAGACAGACTCCATGTCCCTTAGCGTGTTCCTGTCTATGTCACACTGTGTTGGAAAGGGACAGACTCCATGTCCCTTAGCGCCCTCCTGCTCTTGATGAGTCAGAGACCATTTTCCACAGTCACCCTTTGTCACTTTGTGGAAGGGAAGAAAGGCATCATGATCCACAGACCTTTCTATGTCTTCTAGGTCTGTGGCACTCCAGAATATATTGCTCCTGAAGTTATCCTGAGGCAAGGCTATGGGAAACCGGTGGATTGGTGGGCAATGGGCATCATATTATATGAGTTTCTTGTGGGCTGTGTCCCATTTTTCGGAGATACACCAGAGGAATTGTTTGGTCAGGTGATCAGTGGTAAGAATATTAATCTTCAATGTCACTATCTTCTCACACTGTAGTTGCTCTTCTCTACATTTATATCTCTTGTTTTCTTTCTGTTAATATCCAGACGATATAATATGGCCGGAAGGTGAAGAGGCACTCCCAGCAGATGCCCAACATTTAATCTCCAGTCTCCTGCAGACTGACCCCTTACTCAGACTGGGAACAGGTGAGACCAAAAAAAATCCCCCAAAATACACTCCTCATATTCACATGAATTCTGGAAGGAAATTAATTCACACATTCCCCACTACATCCTTATAATAATATTGTTATAACATGTGATAACTGACTACCTTTTTTAACTTCCAATCTTCCACCATCTCCCTCTTGTATCTATTGTTCCACATAATTCCTGTTCCCCCTTCTCTCCTGCTGCTGTAGGAGGAGCCATTGAGGTGAAGACCCATGGATTTTTCACTGATCTGGACTGGAATGGTTTACTTAGACAGAAAGCTGAATTTATTCCCCATCTGGAGGCCGAAGACGACACCAGTTACTTTGACAGTGAGTAAAATAACCTAGAGGGTATATAGATGCTGGGTTACTATACCTTAGAGGGTTAATGAGGTGCCGAATCTCTCTCACTTTAGCTCGAACAGATCGGTACCAGCATATCAACTCTTATGATGAGGATGATACAAATGATGAAGACTCTGTGGAAATCCGACAGTTTTCATCCTGCACACAAAGATTTAGCAAGGTGGGTCTGATGGTCAGATTTGTCAAGAGGTTATAGTAGAAAGCAAAGAGGCAAACGGGAACTTGGAGGAAGTGGATCATTGCTGGTTTTGTTAAAAATATATACAAATACGAGCCTATTTAGCATTATTTATTATTATATTTGTTGCAAACAAAAATCTCAGTCTCAAGTGCGTATTAATTGGAGCAGGTCATCAAATTGGGACAACACAGAAGATCTGCCAAAGACATCTACAGGCTTTTTCCTATATCTTTCTCAATCTGTTTTAATTAACGTCTGCAATCTATGTATCCCTTAAAACAGGTTTATAGTAGTATGGAGCAACTATCCCAACTGGAGCAGAAACCGTCCACTCCTTCCCGAGACCCTAGCAAACAAGAGAGAAGTGAGAGAGGGACCAAGAGAGAGACGTTAGGTGGTGTCACCCTACGAGACCGCTGCTGGAGAACCGTTTCACCCGAAATGTGAGTCAATCTTCAGAAGTAATTGTAAAGGAAAATGGTTTAGGATCGGCAAATTATTTTACTATAATGTCAGGAAATTGCTTCTCTGGCCAGACGAGTTTTAGTTTATTTATCGATTAATTGCCAGCATGGATGTAGTTTGTACTTTGTGAGTGATGTATAGGGAAGGGTTTAATCATAATATTTTATATATTATTCCACCTTCTTAGGACATTTTTTCCCAGAATCCATTTTTTCATGTAGTTTTCTTTAGTTCCCTATTAAATATAGTCTTGCTAGTAATCATGGAATCATAGAATGTGATGGCAGATAAGAACCATTCGGCCCATCTAGTATCATGGATGGTTACCTATTGCAATGACATCATCACAGAAAATCAGAATCTGGCCAAACAAGTGGGGTGTTTACTGCCTGGATGCTATGTTGCCCAGTCACTCGTTATGTTGTGTTATTCTGGTGGACTGGTCAATAAGCTTGTAGCTTTCTCTCTGTGTATCTGGTTGCATCCTCAATTAGTAGGACCTTATTATGTGAACTTATTGACATCACAGAATGGGGTTCAGTTGGCCATCAATTGTCTCATCAGTGAAATCAATCAACGTTTATCCATCACCAAACCACAAAATCCCTTTAGTCTCTAAAACCTGTCTGTGAAATATGTTTCAATTGCTGTATTTCGACCCTCTTACTAAGTGTTCTGCAAATCATTACATTTTGATCATTATTTCAGTGGAGTGTATTTTGTTTAATTGGTGACTGTACCAAAGTTGTGTTTATTCTGTGTATTGCCAGAAAAGTTTTCATTCATATTTAATAGTGACTCATAGGAAGGCATTAGTCATGTCCCTCTTTATGCCTTTTGGGATGGGAGAGATTTTTATAAAGTAGTCTAATGAATATTTTACTGTCAAGTGTAGAATGGACGGAAAATATCAAATTTCAAAATTCTTTAAACTCTATTATATAAGCAAGGCATTAAAGCCGTACTCTTCGAGAACCGATTCACTGAGTAGATCCACTTCCTCAACACATCACCCTTCCTTCTACACATACCTACACATACTTGTTAGCTGGATGTCTGTGTGTGTGTTTGAGATGGTTATCAAATCAAAGTCACTTCAACCTTTATAAAGTTCTTCAAAACATAAGTATGGGATTTATATGAGACAAAACACAAGTGTGAATTATAAGGTTTAAAAGAGAATGTTTAGAGAATTTGAGGTCAAAATGCCCGAACTGGAGAAATTTGCCAATTTAGATTTGTTTTAAATTTGACTATTTCGGACCAAAATATTAAATTAAGTTTGAATTCTCTCTTCTGAGACTCCGAATTTAGAGAATAATCCTGATGGTCATTCCTGTCCTGTTACAGGAAACACTTCTCAGATGCCACAGATGCTGACTCCAGTCCTCCATTGGCTGCCAGGCGTCGGTTCTCTGCTCTGGTTGACACCGCGCGTTTCGTGGCTCCTCTGGAGGGAGAAGGGGAAAGTAAAATGAAAGGAAGCAGCGGGACCCAACAGAGTCAAAGCAAGATTCCACTAGGGGAACTTGAGCCTTGTGAGTGTTATATATATATGACACTATTATGTAATCAAATTAACGTATTCATTGTGATTAAACATTAAGCAATATATTGAAAAGCTAAAGGTTTATACATCCTTGTATAATCCTCTTTGTGGCATCCCACACTTATAATTGATGGTCATTAATTCCAATTGTCAACAATATGTGCATGTGCTATGGGGGGCATTAATCCAAATCTGTTACTTAGACTGTTTGCTTAGATAGTGAATAATCAGAAAACAAAATAGTATTACAGCATTGGGATTTCAGCCAAGTAGGGGTTTATTATAGGCTAATGGGATGGGACACAGAAAGCTATATTGACAAGGGCTTGTGAAAAACATATATTATAATGCTGTGTATTATACCTTAATATCAGCTGATTTTCCGATGTTTACATTCTAATCTTTCTGTGAAATCTGTTCTTTCTCATACCATTGCACTTATTACGGTAATTCACTTTTTCCTTGATTCTATTTTCTCTCCCTGTATCCCAAACCTTTCATGCGTTATGCCTTTTCATTAATTATTAATTCACTCTCTCTTTTCCTCTCTCACTCACTGACACTCTGTCCCTTCTACTCCCTGATTCTTTTTTACTTCCTCAATCTCTTTCTATATCTCACTTATTCTCTTGTTTTATCTTCTGCTCTCTCCATCCCTTTCTCTTATTGTCCAACACTGTATTTCTCTCCCTCTTATACTTTCTCTCTTCTTTTCTTCCCCCTCTCCTCTCTCTCTCTTTTAATCTCTTTATTCCTAATTTCTTCATTCTTTCTTACATTCTCTCTCATGCTCCCTCTTATTCTCTCACTCTCTTCATCCTTTTCTTTTTTCTTGCGCTCTCTTGCTCTTCCTTCTCCTTCTCTTTTTTCCTTTCTTTCTTTCGACCCCCCCACCATCGCAATTACAGCAGACAAATCCTCAGACACTCACCACCCTCAGGATTCAGACTCCTCCCCTCGCGCTACCAATGAAATTGTTCTACGAAGAGCTCGCCACCAACATCTTTCTGGGGACAGTGAACGACGCAGAACAGGAGGAAAGGTCATAAAATCGGCATCCACCACTGCCCTCTCTGTCATGATCCCTACAGGTATATGGCAAAGTCATATGTCTTATTAAATTTCCAAGAAAGAAGGAGGCTGCACTCAATCATAAAAAACACAGGGTGCTAAATGAGTATGGGTTAGCATACCCCATAAGTACAAGTATAAATAGAAAAGTCTTAGTTCCTGATAAGTCAAGCAGATTTATTGGCCACAGCAACGTTTCGACCTGTACCCGGGTCCTTATCAAGCTTTAGCTTTTACTTGATAAAGACCTGGGTACAGGTCGAAACGTTGCGGTGACATATTTTTATATACCTTCTTAAATATCATGATACACTTAAAAAATAATAATCATGTTCCTAAATGCTACGTTTTATTGTTATGTAAAAAAAAAAAATATATATATATATATATGGTCGTATGCTCTCAGAGGGGCATTGTGGTTGTTTTATTCTTCCATGCTCATGTCTATCATGCCATGTGTGTTGTAGGCCAGGGACACATGCTTTGTGTTCGTGTCTGGTGAAGCTGTACCTGTGTTGTCGTTGGGGGTGTCTTGCTCTGCCTCTGCATTGAGGTTGGGGACCCCTTACCAAGAGAGAGGCGGGGGGCAGGAGATGTGTGTTTGTGGGGACTAGGAGCCTGTCAGGGCTTCTACCGTGTTGTCCGTTCCGTGTGGTAGTCAAGGTCATAGGGCCTTATGTCTATGTGGGTTATAGGCCCAGGGACCTGAGTGTCCGTGAGTTAGTCAGCTCAGAAGAAAAGGAAGAAGATAAAAAAAAAGAGAAAAATAAAACAAATCATAGTAAACATGAAACATTAAAGTAACATCTGGAAGTTTCTCCTTCGTTGGGGTGAGGCCAGTGTGGGATAATAGTCCGACTTAGTCAGATCTTGGGTTTTGCAAACAGGCAAGTGTTGTTTTATATATTTATTATATATGATATTTTAAGATTTAAAAAAGTAATTTTACATTTTTATTAAATATATGAAATCATTTGATTTGCAGATCAGTACTTTTGGAATTATTTTTTTACATTGAATTACTTACTAAATTCAATTTAATTAATCGTTTCATCTGACCAGAGGTCATTATCCAAATAAGTGAATTTTTACCATGTTTTTCAAACTCCGTAATGACCAAATTGACAATTATCAGGAACAAATGTATCTCTGAAAAGTTTCAAAAAGTAGCCTTAGGAAAATATATGAGAATCCTACAGTATCTCCGGTGAATGTCAAAATTCTTAGGGTGTCAAAGTGAATGGGCAGATTTTGAGGTTTAGTGGGTAGATTCTAAGGATTAATGGAAAGATCATTCGGTTCTCAGGATGAATTAACAGATTCTCAGTGTCTGCCAGGTAATGACATATTTTATTGATCTTTGTGGGTCTTGCCAAATAGTCCTAGTGCACTGTCAGATACTTTGGGTGAGTGACCAAACTAGGATGACATTATAATCACACTCTCATATAATTATCACATTCAGTCAACCTTTTTCTCTTCCTCCTTAGTTGAGCAGCACAGCAGTTCCCCCCTGGTCAGTCCAATGTCTCCCCGATCTCTTTCTTCCAACCCTTCTTCACGGGACTCTTCCCCCAGCCGCGATTATACCCCAGCGGTTACCAGTCTCCGCTCACCCATCTCCATTCAGCGCTCTGGGAAAAAGTATGGCTTTACTCTACGGGCCATCCGAGTGTACATGGGGGAGAGTGATGTATACAGTGTGCAGCACATAGTGTGGGTGAGTATCTGCAACTATGAGACTGTTGATAAGGACTCAAAGCATAGTCAAACTCCTTGGTCACCCAAGAGAATAACCATGATGTAGGAACTGGGTTCTACCAAAGTTAAAATAAAGTTGCCAAGAGTTTTAGATATCGAAGTCCATGCTTATTGCACTTGTCTATTCATTTGCAGCATGTTGAAGAAGGAGGACCTGCTCATGAGGCTGGCCTATGCGCTGGTGACCTAATTACACATGTTAACGGGGAGCCTGTTCATGGTTTGGTGCACACCGAGGTGGTGGAGCTTATTTTGAAGGTAAGAACACCTAGTATTCTTTGGGTGATGGCAGGAACAAAATCACTGGTTTGCACTGGTCTGCAATGCCACATTTACACTATCCTGCCCTTATTACTCCACATGGTTACCACTTCAGAGCGGAAATAAGGTCCTTGTCACCACAACTCCTTTTGAGAACACTTCAATCAGAACTGGCCCAGCCAGGAGAAGCAGTTACAGATCAAAGATGGCCAGAAGGAGCAAGAGGAGTGTTGCCAGAGAGGGGCAAGAAACGTAAGTTTGGGAATTTATGTATTGGAGAAACGAGAAAGGGGGTTAAAAAGGATGAAGAAGAATTTAGAAAAGAGAATGTGAAGTTCTAAAAGGAGCAGAGCTGAGGAAGAATATGGTGGAAGGATGTGTGAGAAATGCATATTTAATGACTAGTATCACTTTGTAGTAATTCCTTTACTTGCAGGTGACCCTGTGTTGAATGGAGCATAGAATGTTTAGGCAATTCCTGATGCTATAGTATTAACTAAACAAAGCAAACAGTACAACCTATTAATATTTTTATTGATAAGGTCCAGTTTGCTAAAGGCAAGATATCTAATACTACCAGTGCTATCTCACTCTATGATACTAACACAGAAATCCAGAACTAGTGATTGTCCTTCAGAAAGTTGGGTAGCTGGGTGTTCTGCATTGACTATAAGAAGTAAATGAGGTATGTGGGGAAATGAGAGATAGAGGGAGATTAATGGCAGGGAAAGATTTATAAACAAGAGTGCCACAAGACAAAAGAAAAGGTTACATTTTCTTTTTCAATATGTTAAATATTCTTTATCTCTCTTTCTCCTCCCTCTTTTTTCATAGTAAAAAGCGAAGTTCACTCTTCCGTAAGATCACCAAGCAGTCAAATCTTCTACACACCAGTCGCTCCCTTTCTTCTCTCAGCCGATCTCTCTCTTCCAGTGACAGTCTCCCTGGGTCTCCAACTCACAGTCTCTCTGCTCGATCCCCAACTCATAGTTATCGCTCTATGGACTCTGCTTACTTAGGTAGGCTCTGCTTAAATCTTAAAGTTATAATATTGGAGGCAATGATAAAATTTATAAGGCGTTAAAGACAGGTGTGTCAGCGAGTGGTGGGTTCAGGTTTATTCATGTAGCATGTCTTAAGGGGGTAAGTGGTAAATGTCTCTGAAATGGTAGGATTTGCAGAAAGTAGAGTTATTGAGCAGTGATCTTTCCAGGGTGAAATGTTCAGGTTCTCTTTCACTGCTAAACTATATTGCTAGTAAAATTAACAACCAGGTGCCCTGCGTGTTACCATGGAAGGGGCTATAGGATTGATCTTCTGCATATTAACATTTTCTTTCTTTGTCTAACTCTTTAGGTGCATCTTCTCAGGGCAGTTCCCCTTCTTCTAGCACTCCTAACTCTCCTGCTCCCCCTCCCCCATCATCATCTACTACTTGTGCCCCCACATCTTCTTCATCCGCTTCTCCTGCCCCGCCATCTCCTCATATCCGTCCCAGCACACTGCATGGGTTATCCCCCAAGCTGCATCGCCAGTACCGGTCTGCACGCTGCAAATCTGCTGGCAATATGCCACTTTCTCCACTTGCTCATACTCCTTCCCCAACTACTGCAGCCTCTCCGCCTCTCATTCCTGGCCACAGTGTGGGCAGTAGTCTTACAACCCAGAGCTTTCCACCAAAGCTGCATCCTTCCCCGCCTGTCTCACGTCCAAGGCCTAAGAGTGCTGAGCCACCTCGTTCCCCTCTCCTTAAGAGGGTACAATCTGCAGAGAAGTTGGGTGGGGGTGCAGGTGGCGTAACACCCAGGAAACAAGAACCAGGAGGAGGAGGAGGGGCAGCAGATGGAGAAGGAACAGAATCTATTGGAAGCAGAACACAAGCAGTGAGGAGAGTAGGGAGGCAAGAATCCCCTAGGAGTCTCTGTGGAGCAGAAAGTCTGCTACCAGATAGCATGGAGAAGTTAGAAGGAGAGGTAGGTGTCATAGTATTACAACAGGGAGAGGGGCACAAAGCTGTTGAGGGGAAAGTTCAGGGAGGAAGTAAATTAGGGTCAACAGCACGGCCACCTCCTCCATTCTCCCCCCAGGAATCCCCTGTCTTATCCACTGCAGCAATTCCAACACAGGGTGAGCCATCTCATGCTCTGGTAGGGAGATGCCAGGTAAAGACATTAAGTCCTGTGCAGGAACATGAGGGACGAAGAGGCGAAGGGGAGGATGGTGGAGGTGACATTGACACTAGGAAGGGAGAAAGAGGAGAAGAAGAGGAGGAAGAGGGAGGAGCAATGAAAGAGCGATGGTATTTGGAAGTAGTTGAGGAACTAACTACTGTTGGTAAGAGTCCATCTCATCCTCCCACAAAGAGTGCTCCATGTAGCCTTCCAACAGAATCACACACATGCCAAACATCACCCCAAATTACTAAAAGTAAGGAGGTTGATGTTCACTCCATGAAGGGGGCACTGTGTTCATCTCTGGATCCAAAGCAAGAGCTTTGTCATCCTCCAAAGGACAGGGTATCAGAGGCTGATCCTGCAAAGGTGGTTGTCCCTTCTACTATCCAGACTACGTCCTGTGAACATATAGGGCTAAAGATGCGGGAAGCTGATCACACAAAGATCAGCCCTAAGCCATCGCAAGTTCTAGAATCTCCACATGCTGTTAAGGAAAATGAGTCAAATGAGGATATTCTAAAGAATCCTTTACTTTGTTGCCCCAAGGTGTCTGATACCTCGAAGTCTGTTCCCTCTCTTCCTGTCCAATTAATTGATTTGAAAACCGATGGGATAAAAGAAAGTACCAGTGGCCTAGGTTATGTAAAATGTGAAACCACTGTCTTACAACCTATTAGAGTACATTATGTGAATTTGGAACCAACAAGACTTCCTGCATCTCCCCTTTCTATTGGTGATAATGTAAGAGGAAGTGATATTTCCACTATGGGTACTCGCGTGCCAGGGCATGTTCCATCTACAGCAGAGTCCGTATCTTCTTTAAATGTTAAAGTAAAAAAAGTAGACACTGACCAAACAAAGATGGCAGCCAATATTCAACCACTAAACAGGTACAGTGTCACAGAAACGGATCAGGCTAAAATAAACATTACACCCCCACCTACAAAAGTCTTAAGTGGAAAAGGAAGTGATCAGACAACTATGAACATTAGCACACCAATAATAAACAAAATCGGGGAAATAGACAAAGCCAAGATGGCTCCTGCCTCATCAACTATCAATAGAGTAAGTGGAGTAGACACCGAGGAGGTAAAAGTAACCATTGCTGTTCATATTAACCGAACCTGTGTACCAGAAAATGAAAAGACAAAGGGGACCACTGCTGCCTCTGGTATTAATAGAGCAACTGACCAGAAAACAATCACTGCTGCCTCATCAAATAGTGCCAGTAAAGCTGTGGAGGTCCTTGAAAAAATATCTTCTATTGCACCAACCCTTAGCAAAGATGGTGTGACTGACGGCAACCAAGTGAAAGCTCCCTGTGTGCCCTCAGTTAGTAAATGTGTCAGTGGATTAGAAAGTGACAAGTCAAAGTTGACTACAACTTCTTTAACTATTAATCTGATAAATGAAACTGAAAAAAAACAGACAGGATCCTCTTCTCCCGCTACTATAGAGAATGATCAGCCTAAACTGTCTCCCGTAGCTATTAGGGTAAGTGGAATTCAGAGTGATGCCCAGAGTGGCATTCGTGGTCCTTTGAAATCTCCAAGTTCTAAGACAGTGCCCGCCGTCGCCAGTCAGCACCCGTCATAAGCAACCGGTCGTCCTTATCTGTAGTAGGGTGGAGGCATATTCATTATATTGATAATCTCATAGCATTAACCCTCCGACTCAGGAGGGAGGAAGGAGTAGGGGGTAGATGTAGCAGTTGCCCCCTTCGAGATCCTTATATTGAGCCTTATTGCCCCCATGCAAACTCTGATGGTAGTGGGGGCTGCACAGGCGTGTATGTGTGTGTCTGTGTGTATGTCTGTGTGTTTGTGTGTTTGTGCTGTGCCTTAATTGTTAATTAGTTGGAAAAGTTACTGCACACACACACACTTAGCGCTAGTAACTAAAGAGATAAGTGGAGTGACACTCCGCAGGTCTGGCCAAGGAGATTTTTTTTAAAATGGAGTGACGCTATACAGGAGTAAGGCAGAGGACATGTAGGAAAAGCAATGTTCAGCAGGTCTCTGACACGTCCCTTGCATGACATCACCTATGACATCACGACCCTCCCTCCCCCTTCCCTGAGACCTCAGTCTGTGCTCTAAAAAACCTCCTACCAATGGTACACCTTCAAAGCCAACTGTGTCATCTTCCAGCCTACGCTGCCATCAGCTTGTGCCACGTCCGGTGATGTCACGCCACGCCCGTCTTACCTACATATAGAGCATACGTCTATACATATGGAGTTATATTTATCTGGACGCACTATATATATAGATATATATATAAATATATAAATATATTGTCTATGGGGCTCCACTATTTCTATGCAAGAGGATTAATGGTAATATTAACTCTGTCAGTGCCTGTGGGACCATCTTGGTTTATTGTGGAGACTGCAGAGGTTAATTTGTGAAATACTGTCTTTTTATTTAATTTTGTGTATTTTTATTTAATAATGTCGTTTCCCCATTCCCCACCTTTGCCTCTTCTCACATCCCACAAAAAATAAGCCCCTTGCTGTCTTATTTCAATTTGTTTATTTTGGATGCTGTAAAACATATAAAAATAAAATTTTTGAAGTGATGAATTTATCTGGAAAAAAATTAAAATTTTTGTTGAATTCTAAAATAAACTACACCAAACCAGAAACATGAAGTTAGAGAATATTAACTACTGGATTGAATTTATCTAGCTACAGAAAACATTCAGGTTTTTACACTGAACTGTAAATTTTGGAGATTGAAGCATATTGCAAATTTATTTTCTTTTCTTTCAATTTTGATTTACAATTTGCAATATCTTTCTCAATTCTCCGTGACTCATAGTTTAGCGAATTAATGGCATTGTATGTTGTGAACGAAAATCTTAAGATTAAAGCCGAAATAAAACAAATGTTACAACAATTTCCACAAACGATAAATATATAATCGATAAATCTGTATTTTACAAAAGAAAAAATACTACATTTTAATCATTATTTTAGTATTTGTAACAAAAGGACTCTAATATACCTTAACTGTGAAATATTGGCACTATTTTTTGAATATACAAATGTTTCTTTTAGTAGAGATATATAATTATATTCAGAATTCTGTTCTTGATACTTGAGTTAATATTTTTGGATAGGTTTTTCACATGACTTAATATTTTTGGATAACCTTTTATGGTGTTTTTCCCCCTAAGATATTAACATTTAAAAAATTATATAATATATCAAAAATATATATTAATATATCAAAAAATATTAAAATATTTTTCATAATATTAACTTATTTGAAAGCCGTTTCCAAAAATATTAAATCAAGACAATAATCAGACAGAGACTCTTGAACGCAAGCATTTGTGGACTCCTTTCATGCCAAACTGTGTTTAGAGATTTTTATCTACAACAAAAACCACCTTTGCCCGATTTGCCAGTTAAAGTTTATCTATGTTTACCTGTGACAATAGAAAGAGAAATATTCTGTATAATTTGAATAAAGTATCGTCAAATATTCCTCCTGTGTTCATATAAATAAAATGAAACAGATATGAATTCTTGGTGAATTCCAAAATGAAACGATAATCTATGCTAACACTTGTGAGTAACAGCAAAAAAAAAACTTCAACAAATCTAAACTGCATTCCTAATATTTTTAATTCTAATTATTTTGAAGTTTCTATGAAAATGAGTTCAAGAAATAACATTTTCAGCTGTTTTTTGGGGGCCTTATTTATTTTAAGTAAAACTTTTATTTGTTATGAAACACTACTATTTAATTTGTGTTTTAGCTCTCCGTCACAGCAGGCTGTGTACTGGATTAAGGTTTATTTCACGTTTTTATTAACACCTGCCCAGGTAACTTGTCTGTTGAAGGGCTGTGCCTCATAAGAGAAAGGTTTGAACATATCTACTCAACTCTGGTTCTTTCTCCATAAACACCACCAGAGCGTTTCTTTTTCCTGTGATTCTAGGACCTACTCACCCTGGGAAAGTTTAAAACTGGTTTCTAAGATATAGAGATAGTTCATACATGTTGATATGACATATGTATCTGTAGTGCTCGCGGGAAACCATCACTCCTGGGCGGCAGCAACGACCACAGTACACATCATCCCCAATACATACAGTAAAATAAAAAGTTACCTGCACTCTCTCCTAAATCCCAATGTATATTTAAACAAATGGAGGTCATTTAGTAACTCCAATGGCCATGTGAAGGCAAACCCCCTCAGGTGGGTCCTACACTGACCTTTCACCTTGCTTCCTTGAGCTTCTGGAAAAGATATCTCCAATGAGACAGAGAGGGGTATTTTTTATATACACTCTTATATGCTTATTAACCCTTAATAGGGAACACATGGGATGGGCTGCAGCATTGTAACATAGCAGTGTGATACAAAAAGTGAATATAAATACAAAAATACCTATTCCCCCTGTGATAGTATAAAACTGGTTTCTAAGATATAAGATAGTTCATACATGTTGGTATGACATATGTATCTGTAGTGATAGCGGGAAACAATATGTTTTGCCACCAGATATAATTTGTAACTGCAGATAAAGTATAGGCAAAGCAATAAGAAAGTAATCGCTATTCTGAGTCTGCATTTTTTATTATGTCCGAATGGATACACAAGTCATTGGAGTTCCATATTAATAAATGTAAAGATTCTATCTTTATGAAAAACTGAGACATGGCAGGTCTGATGTAATGCCTTCTATCCTCCACACTGGAAATCTTGCTGTTTCTGTCCCAATGTTATATGTTATTATTGAGGGGTTGAGAAAGTTTTTCAACTTCTGTCTATACCTATACCAGATAGCAATGACTAATTCCGTTGATACATCAGTGCTTTATGATGTGAATTTCCCTAAAACAGCATTTGTCCTCCTTTTGTATGTCATGCCCCCTACCAAAAAAGGTCTATTTCATGACGATACGTTTTTATGAAATACTCATATTGAATTTGTTGAAATTTTACTGAAATTCCAATGCAGTATAAATATATACTAAAACTAAGTTTGACAAAGAGGCAGAGCATTGTCTATGGAGGATCCCACCTAAAAACAGGATACCCGGCTCACAAGTTCCTCCCTACAAGCTGACCATCTATCCAGGAGGTGTGCCTTTCCAGCATTGTGGTCTCAATAATTTTTACAAGGCGCTTATAGTCTGAGCCACTGAACGGCTCAGCACCACGTGAGTGGGCAATTTTACATTAAATTTACTTTTTGTATATTTTATACAGGCTATACTATGTTCCTTATTTTCTATTTTTAGGACATTACAGCCATATGGTAATATTGCCTGCTTTTATATCTGTTTTATTTGGTGTATAGAGATTGCTCTCACTATATTATTATTACATTATATGGTTTTTGTGTGATTTGGAGTGACTCACACTTGGTGATTTGAGCACCTTTATCAATTTTTCCTTTCTAAAATTGTGTTTTATATGAGGACAAAGGCTACATTCCGATATTCTAATGGTATAAGTTTATTCGAAGGTAAGCTACTCCTCAATACAATGCAGCGTTTCAGCTTTCAAGAGCCTTTATCATGCCAGAAAGGGATCCCCTAGTCTCACATGATCACCCCTTAGTGTTGTACTCTTGCGTATGTGCGAGCATACAGTGCTGAAGTTGGCTCTTGGCAGCTGAAGCTCCAGGAACTGAAGAGGACCAGTAGGGAGGGCACGAGGCACAGGTTCTGGTAAGTATAACTCACCTTCCCCTACACCCAGCAGTAAAGTCACTGTCAGATTATTCCACACCCCAGACAAGGACAGAGCCACTTTAATATGAAGCTAACCTGGTCATACCCAATCAGCTGTAATTCTTCATAAACATCTAAAAAGCTGTCTTATCTATACTGCCTTCTCTAACCTGTTTAGGGTGTAAACTTTGCTCCCTCTCAGTTAAACCTTAGGTCCTCTTTATGTTCTTCTATGTTCTTGCGTTCATTTCCTTTTCTTAAAGCCAACATTGGCCTAAATAGATTCCTTCTGATATTATGGTTTACTGAGTGATTGTTAATGTCTAGCTGATTTGTCTTACGTTTTACGTTGCATAATTACTATGTTAACAATGCCCTGCTATATAACAATCGTCAAATAAATAACTAAAGAGACCCCCTGGGCTGGAGTCGACTGGTTCATTGCATTACATAGTAAGTACAGAAAAAAAAATTCAAAACCAATACATTAAAAATAATAATAAAAAAACTAGATATTCACATTTTAATTTAAGTCTCTAGGCTTTGTCCTGTTTGCAGTGAGCTCTGCCATCATAAGAATGTGAGTGGCAATCATGATAGTCCTATAACGTGCTGCAACCTTGATAACGTCCTGATTTGACACTGATAGCGGTTAGGTGTAAGGCCAAGACATCACCTGCTCTGTTTGGCCTCCTAAGAACGGAACATTTGTATTGAGAGGTTTGTGATGGATCTTGTGTTCCGCTTTTGTTATATTATACTGGTTTTGGTGGTACTTTTCTCAATAAGTGCATTCTGTTCACCATTTTTTCCTATAACTTACAATTATTACATGACAGGCGATAATGTTGAATCTACCGTTTGAGCAGACATTCCTTCTCTAAAAGCAAATAATGCTCCTATTTGGACTGATAATCTTATTAAATGGTGGAATTATCATTTCTGAAAATGGATAATCTTCTCTTAGTAATTTATAGTACAGGCATAGGCAACCTTCGGCACTCCAGCTGTTTTGGACTACACCTCCCGTGATGCTTTGCCAGCATTATGGGTGAAAGAGCATTATGGGAGATGTAGTTCAAAATATCTGGAGTGCCGAAGGTTGCCTATCCCTGTTATAGTATGTTCTTTTCAATAATAATCAATTCCTCGTGTTAAATTAAATCAACTAGCCAATGCTGATTGATTAATCCCGATTAATCCTGTATATCATTCTAAAATTATGGATTGGTTATTTACCAGTCTTAATCTATAGATGTTTTTAAATTTAGAGAAATCAGATTATCGCTAATTTTCTTCTACACAAAGTCAAGATAAAACACAGAGGTCCATTCGAGTGGTTTATTGCTGAACATAAACGTGTGGCCTCCAAGGGAGACAGTGAATACGAGCCGAATAAGCAAACTCCTTTCTCAGCAATTACACAATTTCCTGGTGACACAAACCAACACATATTACTAAGCAAAATGTATTTTTCCACTTGGCAACTCTTGCATTTAAGCAATCGTTGTGAAAAACAAACATGTTTACAAGTAACAACAATCCGATACTACACTCCTGTCCGTACGCTACAAAATATGGCCCAGAATGATATGCTACAGACTCACTGCTTTAGTTACGTCATTCTCACACCTTGCAGTTATCTCGCTTGTTCATACACTCAGATATTAGAGCTCGCACACTTAGCAAGAAAAAAACAACAACTTTAAAGCAAATGCCGCAAATTCTGTTTTGTTTTTTTAACCCTTTAATCTCGCCAGAAGTCCCATAGTTCATAATCCTTTCACAAATTCCTTTTATTGTTTGGCTGTATAACTGTGCAAGAGTCCCTTCATTTTAATTTATTCCTGCATTGGTGATCGCAAGTCGGAAACTGCTGCCTAAATGGATCTAATGGATTTTTCTAACCCCTTGACGTGACGACATTACAGGGATCCTGGCAGCTTATGTTCGGAAATAGAAAATAGGAAACAGTGGTACGCAAATCAGCATTTATAGGAGATTAAATAAATAGGCTCGGCTGCCTAAAGATGAGCATATACAACACAACAACGAATTTCGTAAGCAAAATGGAGTCTAAAAATATTCTTTAAAAAAGACAATCACAAAACATTTTGTGATCAGTTGGATTATTCACTGAACACCACATTCTAGTTCATTGAAATTGAATTGCAAAATCAGGTAAGAAGTGACTATATGGGAGTTAGAGAGGAATTTCTAAATCAGAATTTTTCCCCTAAATTTGACTTTTGTTTTGTATTCACTACTATTTAGTGTTTAGTGACGAACCCTCTAATCTTCACAGAATGTGAACTCTTTTGAGCAGACATTTACACTGTTTTGCTTATTGTATACATTTTTACAATATATTTCGATCTATCCATCCTTTACACAGGTTATTATATGTGAAATTGATTTTAATATTCCAAATGTAATTTATCTTTACAATCTTGAAATACTGAAAAAAAGAAAATTGCTCTTTAAATTATTTCAAAAAAAGTATTTTTATTTTTTTAAATAGGTATACTTTATCTCTACTAAGTTCTTAAAGGGACAGTTTAGCCTTTTCAGAAAAACACTCTGTGGGTCGGAGCCTGACTACCAAGCAGACCAGATAAGTGCTGAGCCTTTGGCACTGTTATTCGAGAGATAATATCAGTTAGATTTCTGATACTAATGCAATGGTGCACTTCCTACACAGGAGGACACCTCGGTGAATCTGGGAATACCACACTCTTGACTCTCTTCCATCGGATTGCCCAGAACAAGATTTTGTGGCCTACAGGCGAAAGGGCTGGGGAGAGGCAGACGCTCTCCTTGTTCGATAGTTGGCAGTACGGATACAGCATACCTGCTCCCCCCTCCTTCTGACCGGTGGAGGATTTGCTAACATAGCAACGCTGTAACTAAAACTGAGTTGGAGGATTTTTCTAGATCAGCTATTTTCACCTTCATTTTATATTTCAGAACTCCAGAATTGAATTAATAATTCTATAATGTGCATTCGTTTTACTCTTCCTTAAACCAGTCGATTAAAGGGACATTGCAGGCACCCAGACCACTTTGGACCAGCTCATTGAAGTAGTCTGGGTACTGTGACCCTTTTGCATGTAGCGCTGCAATGTAAAACATTGCATTTCTAGAGAACTACAATGTTTACATTGCAGCTCTAAGTCTGCCCTCAGTAAGCGTTTCCGGAATCCAAATGGACATTTGGTCCGTTATCTGACGCTGGACGTCCTCACGCTCTGTATGAGGACTTCCAGCTTCAGATTTTTCCAACAGGAAAGCATTGAATAATGCTTTCATATGGGGAGGTCTAGTGCGTGTGCATGGCTTTTGCCGCACATGCGCATTAAGTCTCCCCCGTCGGCAGAGGAGGAGCGTGCAAGGAGCCTGACCCAGTGCCGAGGGAGATCGGCACTGGATTCAGGTAAGTGGCTGAAGGGGTTTTAACCCCTCCAGCCCCGCAGGAGGGGGGGAGGGGGCTATTAAACTTATAGTGCCAGATAAACAGCTTTCTTTTCCTTGCACTATAGGATCCCTTTAATTTGACAACAAATCATTTTGCAGCATAGAGCCCCTTTCGATTCATTTTTAAACTGGTCGACCAAACTAAAAATCAATCAATGTAGTTCTATGCCGGACAAATCAATTCGGCACCAAACAGATTAATTTAAGGAAGGGTGCAACGAATGCACTTATCTAGTATGCAGTAATTTCCGAGTTCATATTTGGACCTTGCTCTAACGAAGCACATTATTTCAGAGCTGACCTTTCAATATGATGCCATATGATGTTACATAATAATAAGCAGCTTACATGGGTTACAGGGGTATTAACTAGGTACATTGGCAACAGATTACAGAGGCACAGTGAACTGTACTATCCATGGCTGTCCAGCAGATGGAGCACTTACTCTTCCGTTCCTTTGTCTTCTTCTCTTGTATATTAAAGGAACACTGTAGCATTAGCAATACAAACGTGTATTCCTAACACTATATGGTTCTCCTACACTAGATGTCCCCTCCAAATGTAAAATGTACTTACATTTCATCCTGAGGCACATTGTTTTCCCTGCTCCCACACCACCTCCGTGTCTGAGTGATACTGACATCCACTAATGGTGGACTTAACCATGTAATGTTAAATGTGAGGGTTTTTTTATTATCTGCAGTGTTTCCATTGCAAGGTTAAGTCAGGATGACAGCCACTAGAGTCACTTCCACTGCACTGACTGAGTAAATCTCTGTCATGTGATGCCCCGTAGGAGAACATTGATTGAATGCTTTACTATGGGAAAGGCTCTCGTCGCGCAAGTGCATTTGGTCTCCAATGAAGAGCATTAGATTGGACATTGATGGGGGAGGTCATTTTGATGAGAAAGTAAGTGTGATGTAGAGTAAGGAGGAAATGTGCAGAGCAATGAGAATTCAAAAAATTCTAAAATGTAGCAATCGTTTCAGTTTTGGTGAGTCCACCCACGTTTAAGTTCTAAAGTAAGAAGATTCAGCATTTCTTAGTTATTATGGGTACTGAAAAGGGGGGTGGATTTAGGGAAACTACCTGGGTAGCATGCATTTGTCACAGGGTAAACAGTGAGTCTGTCTATGGTAATAGTGAACTCAGACATTGGAAGGGATATTTAAGGGGGGGGGGGAAGATTAATGCATCTCGATCAGTCTTAATTTTTGGACTAACAATTTTCATTGACAAATATTTCTTAGATTTAGTCGACTAAAACTAAAATAATTCACATTACTAAAATATGACTAAAACTAAAATGGCTTTTCATTTAAAAGACTATGAATTGAAATTTGACGCCAATATTAACACTGATCTCAACACATGATTATGACAACGATTGGCCGATGAGCTGTCCTTTAGATACACCAGTTAGGAATTCTAAATCTTTCTGTTGTATCTGTGGTGAAAGTGAGGGTGTGGAAAGAGGAAAGATACACTGGTGTGTCATCATCATATTCGGTCGATGATAATTAAAGCTAAAAGAGTTTATGATTTGCCCTCGAGAAAGATTAAGGGAAAATAAAAGTGTTGGGGTACCAATGCTGGAAATGTGAACTTAATAGACAATAAAAGAAGGTCTGAGAGGAACCAGGGGAGAGAGAGACTTCTGTATAAGAAAATAGACATGGTAGAGAGGACAAGAAAGGACATTGATCAACCTTGTCAGATAGTAGGGAATGATAACAATGGAGGAGCCCTATAGACTTAGCTATGGTTGGACTTTTAAAAGGGGATTTAGAATGAAATTTACTTTGGAAACCACTAAAAGGTACGGAAATATGTCAATCCTCGGAAGTAACATACGAGCATCAAGACTATAGTAAAATCTGATGTTATTGGCCAAAATTAATTAAAAAAGCAAACCCTAGTAATTAAAAGAGATTGGAAAAAAATACGACTATCAGTATCTGCCTGGTTAAAAACCAATGTGATTTAGAAGTTGTTAAACAAAGTGTATTTAATTATGACGTTTATTGTACGTGACAGATTACATTTATGTAATATATACAGTTCATTCAGAAAGTATTCAGACCTGTCTATCACTTTTTTTATTTATTTAAATTGAGCTGAATGCGGACTACATGTTGCATGCTGGACCAATACATAAAAGTTATATAAGCATTCAGTATTACACGTATATGAGATATAAACATTGCAAGAGTGGACAGCAACTTACAGCACATGAAACAGATGGGTCCAATAAAGAAATATATAAATATGTTTTTCACAAACAAATAAAATAATAATAAGACATCCTATTGACGGCTGAGTACAAAAACAGGAATCTCTCTCAGCGGGACTGGGATATCCTCCACCAGTCCAAACGAAGGGAGGGAAGCAAAGCAATTTGAGCAGGGAATAGGCTTCCTCCCCCACTTCGAGTAAACCAGTAGGCTGTAATCCAATCAGTTGCAGGCAACTCCCAACCACAGCAAAAAAAGCAGTAGTGTAGGAGCGTCCCCCAGACCAGTAGTGGTTGAAGAAGCTGTGAGTCTGAGAATATAATGTATTATTTAGGCCTTTCCTTTTAAAAGCAGCGGAGCACTTCCAGCAGGCAGCCGGCCTGGTTGGTAGTCAGGCTCCCTCTCCGCCCCCTCCTTGTCATATTTCTTTTATGTTCCAGCCTTATGATAGAATTGTTTAAACTTTATTGTTTCAACCATATAACATAACCAACGGATCACGGCTGGGCTGTCCCCTGTCCCCCCTACTATACATTCTAGCACTAGAACCACTCACCACCCTAATCCATAACCACCCACATATACAAGGCATACGAATCCAGCAAAAAGAATATAAACTCACACTGTTTGCAGATGACATCCTACTTACCCTGACAAACCCCAAACTTTCCTTACAAACGTTCACAACAACGCTAGCAGACTATAGCAAATGCTCCTATTACAAACTAAATGTGTCCAAGACACAGGCCATGAGCATTAACCTCCCAGGCGAATGTACAAAAGCACTACAATCAGAATTCCAATATGACTGGCGAACAGACCATCTTACCTTCTTAGGGATAAAATTGACACCATTGGTGCATCAACTTTTTAAAGCGAACTACACAAAACTACAAACACAAGTGCAATCACTCCTCCAGGGGTGGCAAAAAAAGTACATCTCCTGGACAGGCTGAGTGGCCGCTGTAAAAATGGTTATTCTTCCCAAATATCAATGTGGACCTCTTTCGAACCTACAAAAAACTAACCCATATAGAACTAACCAAAAAAATCCTGTATAGATGGTACTTAGTACCGACAAAATTACACAAAATGCTCCCCACAGTGTCTGACCGCTGCTGGAGGTGCCTGGAAGCCAAAGGAGGTATGCTCCATATTTGGTGGAACTGCCCACTATTATCCAAATATTGGAAACACATGATTAGTCTAGTAGCATCAGTTACCGGCATGAATCTCCCAGATACCCCAGAAACATATCTCCTGCAGAAGTACCCACCCGAAACTAAGCCGAACATGGCATATCTTATTTTTCAGATTACCATAGCAGCATTGATACTAATCAGTAGGAGATGGCGCACCAAGACTATCCCAACACTTCAAGAATGTATCCAACTAATTGATCAAAATAAAACATACGAATGCGCAGCCAGACAGGCGGTCAACCAAAA
>OW240914.1:33221075-33307320 GCA_933207985.1 Pelobates cultripes
CACACACACGCACCCCCCCACACAAACAGCTCCCCCCACACACACACACAGCACCCCTCACATACACATAGCACCCCTCACATACAACACTCACACACACACACGCACCCCCCACACAAGCACCCCCCCACACACAGCACCCCCCACCTCAATGCAGTATGTGTGTATTCAGCAGTGTGTGTGTGTGTGCGTGTATTCAGCAGTCTGTGTGCGTGTATTCAGCATCTGTGTGTGTGTGCATGTATTCAGCAGTCTGTGTGTGTTTGCGTGAATTCAGCGGACTGTGTGTGTACTCAGCAGTCTCTGTGTGTACTCAGCAGTCTGTGTGTGTATTCAGCAGACTGTGTGTGTGTGTACTCAGCAGACTGTGTGTGTGTACTCAGCAGACTGTGTGTGTGTGTGTATCAGCAGTCTGTGTGTGTGTGTACTCAGCAGTCTGTGTGTGTATTCAGCAGACTGTGTGTGTGTACTCAGCAGTCTGTGTGTGTGTACTCAGCAGACTGTGTGTGTACTCAGCAGACTGTGTGTGTGTGTACTCAGCAGTCTGTGTGTGTGTGTACTCAGCAGTCTGTGTGTGTGTACTCAGCAGTCTGTGTGTGTGTACTCAGCAGTCTGTGTGTGTGTGTGTGTGTACTCAGCAGTCTGTCTGTATGTGTATTCAGCAGACTGTGTGTGTGTATTCATCAGTCTCTGTATTCAGCAGTCTTGTGTGTGTGTGTATGTATTCAGCAGTCTGTGTGTGTATGTATTGCATTTGTTGGAGATACTAATAAATATAAGCTTAATTTTATCTATTTATATCATTATTTAAAATTTGTATCATTGAACTCTCTGTGTTCTTTTAAAACAAAAGTTATTAGTTCGGACAACAGTACGAGTTGTTTTTTTCTAAACTTAAACCTCAGTATTTGGGTTTAATTGCCGTGTTGGCACTTTAAGGAGAAAAAAAGTTGGCATGTATTGCGGTTTGGGCACTCGGGCTCAAAAAGGTTCGCCATCACTGCCTTACTCACTGCTTTTTGTCTTTCTCTTCCTGCTAATCTCACTCTGCCTCCACCACTTTTCTTTTCTCTCTCTCCCTCTCTCTCTCTAGACCAGGGGTGCCAAACAGGTAGAACCCCATATGTTTAAAAACTACAACTTCCATGATGCTTTATCCTTCTAAAATAATCATGGGAGTTGTAGTTCTACAACATCTGGGGATCTATTTTTTAGGCACCCCTGCTCTAAACTCTATCCTTCTCCCTTTTCCCTATCTCCCTGTCTCTCCAGTCTCATCTCTCTCCTTCCCTCCCTGCACTCTCCCCACCCTCCCTTGTTCTCTCCTCCCCAGTTTCAGTTTGTAATAAGCAGGTCAAGGTGTTACTGTCTGTTTCACCTCTTTGAGGACATGAGATTCTTCCTCACGTGTGCTCTGCTCAGAAGATGAGGAAGTATCTGGTACCAAAGCGTAATCACCACTCTTCCCCCATCATGCCAGCGTGACGTCACTCGCTCACCTTACCTGACTCTGTCTAGCAGTTTAACCAAAGCTGTTTATAAGGCGTCTGTCTGTGTCTTCAATGTCTTCTGCCTGGGATTGTCTATAGATGGCCATTCACTAACTGTGATGGATTATCCACTTCTTCCAAAGTAAGCGGTCTAAAAAAGGCCATCAGCATTACACATGAAATGCATTATTGATGTAGAAGACATGAGCCCCATAACTTTATATCACTTTGTGTCATTTGGACATCCAGCTACAAGACTGCCCAGACCATAACTACTGACACAAATAATGAGAACTGTGACACCAGACCATAGTGAGAAATTATTTAGCGCTATAGACTGCTATTGCAGGCATCATTATTTTTTTAAAGTATTGATGCAGGTTTTATATTGCTAGGTTTTTCATATAATACACAGTGTAAATCAATAATCTGTTGAAACAAATGAAAATCCAAATGGCAAGATTTAGATCTGTAACGAAGCTCCAGTACTCCGGCTGAAAGTTCCCTTTGGCTGAAGAAGACAGCTCTGATAGAGCCATTTATCCAAACACCAGACGACACAATCTCAACAGGGGGTCATCAACTGGGACAATAAGTATCCTCCGTATTGCTGCTGTGTCTGAGAGATAACCAGATCAATTACCAATACTCTAATGAGCTTCCAGACAACAAGGTGCCTTAACTGAATATCTCCCATAACATACATTTATACATTAGAAAACCCCACATATATGGTATCACCAGATAGCTCATCCCAGAGTGCCCAAAGGGGCAAAATAGCGCTGTGATCCATCACAGGTGTCCGAGCTACATCCGATTAAAGTTTCAGTGGGTTGTCCTCAAATTATTATCCGCTCAGCAGTTCCACACAGTTTTTAGGTTTTTCCCGGGTCGGGCGAATGGAGCCCCTAGAGCGGAATAGTTTGTGGAAGACTGGTTTGGACAGGCCAGGCTGGGTTTCCTTGTCACCCTGTGCCCCCAAAAAGCACAGGTTGACTTACACATAAGAGGGGACTGGGAAGCTTGGAAAGAGAGTTCCAGATAAATTCTGCCATGGCCCCCCTTCCAAATTCAAACCTACCTCCATATGTCCCATTCTCAGGGGGTTTACGGTGATACCTACACATTCCAATATTAAATCTGGAACCCTGTTTTTCCATCCCAGGATAGTTCCAGTCACAAGGTCAAAATAAATTCTTAGGAAAACTTCTCCTATTCAAGTGTATTTATGGCTTGGCTTTTTCAGCCTCAATTTTGCAAGCTGGATTTTAAGTCGCCCGACTTTGGCGTTTACTGAATAAACCTTCTAAAAAGTGTGTAACGACCATTTGAATATCACTACCTCTGCATTAAAGGACCACTAAAGTCAATCTGTGGTATTAAAGGGAAACTATAGGCACCCAGACCACTATATCTCATTGAAGTGGCCCCTGTCCTCTTAGCCCTGCGAGTGAACACATTGCAGTTTCAGTGGACAATACATTGCAGGGCTAAGACATCCCCTAGAGGCTGTCTTCCAGAGTTTAACTCATTGAAACTATGCTGGAAGACCTCATGCTTCGCATGAATATATCTAGCGTCCTCATAATCCCCATAAAAAAGCATTGATTCAATATTTTCCTATGAGGAAGTTCTAATGCGCCCACGGCACTCGCCTGGCGTGACTTTGCTGGTGGAGGAAATGGAATTAAGGTGAGTGAAATCCCTTTTTTTAACCCTTTAATGCTAGCATGGGGAAACAGACCTATAGTTAGGGATAGGGGCACACTATAGCATTAGGAACACAGTTTTGTATTTCTAACATTTCTTTTAAATGTTGTTCAAAGAAATTTACAAAAAATTACAAAATTATAAATGGTTTTATTTCATTGTTCATCCATTGCATAAATATCGCGTATCATGTAAGGGCCTGGGTAAAGTATTACATTCATTATCCCTTGAACTAATACATAAAAGTTCCTGAATAACAGCACAGAAAGACAAATACCACCTGCACCTGTTAGTAAATGTAACAAATAAATGTAAAAAGAATTGTTACATTCAATTTTTAAAGGGTCACTCCGGCCCCTTAAAACACTTTAGCTTACTGAAACACTTTATGTGTGAAAAGTGTGTGCTCTTTTTTTCATTTTACAAAAAGTGCAAATTTCTGTAAAAATTGATACTTTTATAAATTAACCTGGTTACACCCCCCCGGCTGTCAATCAGACAACAGATACTGTTACTTCCTGGTTTCATTAGCTTAATGGAGCTAAACTCAAGAGGCAGCAATTGCTCAGAGCACCTGCCTTGCAAAGACTTCTCTTTGAGCTGCATTGGGAAGTCTGTGATTGGACAGCTACAGAAAGTCTGGGCGGGACTAGGAGGGGAGGGCTTGCAAAGGCTGCAGACAAGAGGTCTGCAGGTTTACAAGCTGTTTTTAGATATACACACAAATGAAAAAAAATGCATATATAAATACTATGTTTTTATTTGGACAGCGAAGTGTCCCTTTTAAGGTATGTATAAATAATCTTTCCAGGAGCCCCACACACATTGATTTGTGCACACTCTTATACAGAATGCAACAAGAAAGGGTTATCTCAATTACAAGCCATCTGCGAGCGGTGAAGACGGCCCAGATCGAAGTCTGAGAAAATTGTTTCCGAGCTGGTTAATGGCAAACTGTGGAGTAAAGTGGGTTAGTGATTAGTGGGAAATTTATAAAAATAGTTAGTGAAGAGGCTTATGAACTAGAGGAGAACTCACCAGCCCTGTCAGTGTTATCTGGACGGTGAGATGACATTCTATCCAGAATCTAACTTTTTATGTAAACAGAAGGTATGACATATTACTTTAAGGCCCCTGGTCACCGCTAGACTCTTTGTTTGCAACACTCTTTGATTTTTCTAAACTCGAACTATAATGTTTGATTGCTTTGTGTCCATCCCACGTGGAATGTTTAACTCAGTATTCAAAGTGCATTCTATGCTATACATGATAACAAGGAAAAATTCAATATATTCATCTTTTTAATATACTTTCTCAATAAATAAGCATGGTTTGAACAGTGTCATACTATTGACACTGTGTCTAATTTTCATTATTTGCAACTTAACTGTCAAAAACCAAGTTAATCAATAAACCGTGTACTGAAAATGTCACTTACTTAAAATAGTGTGTTAAAATGACATGACATTACATTACGGGGTAATTATAAAATGTTAAAATGTTGTCAGTCAACATGCTTACACGGTTTTAATGCTTTGGAGCAGTTATGGAATTTACTAACAATTCACTGTTTGGTTAAAGGAACACTATAGTCACCTAAACAACTTTAGCTTAACCCCTTATGGACCAAGCTTCTGGATTAAAATGGAATCATGACATGTCAGACATGTCATGTGTCCTTAAGGGGTTAATGAAGCAGTTTTGGTGTATAGATCATGCTTCTCAGGTTTTACTGCTCAATTCACTTCTATTTAGGAGTTAAATCACTTTGTTTCTGTTTATGCAGCCCTTGCCACACCTCCCCTGGCTATGATTGACAGAGCCTGCATGAAAAAAAAACTGGTTTCACTTTCAATCAGATGTTGTGGCGAACCTCGACACTTGTACTTGGAGGGGCCTGCTTGCCAGCCACCTGCCCACAGACTATGGGCCCTGCAGGGAAACCTGTAAAAGACTACCGAACTTGACCGACTGTTAGCACTGATTTCTCTGGAACTGTTTTGGGCATAGGACCATGTGCACGGTCGGTCAAAACTATGACTTCCAGGAAATTCCTGAACCCCTGAACCGATCTGGGTGATTTTTGGATATGTTGTTCACCCAGATCGGGGCTATCAGGGGATGTATTATAGGGTTTTATGTGTTTCAAGGTACTTTTTGGGGTTTCAGAAAATTGTATGATTTTCTGTGCTTGGAGATAATTGAGTTAGATTAGTACAGTTCCTGATTTAATTATCTTCCAAGCACAGAGGAGGGATTCTATTGTTTGTGTATGGGAGTGTCTCACTATATATCTCTGTTTTTATTGGTTAATCCACTTTGTGCCCCTGTGCCCAACAAGGTCCACCTGGGTGTCACCCTTGTTGGGAAACTTGCATTAAAGGCCAGTGTGCCTCCATTAAAATGCTGCTCCTGCTTACCCTCAACATAGAGTCTCATCTCATGTGTGGGGGAAACGACTGTATCTATCCTGGGGATTGCTATATCACTATACTCCCCAGGAATTATAACCACAAGCTCTAAGAGGAGCTGTTCCTGCTACGCTCTCTGGATTAGGAGAGGTTCACCCACTGGATCTCGGTCTTGGGTCCAGGGTGGGTGAAGAACGGCGTGACCCTGACGCAGCTGCATCGCTGGAAGTGGGGTCTGCAGTGCTTTTGGTGTCTGGTGGAGTGCTGGAATTCCTCGGTGAGCATTACGAGCATCGATTGGCGGAGACACTTGGACGGAGTGCCAGGCGGTCCATCACAGATGTAATTTACCTTAAACAATTGTATCTTTTTCTCTGTAAATTGAACTTTAATCACATACAGGATGCTCTTGCAGGGTCTAGCAAGCTATTTACATAGCAGGGGATAAGAACATCTAAATTAAACAGAACTTGCAATAAAGGAAGGATAAACTTTAGATGACTGTTTACAGGAAGTGTTTAGGAAGGCTGTGTAAGTCACATGAAGGGAGGTGTGAGTAGGTTCATAAACAAAGTGATTTAACTCCTAAATGGCAGAGAATTGAGCAGTGAGACTGCAGGGACATGATCTATACACTAAAACTGCTTCATTAAGCTAAAGTTGTTTAGGTGACTATTGTGTCCCTTTAATTATGACCAGTTCTAAACACAAAAATATCCAGTATTTGTTACACTTTTTTAGTACATACATTCCATTGTAACAATTGTGTCTCAGAAGAATTGTGGTCAGGTATATGAGTTCGAAAATTAAATAAATCTTTATATATGCAAAATGTACCATTGGAAGATGGCTCCAGACCTCCTGTGTAGCAGCAGGTTTGTAGACAGTGGCGTACATAGCAGGGTCGCAGGGGTCGCGGCTGCGACCGGGCCCGGCCCACCAGGGGGCCCGGCCGCCCCTGCGACCCGGTATGTAGCCACAGGGCCAGCCTCTTCCCCTGGGGGGCCCAGGAGCCGGCCACCCCAGGGCCCCCCGAGGCTGGCCCTGCTTTGACACCCCGGTGGTGGCCGATCGTGCAGGAAGCGTGCTGAGGGAGCACTTCCCCTCGGTACTCTTCAGCTCCCTCAGCACCGCACTGATCACAGGAGCAGGAAGATGGCGTCATCTTCCGGCCGGCATCTGGCCTTGTGAGGAGCTGAAGAAGCACTGAGAAAAGTCTCCAATCATTTCAACACTGGACCACAGGGAATCCCCCCAGCACTCCAAAAGGTAAGGAGGCTGGGGGGATTACATTTAAAAAAAAAACAACAACTAGTGTTAGTGTGTTAGTGTGAGTGAGTGTTAGTGTGAGTGAGTGTTAGTGTGTGTTAGTGTTTGAGTGAGTGTTAGTGAGTGTTAGTGAGTGTTAGAGTGAGTGTTAGAGTGAGTGTGTGTGAGTGTGTGTGTGTGTGTGTGTGAGAGTGAGTGTTAGTGTGTGTGAGTGAGTGTTAGTGTGTGTGTCTGCTAGTGAGTGTTAGTGTGTGTGAGTGTTAGAGTGAGTGTTAGTGTGTGTGTCTGCTAGTGAGTGTTAGAGTGAATGTGAGTGTTAGTGTGTGTCTGCTAGTGAGTGTCAGTGAGTGTGTTACTGTGTGTGTCTTACTGAGTGTGTGTGTTAGTGAGTCTGTTTGATGTCTGTTAGTGAGTGTGTGTTTGTCAATGAGAGTGTATGTTTTGTAAGTGAGTGTGTACGTATGTCTGTCGCTGACTGTGTCTCTGTCAGTAAATGTGTGTGTCTGTTAGCTAGTGTGTATGCGTCTGTAAGTGTGTGTGTGTGTGTGTCTTCAGCACTTACCTTTCTCCAGCGCCGGACTCCCTTGGCGCACGCATTCAAGCCGCCCATAGGAAAGCATTACTCAATGCTTTCCTATGGACGTTCAGTGTGCTCCTCTAGCGGATGTCAGTGAGACAGCCACTAGAGGCTGGATTAACCCTCAGTGAAACATAGCAGTTTCTCTGAAACTGCTATGTTTTCAGCTTCAGGGTTAAAACTAGAGGGACCTGACACCCAGACAACTTCATTGAGCTGATGTGATCACAGATTGTGTAGTGGTCCTTTAAAGGACACTAGATTACCAGAAAACATACTCGTTTTCCTGGCACTATAATTCTTGAGGGTGCCCCCACCCTCAGGGACCCCTCCCTTGATAGGAAAGGAAAAGGGGTAAAACTTACCTTTTTTCAGCTGGTAGGAGAGCTCTCCTCCTCCCAGGGCTGCCATCCAGAAATTTGCGGGGCCCCTGACACAGCTCAAGTTCTGGGCCCCCCGATGCCTGCACCCGAGTCCGCCCAAAGTGCTGCCTCCCCCTCCCCCCCCGAGTCCGCCCACAGGAATGCAGTGTCTGCAGGGCCGGTGCAAGGATTTTTGCCGCCCTAGGCAAAAGTAAAGTTTGCCGCCCCCCATGTGACATCACAATGCCCCACCCATATGATCTGCCATGTTAGCTAACACAGTGCTGCAGTGCCGCCGTGTTTACAATAAAAGGCCTGCAGGGACAGGCTATAGACACCAGAACCACTACATTAAGCTGTAGTGGTTCTGGGGACTATAGTGTCCCTTTAATGTGAGGTAAATTAGAGATTAGTGCCACAAATAATATACTAGATTGCCTACTTACAACCAGATGAGGATGATGATGGGCTCTAGCTGCAGTCTGGCTCCACTGGTCTGGTGTAGAACAGGCTCTCTGGAGGCGTTTTGTAACTGTGGTCAGAAAAATCAATGTTCTGGGATCAACGGGAATCAGCTCCATTTTTTTGAGGGCCCTTTACACAGCTCAAGGTCTAGGTCCCAGGGTCCACCTTCATGTTCCACCAATGAGTTTGTTCACAGGGGGTGGAGTGTGTGTGGGGGGGATGTCCTGATGTGTGTAAGGAATGCATTGTGTGAATCTGTGTTTGTATGTGTAAGGGCTGCAAGGTGAGTTTGTGTATGTATGGGATGCAGTGTGCGTGTCTGTAAGGGATGCATTGAGTGTATGTAAGGGGTGCATTGTGTGTGAGGTTGAGTGTGTGTGGGGGGGATGTCCTGATGTGTGTAAGGAATGCATTGTGTGAATCTGTGTTTGTATGTGTAAGGGCTGCAAGGTGAGTTTGTGTATGTATGGGATGCAGTGTGTGCGTCTGTAAGGGATGCATTGAGTGTGTGTAAGGGGTGCATTGTGTGTGATGGATGTCAATCTCTCCCCCTCCCCCCGTCAATTTCCTTCTCCTTCTCCCCCCTCCAATTTCCTTCTTCTCCCCCTCCCTCCCTCCAATTTCCTTATTCTCCCCCCTCTCCAACTTCCTTCTCCCCCCTCAAATTTCCTTCCTCCCACTCCCCCAAATTTCCTTCCCCTCCCTCCCTCAAATTTCCTTCCTCCCCCTCAAATTTCCTTCCTCTCCCCCCTCAAATTTCCTTCCTCTCCACCCCTCCCTTAAATTTCTTTCCTCCCCCCTCCCTTAAATTTCCTTCCTCCCCCTCCTCCAATTTCTTTCCTCCCCCTCACTCCACTCCATCATTCCTTCACCCCCCCTCCTCCAATTTCCTTCCTCCTCCCCTCCCTCCAATTTCTTTCCTTCCCCTCCCATAATTTCATCCCATCCCTCCAATTTCTTCTCCCCTCCCCATAATTCCTTCATCCCTCCTCCCTCCCTTAAATTTCCTTCCTTCCCCCAATTTCTTTCCTCCCCCCCCTCCCCTAGAATTTCCTTCCTCCCCCCCACCTCCCTCAGTTCTTTCCCCCCCTTCCTCCTTAAATTTCCTTCCCTTGGCGGGCCGGCGCGCGAGGGAGCACTCTCCTCTGCTGCTTCCTCTTTAGCCCCCTCGCGCGCTGCGTACTGATGCCGGAGTCGGAAGATGACGTCATCTTCCGGCTCCGGCTTCAGTACGGTGCGCGAGGGAGCCGAAGAGGCAGCAGCAGAGGAGAGTGCTCCCTCGCGCGCCGGCCCGCCGGGTGTGGGGGGGGAAGGAAATTTAAGGGAGGAAGGGGGGAAAGAAATTGGAGGGAGGGGGGAGGAAGGAAATGTGACCGGCTGCTGGGCCCCCCAGGAGAAGAGGCTGGCCCTGTGGGTACATACCGGGTCGCAGGACCCCCTGCGACCCGGTATGTACCCACTGAATGTGGGGCCCGGACGACCTGAGCAGTCCGGGCCTCCCAGGACCGCCGGGCCCATGACAACCGTTACGGTTGTCATGCCCTGATGGCGGCCCTGCCTCCTCCGATCCTCCTCTTCTCCTCCCCGTCGGCTGTATGCACACGCGCGGCAAGAGCTGCACACGCATTCAGCCGGTCACATAGGAAAGCATTCATAATGCTTTCCTATGGACGCTGGCGTGCTCTCACTGTGAAAATCACAGTGAGAAGCAAGCAAGTGCCTCTAGCGGCTGTCAATGAGACGGCCGCTAGAGGAAATAGGGGAAGGCTTAACCCATTCATAAACATAGCAGTTTCTCTGAAACTGCTATGTTTATGAAAAAATGGGTTAACCCTAGCTGGACCTGGCACCCAGACCACTTCATTAAGCTGAAGTGGTCTGGGTGCCTAGAGTGGTCCTTTAAGTGTGTGTGCATTTGCATGCACTGGCGTACATGCAGGGGTCGCAGCCCTGTAACCCCTGCGACCAGGTGCCCAACGCCATGTGTTGCAGCCCGGCCCGCACGCGGGGGGGCCCACGGATCAATTTTCGCACCGGGGCCCCATGGGTCATGTGTACGCCACTGTTTGTAGACTATATATATTTGGACAATGGAAATTAAAGTGTCTCTGTCACAAAAAAATAAACTTTGTCTAATCTGCTTCTACATAGCTCCCTGTGTCTGAGTCTCTTTTTATTTTATTTCCCTTGTTTTCATAAAATACATAAGGAAAGTGGGGACTCATTTTCCTGCCACATTGCAATCAGGTGGACAAAACGTGACAATGAGCGGGGCTTAAAGCAAGGTTCTGTTTCAGTAGCCAATCAGATCTACCCCCCAATCCATCAGTGGAATCCATCTCGTGGAAGGTAAACAGCAGACATCATGGCACCCATCGAGTAGATCGAGGAAGTAAATGCTGTAGTTAGAGGGGGTTTAAATTTGGTTGAGAGTGAAAGCGAGAGATTAGCATAGGGTTTATGTTTTCATACAGATACATTCTGTGAGTTTCCAACCAGCACCACCTCCACCAGATACATGACGCTTGGGAGGTATAACTGGTTTAGTGTTTTCTGTCGATAAAATTCTGTAATTAGGCCCATTGTAAGTGTCAGCACCAGGCCCAATGGGCTCTTAATACGGCCCTGTACAGAGGGGCACAAATAATGGAAAATGAAAAGAGAGAACCAAATGTGACATTGCTGCTTTAAATTAGACTTATTATTAGACTTTAAAAACATTTTTTAGCTCCGGGCCCATTAAGCCCTAAATCCAGCACCGTCTATGAGTAGCAGACCGTAACAGGGCAGCGTGGGTGGGCATGGCATTTCAATAATCTGTATAATTCCTTGTTTGAGTAATCCCAGTATCTCCTGGGACCTGGACATCTAACACATTCTGAGTCAAGTAATGTCAAACACTCCTTGTATATGCATTTATAGCCTACACTCTGTCAGTAAAAATAGACGGAAAGGTGGTGTATCTCTGGGAGTAGCTAGTAGCATGGTGTGGCTGCTATTTTATGGCTAGTTCCTTGGCCTATTAACAGCAATTTATGTAACTGGATGACTCACTGAGAACAAATATTTTATTTACGTAAATTAATCTTCCACATTTACTGTTATTCAAAGACACACTACTATCAGATTATTGTATTGATATGGAGCTCTGTGATACTCTCATACAAAGCAAACATTGCTTTAAGAGTTGTTGCTGTGGAGCTCTGTGATAAAGTCATACACACTGCACGTTACTGTGAGTTTTATTGCTGTGGAGCTCTGTAATACACTCTTACACTGCATGTTACTGTGAGTTTCATTCCTGTGGAGCTCTGTAATACACTCTTACACGGCATGTTACTGTGAGTTTCATTCCTGTGGAGCTCTGTAATGCACTCTTACACTGCATGTGACTGTGAGTTTCATTGCTGTGGAGCTCTGTAATGCACTCTTATAATGCACTCTTACACGGCATGTTACTGTGAGTTTCATTCCTGTGGAGCTCTGTAATGCACTCTTACACTGCATGTTGCTGTGAGTTTCATTGCTGTGGAGCTCTGTAATGCACTCTTATAATGCACTCTTACAGTGCATGTTACCGTGAGTTTCATTCCTGTGGAGCTCTGTAATACACTCTTACACGGCATGTTACTGTGAGTTTCATTCCTGTGGAGCTCTGTAATGCACTCTTACACTGCATGTTGCTGTGAGTTTCATTGCTGTGGAGCTCTGTAATGCACTCTTATAATGCACTCTTACAGTGCATGTTACTGTGAGTTTCATTGCTGTGGAGCTCTGTAATGCACCCTTACACTGCATGTGACTGTGAGTTTCATTGCTGTGGAGCTCTGCCATACATCTATACATATCATGCACATCTCATGCATATAGCCAATGAATTACAACTCTAATAAACAGAGGGGACTGGGAAGCTGAGAAAGGGAGTGCCCTGTGAATCTGCCATGGCCCCCTCCAAAACTCTAACCTACCCCCATATGTCCCCATTCGTAGGGGGTTACCACACATTCTAACAGTAAATCTGGAACCCTGTGTTTCCAGCCCAGGATAGTTTCCATTACAAAGCATATCTATAGTTAAGTATTTGAAGTCCATGTTATACCCCAGGCGATACTGGTAGCCACACAGGTGATAGGCATGTCTTGTGTTTTCTCGCTTTTGACTATTTGTCAGTAATTGTGTAATATAGGCCTGCACAAGACACAGAGGCACACAGTTAGTATGGCGCCAGTCCAGGAGAGACAGAAGTCAAATGAGGAGAAGGCAATGGGTGCAGACTGCAAGAACCAGCTTTCAACATCCTCAGCCGGCAAACTGGACATCAGGGAAGCCACTCTCATACACCCAAAAGGTAGGAAACTGGAGGGTGGATATAAAAGTGTATTTTGTGACCTGCATGTGTATATGTATGTTTGTCAGTGTGTGTACCTGTATGTCTGTCTGTGTGTGTATCTGTCAGTGTGTGTATCTGTATGTCTGTGTGTGTGTGTCTCTGTACGTCTGCCTGTGTATCTGTATGTCTGTCAGTGTGTGTATCTGTATGTCTGTCAGTGTATCTGTATGTCTGTCCATGTGTAGTGTGTACCTGTAGGTCTGTCTGTCTGTATGTGTGTATCTGTATGTATGTCTGTCTATCAGTGTTTGTTTGTCTGTCTGTCAGTATGTGTGTATCTGTTTGTATGTCAGTGTATGTGTGTATTTGTATGACAATGTGTTTCTTTGTGTGTATCTGTATGTCTGTCAGTGTGTGTATCTGTATGTCTGTCAGTGTGCGTATCTGTATGTATATTAGTGTTTGGATCTGTATGCCTGTCCGTGTGGTTGTCTGTGTGTGTATCTCTATGTCTGTCAGTGTGTCTGTATTTCTGTCAGTGGGTGTGTATTTGTGTGTGTGTGCCTGTCTGTGTGTGTCTGTGTATTTTTATATGCAATTTTATACCTCTACTTGGAAAGTAAGGTGATAAAACCCTATCTGCAGCCCAAACTGCCTATTTTAATTTTGGCCCCTACCAAGTTGTGCAGGTCTGGTGTAATATTGCTTAAGTCCTGGTTTCTTCCAGGAGCATACCTGCATTTCATATTAAGTGCTTCTTTTGTTTGGTTTCTAGCCCTTTACTTGGCTGAGCATCATACTAAATGAAGTTCCCAAACATCTAAAGTGCCAGTGTTTACAGTGTTTACCATCCCTCTGGCCTTTATCCATTTGTCTACAGGCAACATCACCAACATACACCCATCTCTTTCTTTATAATAATTTTTCTTCTTCACTCTCCATACCCCTTTTGTTCTGTCTTTTGTACACTTGCCATTTTAATCCTGCTGATTTTCCCTTTCTCTGTCCCGTTTCCGGTTATTTGGGCACCTTCTTGCCCTCCCTTTCTCTGTGATATAAGATGCAGGTCAATCAGTTAATAGGCGTTAGGTTTTCTAAGCTCACGAGATCTCGATTCACGTGTGCCAGTCTATTTTGCTTTCCGTCAGAGAGAGGGTGAGGAGTTTATTAATATCCTGCTAAGCCTGGATCTGTGAATAATTTAATCATTATTATTGTAACACAAGTGTGACCTAAGGACAGAGAGGAACTAAATATATATATTGTTTCTGTCTACAGATTAGTGAGTAAGCTCTGCAGGCTAGAATTATCTCCACCATCTGGTTCCTCTGTCCTGTTGTGCTTGTCCCTTCGCATTAATTTACTTTAAGTTTTAACACATGTGATTTATTTCTACTAATGTCTTTCTTTATGTCTAAAAACTAAGACAATACTTCATACGTTTTAGCCCTGAAGGGCTGAATTCACCTCCCTCTAAAGTGCTCTTGATATTACATTGTTTCTTTCTACATAGAGTGCTAGCTCTTCAGGACAGAATGTCTATCGTCTAATGCTTCACCCCTTACCTGTCTGAATTCTTATCTGCTTATTAAAGTATAAACATTCTAGGACAGAATGTTCAACTTCGAAGACATCTTTTTTTTATTTGCATTGTGTATGTGCTCATCTACACGTTAGAGTGTAAGCTCCTCTGGGCAGTGATCCCACCTCTCACTGCATTGGCCTCTGATTTTAATGTCTGTTTACACTGTACTCTGTGTATATTGTTCATTATATTCATACATATAAGAAAATTTGGTTACAGAATTTTCTGTAGTCTGCAAAACATATAAACAATATCTCTTTGTTACTAGTAACTAGATAAATAATTATTGACTGATAATTGCTATGAGTTAGGTTAAAGGAACACACCAGTCACCATAAAAAACATAATCTAAATTAAGTTGTTATGGTGCCAGGAGGACCCCGGATGCACTCAAACCTTAAGGGGTTAAACCGTACTTGAACGGTTTAACCCTGAAGTTGCCACCAACGTTGATCTCAACTCCCCCTAGGTGACATCCGGCTTCTGTGACTACCCATTCATAAAACTGGTTTGAAATGAAATGTAACATTTTCAAGCCATTTTTTATGAATGGGAAGTCACTGATTGGTTGAGAACGTCAGCTTACCGCTCTCAGCGGTGCCCCTGCCTGGCTCAAATTTTAGAAGCCTGATTGTTTGAGATATAGATGTTTTGGTGCCTAAAATGTCCCTTTAATAACATAAAATATATATCCCTATATCTAACATAGGTATCTCTAAGGTCTGAAAATTAATATTAAATGCAAAAATCTACATGTTTAACCTAGAGATTCATCTTAGCTCTCTGTCAATTATTGTTGTAAGCAGTCCTGTGCATCTGGGCGTTAGCATAGAGAGAAGAGGATACATTAAATAATTGTTCTACTCCGTTTCCTCATTAGCAATGCATGCCCTGGGTTTGCCTAAACTGATCTGGTTTGTGAAGCCAGTTGCCAAATCCTTAATATACATTTAAACGAAAATGGAAAATTACGTGAAAACATCATCAATGGTGGACTCTTCAGAGAGGGTTCCTCATAATTGATTTATTCAAATAAGCAGTTATTCAAATGTTAGAAATACAAACATATATTTATAAGGTTAGAGGTACTCCTACCTATGCAGATATATAGGCCCCCGGTGTTCATTAAATATTTGGTTAACTTACCTTTTATCCAATGCTACACAGACCATGACTTCGCTCCTCTCATAGCTGAGATCATCATTACTGATGACCTCAGTCTTTCCAATGCTTCTTCCTGGCTGCGCATGTCTCACAGAGATGCATTACCCCAATTCATCTCTATTTGGTATTTGGAGGTTTGTATCATATCCACTGTGTGTGTGCTGGGAATGTAGTGTGTCTGTGTGTGCTGGGGATACAGTGTGTCTGTGTGCTGGGGATACAGTGTGTCTGTGTGTGTGCTGGGGATACAGTGTGTGTCTGTGTGATGGGGTGGCAGTGTGTGCTGGGGATACAGCGTGTCTGTGTGCTGGGGATACAATGTGTCTGTGTGCTGGGGATACAGTGTGTCTGTGTGTGTGCTGGGAGTGCAGTGTGTGCTGGGGATACAGTGTGTGTCTGTGTGATGGAGTGGCAGTGTGTGCTGGGGATACAGCGTGTCTGTGTGCTGGGGATACAGTGTGTCTGTGTCTGTGTGCTGGGGATACAGTGTGTCTGTGTGCTGGGCCTGGGGATACAGTGTGTGTCTGTGTGATGGAGTGGCAGTGTGTGCTGGGGATACAGCGTGTCTGTGTGCTGGGGATACAGTGTGTCTGTGTCTGTGTGCTGGGGATACAGTGTGTCTGTGTGCTGGGCCTGGGGATACAGTGTGTGTCTGTGTGATGGGGCTGCAGTGTGTGCTGGGGATACATCGTGTCTGTGTGCTGGGGATACAGTGTGTCTGTGTGCTTGGGATACAGTGTGTCTGTGTGCTGGGGATACAGTGTGTCTGTGTGATGGGGTTGCAGTGTGTGCTGGGGATACAGTGTGTCTGTGTGCTGGGGATACAGTGTGTCTGTGTGTGTGCTGGGAGTGCAGTGTGTGCTGGGGATACAATGTTTGTCTGTGTGTGCTGCGGATACATTGTGTGTCTGTGTGTGTGCACCCAGATAATCAGACACTGAGGGTGATTCTGCCGCTCCGATCCTGGTGTCTGCCAACAGCACTTGCGCAATGTATGTAAGTGCAGCAAACCACCGGCATACACGTCAGATAATCACAGAGTGCCTGAACTTTAGTGGGAAATGTGTCTATAACCCTGTCTCTCCGGCTAACCCCAAGTCAGATACCCCTGAATTTCTTTTCCAATTCTCGGTAGCCTCACTGCAAAAATGCCAACCCAGTCAAGATGCCGTCTGATGCCATGGCCCAATTGGGTCCTATGGACAAGTCAGTCCTGTGCATGAACTTGTAATTCTGCCAGAACTAGTAAGATAACTCAGCTGTGCCACGGCTCGTGGCTGGGATAAGACAAACGTGGTTTACATAACAGAAACCTCTGACATTGTAAATTAGACAAATATAAATGCATGATTTATGTTTGCAATCTGGATTACAGTTTTTCAACACTCGACTATATGAAAATCTCCCATTAGTGTGGTGTCATTATAGCCTTTCTTTCATCAGCTGTGGTCTCCTCCTCCTCTCTCTCATTTATTACAGGTCTCTTTCTTTCAGACACACCTGGAAGAGTACGAGATGTCTGGACAGGAGATGGTGTAAAGCTAAGGCATCTTTCGAGACTGTGTCCCAGGTGCAGCGTAAACCCCCAATTTACCGTAAACAATAAGTCGAGGTACTGGTTGTCTGCCAAACCTGGCTACTATGATAGAGAGAATCTGGTAGAAATGTTTTGGCTCTGGTTTATTTAAACTATTTGCCTCTATTTGACGTCATATTTTTTGTTTTGCTGAATAATCTCCCTTTTCTTAAAGGTAAAATCATTTGTAACATGTGTTAACAACATAGAGAGAGCGATAAAATACTAAGAGCTGAGAAGAATTAAGATATAATACAGAGAGCTGGGCACAATAAGGAGATGGGCCTAGCCCTCTCTTACATGATCCGATCTTCAGTAATGCTCCTACTATGATAACTTTAGCTCTCTGTTAAATATTGCTGCTGTTATGAAAGATGCCTGCTACTCCAGTAGCTCTCAACGCACAGTGTGCACATGGTTAAAGAACAGGATACTGATAAACTCCAACCATTTCAGCTATTCCTGACTCACTGTTAGCTCTCAGTACACATATACATTGTTAAAGCAGCAGGATACTGATATTTAATTCATCTGCAGTGGTAATATGGAGTCACAAAGTAGCAGACATGGTTAACAGAATCAACGATCATTACAGATTGAAATCAGAATCAGATCTGTCCTCAGAGTCACAGCCCCAGTCGTGCAGTTTGAAGCTCCATAACTTTCTCACTAGCCACAGCATGAGCATTTTAAAGAAGATGGAGGATATGTGCACTGTACAGCAAGAGTTATTAAAACTATTAATGAGAGGAAGCACAGAGTTCAGTGTCAGAAATGCCTCCCTCCCCTTGTCACCCCTCAGCGTCCCTGGCTTTATATATGTTAATTATATATTTGAATAAATGCCCTTGCTTAATCAGCCCTCAAGCAGTCACTTTTGAGGGAGAGAAAAAGATACTATTATACATTTAAATTTAGCAGGGGCCAAGAAACTCTCTCTCCTGTGGGGCACTGTAACCCCACCATCTGGTGCTACTAGTCAATGATGGCCTTAATAGAGAGGAGAATAGCATGCCTCCACTCGTGGGTAGCTGGGTCTGCTGCCTGAAAGGCAACTCGATGGAAATTCCATCTAAAAGGACACTAGGCATGTGCAAAACCTGCTAAAACAGGGCAGATTTCAAACCAGACCCATTTTTGAGATGCCTATATGCGCTCAAGTTAATTTCGCCAAACAACTACCAATGAGGCGCCCTGCAAAACTAAAATCCATTACAGAAATAAAGAAACACTATTTTATCCCCGATATTCTTTTGACTTCCCACCAGAGGCGTAACAAGAAATCACGGGACCCCGGTGTGAAAACCCCCCTCATACGTCTATCCTCCCATAGAATGCCCGACCACACATGCAGACAAACAGATACACAGAGACACACACATATACAGAGACACACACTTACAGGCACATATACAGACAGACATACACACACACATACAGAGAAACATTCATGCAGACACGCATACACAAACACACACACATACATACATACATACATACAAACAAACACACACACACATATCCAAAATACTTTAATCACCCTCCTGTTTCCTACCTTTTAGGTGCAGGAGGGTGACTTTCCCTGGGGTCCAGTGGTGGCTCAGCCTGATGGGAGTCAGAGTTCCCACTCTGACTCCCTACTCTTCCTCATGCGCGGTGCTGTGTGTAAGGCAGTCACTTCCTCCCAGCTGTGATGTCACTCCACTGGACCATTTATGTGTGTTGTATATATTTTGTTAAATGCTTCCTCACCTTTACGTTGCTTTTTGTGTATGTATCATGTATGTGGAGTGGCTTATATGTTATACTTGTTCACATTTTGTGTATAAATGTGTTTCTTTGTTGTGTTTATATACGTACATTTGAGTCTATATGTGTATACACTGCTTCATGATTTTTGTATGCTCGCTTGCTTATGTTCATTTATGTATGCATGTTTTTATGTGTGGTGTATGGTGCTTTGTGTGCATGTTCAGTTATATTTGTGCATTTGTGTTTGTTTTATACAATGTGTGTGCTTGTGTATGGTTTGTGTGTGCTTGATTATGTGTAGCATACATTTATGTATGTGCTGCACTGTTTGTTTATGTATGTTCTGTTTAAAATTGAGTCTGCATGCATATGTACAACAAGTAGTAAATGTGTGGTTAATTACATGTTTTATAATTGTGCGTGTTTGTTTAGGTTTCAGTATGTTTGTATGTTAGTGTGTGAATTGTTTGTGAATTGATATGCACATATGCTTTTATGATAATTGTATGTTCATCTGGGCCTGTTTTTGTTTGTTTGTGTTTTGTGTGTTGTACTTTGGTGTGTCCATATGTGTGTGTTTGTTTGTCCTCTATTCCCACTTACACACTACTTGTTTATGTGTGTTCAATTTGGGCTAGATGCCAACGGAATGTAACACTTTCCCAGGACATACTGGAAAAAATAAAACAAAAAATCCCAGTTTATATTCCAAAGTAAAACATGGTAAAAATAAAACAAATAAATAAATGGTTTATATGAGGCCAAACTGCAAGAGTTAGTTACTTGTAAGAAATATAAGCTAACAAAACAGAAAAGCATGAAAGCACTGTCGATTTTTCTCTTGCTTTCTACATTAAATCTGTCCCACCGATCTCTTATTTTGTATACCAGTGTGCCTATTATTATTTGTGCAACTCATTCTCTTGCTTTCTCTGTTTATCATGTTTTATATAATAGGTGTTTCCTGCTGCTGGCACACAATGTTAGGCCCCCTGCCAGCTGGACAAGAATTTGACCCACTTATACCTGACCTAGTAACGCTAAGATGCTGGCACATTAGCACAAGTGGAAAAACCAGCAGAGAACTTTATAAAACATTTTAATTTCGATTGAACACATATATAATCTATACCTATTACTCCATGTAAATTCTCGTTTACTCCATATAACCCATATAACCGCTTCCTAGAGCTCCTATTATTCCATATAACCTCTCTCTATGACTTCTATTCCTCTATATAACTTCTCCTATTGCTCTCCCTATAACTCCTCTTTTTACCATATAACCTCTCTCTATAACTCCTTCTATTACTCCATATTATCTCTCCCTATAACTCCATATAACCTCTCTCTATACCTCCTCCTATTAATCCATATAACCTCTCCCTATAACCCCTCCTATTACTCCCTATAACTCCTCCTATTACTCCATATAACCCCTCCTATTACTGCATATTATCTCTCCCTATAACACCGCCTGTTACTCCATATCCCCTCACTCTATAACTCGTCCTATAACCCCATATAACCTCTCTCTATAACTCCTCCTATTGTTCCATATAACCTCTCTATAACTCCTATTATTCCCTATAACCCCATATAACCTCTCTCCATAGCTCCTCCTATTATTCCACATAACCTCTCCCTATAACTCCTCCTATAACCCCATATAACCTCTCTCCATAACTCCTCCTATTATTCCATTTAATCTCTCCCTATTAATCCATAATTTCTCCCTATAACTCCGCCTATTACCCCATATAACCTCTCTCTATAACTTCTCCTATTACTCAATAGAACCTCTCCATATAACTCATCCTATTATTCAATATATCCTCTCCCAAAAATCCCTCCTATTGTTACATATATATATATATATATATATATATATATATAACACATAAAACCACACTAGTTAACCTATTAAACCATACAGACTCTCTATATACCCATTCTCTTGGCCCATGTAAATTCTCATTATACATACTTTAATTTATATAAGACTCCCCACAGTTCCGAGATAACACACAATAACTAAACAGTGGATATTATTATTTCATTTTATTGTACTAATAACATTAAATATTTACAATAACGTTCTGTTCACCCTCCATCTCTCATTAGCCCCAATTCACCCTATGAAAACCCCTGGCACTCAATAGTGTCACAGTGATGGTTTAAATCTTTAGCAACCAGCCAATGCAACAGTCACAAGTGTGGCACAGATAGGTATAGGATAGCAGATGGCTCACTGTCTTTTGTCCTTATACTGCATCATCATGCATTTCCTGCCAAAAAGTTCTGTCCCTCAACCCCGTGTCCTCTTCCAGGCCCCCACACATCATGTCCATGAGCCCGACACTTCAGTCTTAATTTGTGTGGCAACTTGACACCAAGTGCTGCATCTTGATGGGGTCGGCATTCAGAAGGGCAGCAAATGTTACCCCCCTCCTCGCCGCAACTGTCCTCACTTTGGTACCCTGAGTGTGGAGATTTTGGAGATACGAGAACACCTCTTATATCAGCTTCTGTTGCCTTCACCAGATGCTGGAAAGGTGGCTGAGAATTGTCTGTGTGAACAAAAATGGAGGAGCGGAGTGGGGGTACATGGCACTCATTCTCTTGAGTGTTGAATGCCGAAACAGATGCTAGTTTGACATCTTGGGTATGTGTTTCTTGAGGGTCCAAGGTAAGCCCCCCAACCCTGTACAATATAACTCCACTACGCGGTGCTGCCAGTCTCATAGTTTCATTGTTTTCAGACGGGCACAGGTGAGCAAGATCATTGTCAAATGCCCTTCCTTTTCCATAAGTGCTGGGTCCAGGACTGTCTATGGGGGACTGATCTGAGAGATCAGAGATTGAACCTCGTGGGGAGTACTCGTCCATTGCTGCACCCCCTCCACTGTCTGCTTCTGAGGAATCAGAGTTCATCCCCAAGTAGGATGAGGTATAAGATCGGTTTCCACCACTACCACAAAGCATACTTTCTGAGTCCACAGATTTACGTGTTCCTATGCCTTGCCCAGACTCTAGGAAGGAGGCTGCTGAGATGAGGCCATAGCGCAACTTGAGCTGCAATAATTCACTTCGAAGTCGCCCGTTCTCCTCATCCAGTGCTGCAACTCTCCCTTCCAGAACTAGGTCATGAAAACGTCTCTTCTCTCGAGACCTCTTGGCTGCTTCATTGTTTTTTCTGCGCTTTTCCCAGTAGCTGGCATCCTTTTTCTCATCCGATATGAACTCTCGTTTACGACGTCCACCTCCTCCTTGAGCTCCATTGGCTCTGTTTCTCGCCCGTTGCTCTTCACTGCTCTGTGGATAGCTGTCATCTGACGAATCCATGATGTCCTGATTTGTTTCTTTTCACTTTAAGACTGCTGTTTGCAGAAAATCAAGGTGGTTGTACTAAAAAAAAATTCTGTTAGACTCGAGAATGTTCAGGTACAATGCAGTCTCTTTATTTGGTTTGTAGAGGTGTGATTCAGTTTTTGGCTTGTTAGCATTTTCCAGGACCTTCCTTAGAAAACGGATGGCTGAAAATAAAGAATATGTCTTTATTGTGTATATTCTTGTTTATTCGCCTGTTGTGTTTCTTCGTAATTCCAAACAGTCCTGCTCTCTTTTATTTGTAGACCACTCGTCAGTCGAGTAACTTGCTGTAAAGAGGTTAACGTTCTCCTCCATCCACAGTCAGACTCGGATTGCCTCGTTAACACACCGGCAGGTTATTTTTGCTTTCCTAGACACGCCTAAAGAAACACACACAAAAAAAACTATTGGAAAAGTGCAGTTGTGATAACACACCTTAAAACATCTTACATAATCTGACCCTGAGAGGGGAGGAGCGTGGCACAGAACATCTCGCATTTGACCTGGTTTACTTACAATGTCAATAACATCGAGTACTTTATTTTGTAACAGGCTGTTATTACATACACAGCTAGCTGGTGATTACGTATGTGGTGTTATATATATATATATATCACAGATTGAAGCAACATATATTCTTCTAATGTTTATAAACCATAGCCCTCACTGGTGGGGATTATGAGAAATTTGTGTCAATCACATACACACAAATAATGTGTACCAGTATGTGAGTGTGGCTGCACTCATTTAGTGTGTATAATGTGTACCAGTATGTGAGTGTGGCTGCACTCATTTAGCGTGTATAATGTGTACCAGTATGTGAGTGGCTGCACTCATTTAGCGTGTATAATGTGTACCAGTATGTGAGTGGCTGCACTCATTTAGCGTGTATAATGTGTACCAGTTTGTGAGTTTGGCTGCACTCATTTAGCGTGTATAATGTGTACCAGTATGTGAGTTTGGCTGCACTCATTTAGCGTGTATAATGTGTACCAGTATGTGAGTTTGGCTGCACTCATTTAGCGTGTATAATGTGTACCTGTATGTGAGTGTGGCTGCACTCATTTAGCGTGTATAATGTGTACCAGTATGTGAGTGTGGCTGCACTCATTTAGCGTGTATAATGTGTACCAGTATGTGAGTGTGGCTGCACTCATTTAGCGTGTATAATGTGTACCAGTATGTGAGTTTGGCTGCACTCATTTAGCGTGTATAATGTGTACCAGTATGTGAGTGGCTGCACTCATTTAGCGTGTATAATGTGTACCAGTATGTGAGTGTGGCTGCACTCATTTAGCGTGTATAATGTGTACCAGTATGTGAGTGGCTGCACTCATTTAGCGTGTATAATGTGTACCAGTATGTGAGTGGCTGCACTCATTTAGCGTGTATAATGTGTACCAGTATGTGAGTGGCTGCACTCATTTAGCGTGTATAATGTGTACCAGTATGTGAGTGGCTGCACTCATTTAGCGTGTATAATGTGTACCAGTTTGTGAGTTTGGCTGCACTCATTTAGCGTGTATAATGTGTACCAGTATGTGAGTTTGGCTGCACTCTTTTAGCGTGTATAATGTGTACCAGTATGTGAGTTTGGCTGCACTCATTTAGCGTGTATAATGTGTACCTGTATGTGAGTGTGGCTGCACTCATTTAGCGTGTATAATGTGTACCAGTATGTGAGTGTGGCTGCACTCATTTAGCGTGTATAATGTGTACCAGTATGTGAGTGGCTGCACTCATTTAGCGTGTATAATGTGTACCAGTATGTGAGTTTGGCTGCACTCATTTAGCGTGTATAATGTGTACCAGTATGTGAGTGGGCTGCACTCATTTAGCGTGTATAATGTGTACCAGTATGTGAGTGTGGCTGCACTCATTTAGCGTGTATAATGTGTACCAGTATGTGCGTTTGGCTGCTCTCATTTAGCTTGTATAATGTGTACCAGTATGTGAGTGGCTGCACTCATTTAGCGTGTATAATGTGTACCAGTATGTGAGTGTGGCTGCACTCATTTAGCGTGTATAATGTGTACCAGTATGCCAGTGTGGTTGCACTCATTTAGCATGTATAATGTGTACCAGTATGTGAGTGACTGCACTCATTTAGCGTGTATAATGTGTACCAGTATGTGAGTGGCTGCACTCATTTAGCGTGTATAATGTGTACCAGTATGTGAGTGGCTGCACTCATTTAGCTTGTATAATGTGTACCAGTATGCCAGTGTGGCTGCACTCATTTAGTGTGTATAATGTGTACCAGTATGTGAGTGGCTGCACTCATTTAGCATGTATAATGTGTACCAGTATGTGAGTGTGGCTGCACTCATTTAGCGTGTATAATGTGTACCAGTATGTGCGTTTGGCTGCTCTCATTTAGCTTGTATAATGTGTACCAGTATGTGAGTGGCTGCACTCATTTAGCGTGTATAATGTGTACCAGTATGTGAGTGTGGCTGCACTCATTTAGCGTGTATAATGTGTACCAGTATGCCAGTGTGGTTGCACTCATTTAGCATGTATAATGTGTACCAGTATGTGAGTGGCTGCACTCATTTAGCGTGTATAATGTGTACCAGTATGTGAGTGGCTGCACTCATTTAGCGTGTATAATGTGTACCAGTATGTGAGTGGCTGCACTCATTTAGCTTGTATAATGTGTACCAGTATGCCAGTGTGGCTGCACTCATTTAGTGTGTATAATGTGTACCAGTATGTGAGTGGCTGCACTCATTTAGCATGTATAATGTGTACCAGTATGTGAGTGTGGCTCCTCACATAATGAGGGTCACTCATTCCCCAGACATACACCTAGCAGGCATGTCCTTGTCTGAAAAGCCCCCTGCCTGATTATCACTCTCTGGTGTATGGCAGTCTCCAGGTCCCCTGTTTGCAGAGCAGTATGTGCAGAGCAGTCATTTGCACTCTCTAATTGCAGAGCAGTATGAGTGTGGTTGTTTGCAGAGCAGTATGTGTGTCAGTGTTTGCAGATCAGTCTGTGTGCAAAGCAATGTGTGTGTCAATGTGTTCAGCGCAATGTGTGTCGTGTGTGCAGAGCAGTATGTGTGTCGTGTGTGCAGATAAATATATGTATCAGTGTGTGCAGAGCAGTATGTGTGTCAGTGTGTGCAGAGAATTGTCAGTGTGTGCAGAGCAGAATGTGTATCAGTTTGTACAGCACAGTCTGTGTGCAGAGCAGTGTGTGTCCGTATTTGCAGAGCAGAATGTGTGTCAGTGTGTGAAGAGCAGTATGTGTGTGTGTGTGCGCAGAGAAGTGTGTGTCAGTGTATGCAGAGCAGTATGTGTGTGTGCAGAGCAGTATGTGTGTCAGTGTGTGCAGAGAATTGTGTCAGTGTGTGAAGAGCAGTATGTGTGTGTGTGCGCAGAGCAGTGTGTGTCAGTGTATGCAGAGCAGTATGTGTCAGTGTGTGCAGAGCAGTATGTGTCAGTGTGTGCAGAGCAGTATGTGTGTCAGTGTGTGCAGAGCAGAATGTGTGTTTGTACAGCACAGTCTGTGTGCAGAGCAGTATGTGTGTCTGTGTTTGCAGAGCAGAATGTGTATCAGTGTGTGCACAGCTTTGTGTCAGTGTGTGCAGAGCAATGGGTCAGTGTGTGAAGAGCAGTATGTGTGTGTGTGCGCAGAGCAATGTGTGTCAGTGTATGCAGAGCAGTATGTGTCAGTGTGTGCAGAGCAGTATGTGTCAGTATATGCAGAGCAGTATGTGTCAGTGTGTGCAGAGCAGTATGTGTGGGTGCAGAGCAGTATGTGTGGGTGCAGAGCAGTATGTGTGTCAGTGGGTGCAGAGCAGTATGTGTGTGTGCAGAGCAGTATGTGTCAGTGTGTGCAGAGCAGTATGTGTGGGTGCAGAGCAGTATGTGTGTCAGTGTGTGCAGAGCAGTGTGTGGGTGCAGAGCAGTATGTGTGTCAGTGTGTGCAGAGCAGTATGTCAGTGTATGCAGAGCAGTATGTGTGTGCAGAGCAGTATGTGTGTCAGTGTGTGCAGAGCAGTATGTGTGTGTGCAGAGCAGTATGTGTGTCAGTGTGTGCAGAGCAGTATGTGTGTGTGCAGAGCAGTATGTGTGTCAGTGTGTGCAGAGCAGTATGTGTGTCAGTGTGTCTGTATGTATTCACACCCTTCTTCCTCCTCCCGCCCTCTTTCCCCAGTCCACGTGCCTGATCTCCCTGCCATGTGACGAGCCAGCGCGAGGCAAGGAAAGTAGGTCAGTGTTCGGTAAACAGACCTGAGGGCATCCCGCCAGAGACCCAGTGCCCTGTAACAATGTATCAATGTATCAATGTATCCAGGGAACATCTGCAGCCACACACCCATTCACTGCCAGGCTGCACCCATTCAATGCCAGGCTGCACCCACACACCCATTCACTGCCAGGCTGCACCCATTCAGTGCCAGGCTGCATCCACACACCCATTCACTGCCAGGCTGCACCCACACACCCATTCACTGCCAGGCTGCACCCAGACACCCATTCACTGCCAGGCTGCACCCATTAACTGCCAGGCTGCACCCACACACCCATTCACTGCCAGGCTGCACCCATTAACTGCCAGGCTGCACCCACACCCCATATTCACTGCCAGGCTGCACCGCCAGGCTGCACCCACACACCCATTAACTGCCAGACTGCACCCATTCAATGCCAGGCTGCACCCATTCAATGCCAGGCTGCACCCACACACCCATTCACTGCCAGGCTGCACCCACACACCCATTCACTGCTAGACTGCACCCATTCACTGCCAGGCTGCACCCACACACCCATTCACTGCTAGACTGCACCCATTAACTGCCAGGCTGCACCCACACACCCATTCACTGCCAGGCTGCACCAACACACCCATTAACTGCCAGGCTGCACCCACACACCCATCCACTGGCAGGCTGCACCCACACACCCATTTACTGCCAGGCTGCACCCACACACCCATTCACTGCCTGACTGCATCCATTCACTGCCAGGCTGCACCAAAACACACATTCACTGCCAGGCTGCACCCACACACCCATCCGCTGGCAGGCTGTACCCATTAACTGCCAGACTGCACACACACACCCCATTCACTGCCAGGCTGCATCCACACACCCATTCACTGCCAGACTGTGCCCATTCACTGCCAGACTGCACCAATTCACTGCCAAACTGCACCCATCCACTGCTAGACTGCACCCATCCAATGCCAGACTGCACCCATTCACTGCCAGGCTGTGCCAATCCACTACCAGACTGCACCCACCCACTGCCAGGCTGCACCCATTCACTGTCAGGCTGTACCCATCCACTGCCAGGCTGCACCCACACACCCATTACCCCTGCCAGGCTCCAGCCACACACCCATTCACTGCCAGGCTTTACCCATTCACTGCCAGACTGTACCCACACATCCATTCACTGTCAGACTGTACCTGGTCACAGCCAGACTGTACCTACTACATCAATTCACTACCAGACTGCACCCACTCACTGCCAGGCAGAATCCAGGCACCCATTCACTGCCAAACTGCATCTACTGCACCCACTCACTGCCAGACTGCATTGACCAATATCTGCACACATATTTCAGCTTTCCTACACCACCCAACATTTCAAATGGACAAAGAGGGGCACTTGAATTTTAGGTGTGTGGTGAAGGTGTGGCCACAGGCCAGGACCGGTGCTTGGATTTTTAGGTACATAGGTGAAGATGCATTCCCCAAAAACTATCTTCACCTATGTGCCTTTTAACCAGCCCCTCTCCCCTCCCTGACCATTAGTAGTACATTCCCTTCCCTGTCCCTTAGTGTTCTTCTCCCCTCCCCCCTCTTTTCCCTGTCTCTTGGTGTTTCTCTCCCATTCCCTCCCTGTCCCTTGGTGCACCCCACACCCCGTTAGTGGTCACACTCCCCTTCCTGGTGTGCCTCCTACCTCTATTGTTGCATTGCCGAGTGGAGCAGATCCCCTAAAGGAGCTTCAGTTTTCTGTACCCGCCCGGACTGACAGGGAGTGCTCTCTCTGTGAGCACCTCCTGTCAGTCTGGCCAGGTACAGGAAACAGAAGTTCCTGTACCGCGCTCTGCTCCGCTACACTCTGTACACACTGACAGTCACACACTCAATGACAAACACACAGACGTCACTGACAGACACAGACTCATTGGTCTGACACACACTCATTCATTGACACTGACAGACCCACACTGATTGACACTCATTGACAGACACACTGATAGTCACACACAGACTCAATGACAAACATACTCTCACTGATTTGACAGACACACACTCATACACTGACAAACACACTCATCATACACTGACAGACACACTCATACACTCACATGCACACACACTCATACAATCACTCACAGACACACACACACTGTCACTCACACACACACACTGTCACTCACACACACTGTCACTCACAGACACACACACTTTGTCACTAACACACACTTTGTCACTTACACACACTGTCACTCACAGAAGTACACACTTTGTCACTCACACACACTGTCACTCACAGACGCACACACTTTGTCACTCACACACACTGTCACTCACAGACACACACACTTTGTCACTCACACACACTGTCACTCACAGACACACACACATTGTCACTCACACGCACTGTCACTCACACACTCTGTCGCTCACAGACACACACACTCTGTCACTCACAGACACACACACACTGTCACTCACAGACACACACACTGTCGCTCACAGACACACACACTCTGTCACTCACAGACACACACACACTGTCGCCACAGACACACACACTCTGTCACAGACACACACACACTGTCACCACAGACACACACACACTCTGTCACCACAGACACACACACACACACCTGTCACCACAGACACACACACACACACACACTGTCACCACAGACACACACACTCTGTCACCACAGACACACACACACTGTCGCCACAGACACACACACACACTGTCACCACAGACACACACACACTGTCACCACAGACACACACACTCTGTCACCACAGACACACACACACTGTCACACAGACACACACTGTCACTCACAGACACACACACACTGTCACCACAGACACACACACTCTGTCACTCACAGACACACACACACTGTCACTCACAGACACACACACACACTCTGTCACTCACAGACACACACACACTGTCACTCACAGACACACACACTCTGTCACTCACAGACACACACACTGTCACTCACAGACACACACACTCTGTCACTCACAGACACACATCACATACATTCACTAATTATTTTATAAATACACATTTTCCACCCAGCCTCCCTACCTGGAGAGCTGGTGTGGATGATGGATCGGTCCCTGGGGCTGCTGGGAGGCGTGCAGCAGTGCTGTGATCAGGCGCGGCGAGGGAGCTCTAATCTCCACCCTCTGCTCCCTTGTGGGCTGCCTACTGACGCCGCGGGCTGCCTACTGATGACGTCATATTCCGGCTCCCGCGGCATCAGCAGACAGCGTGCGAGGGAGCAGAGGGTGCAGATTAGAGCTCCCTCGCCGCGCCTGATCACAGCACTGCCACGCCGAGATGGTGGCCTGGCAGGAGGGAGAGCTTCCCTCCTGCCGGTCACTGAAATATTGCGCCCCCAGAGCCCGTGCGCCCTAAGGCGGCCGCCTGTGCCGCCTTATGGACACACCGGCCCTGCCACAGGCAAGGTTGCTCTTAGAAATTTTAGGTGTTTACTGATAATTTATACAACTAAAATATAATTTAGAACAAGAACAAAGTATCCTATTTTCACAGAGTGGTTTGTAAACACATTTACTGTAATTTAAAGACACATTACTGGGGATATTATTGCTGTGTAGCTCTGTTATACACTCAGACACACCAACAATATTAGGATATAAAAGAGGAACAGAGGGATTTGGGCCCAAAGTGTGGATCTTGTGTTTATACTTTTGTCTCTTCCTAATTATTTTAAAAACTTTTTAGAATTACACCTAATATACAGAAACAGTGACATTTTATGTTTAGTAATAGCTGAAACATTAAACACTGAAGAAACAGGGCGGATGATAACAATGGATGGGGGAGAAATGATATACGGAATCTGAGTGCACGTGTACTTGTATAGACACGTGAATAATTTTTGGTGTAAGTCATAGTTTAAGGAAGTTTGTGCTGAAGTATTGGGAAACTCACTTAAAAGAGTCTCAAATTATACAAATTGTTCAGGTTCCTGACAATCTCTGCCCTCTAACCTTGTGTGTGTCCCATTTAATAGGCCAGCAAGCAGGAATTTCTTTGCATGTATACACAGAACAAAGTCAGAAATAGACAGGATGCATAATACTGAAATGAATATTATGGGAAAACAATGTCACACAGAGGTTTAATAAGCTTTTCAATGAACACAGTTCTGCATTATGTATTTTTTATGTTTCATTTTCTGTTCTTAAGGGGACTCTGTCACTCCCCAAAAATTGTGGAGTAATACATAAAAATAAAATCTTTTTGAAATTCCCATATGGACTGTGCTGGAATTTAATTGACATTTCAAAACAGTCAGAATATATTATAGGTAGAGACTTCTTTGTCTTATGGTAAATCCTCGAGTTGAAAAAACCTGACTAGGTTGGAGCTACCGTGGTCAGGTTTTGTCACTTCCCACAGCCATCGATAGCGATATCTGTGGGAATTTGGCATTGTCTTGCTTATCTCTAGACAATATCTCTGGAGGATCCTGCGGTCTCTCTAGAACCTCCATAGACATCAGTGTTGTGTTTTCTCACACATGCACGAGGGTACGGCACTGACATGGGGTCTTGGAGAATAAAGCTCCAGAGGCTGGAGATTGAACATGGCAGCATCTGCGGAGAGCAGCACCAGATACGTATAACTCACCTTTGGGACACCCACACCAGGCGGCGATGTCACCATCAGGGATCTTTGCAAACTATGCAATGACCCAGAAGGCAACTCTTACTATGCCATGCCGCATGTGTGACGTGCAGGGTGATGAGCTGGAGACACTGTATCTCATTGTTTTATCTCCCTAGCTCATCTACTAGCATATGGATAACATCCGAAAGGGAAAAAGGGCCAATTAATGGCGGCAGCTCTAAAAAGCAGTTGCTGCCCCAGGAAAATATCTCCCGTTGTCCTTTGGCAGGCCAGGAAGCGTATGTAATAAAGCCATGAAGAACTTATATTTTGGAACATCTAAGTGTTTGACAAAGAGAATCTTGCGTTGTAGAGTTCTTTCTCTATAAAGGTTATATGGACTCCGCAACAATCACAGTGCTGTTGAATTATCTATATTTTACAGTGTAAGATCTTCAGCTACCTACTTATACATTCTAGATTATGGTGTATAATGTATACAAGTGGGAGAAAGGAATTGTGTCCTGTGGAGCTTACATTCTAAAATACAGTGACTCAACAATACTGCATAGAGTTCACTGCTGAGTTCTTCGAATATTACGAGTTGATCTCCACAGAACAAGATTCCCTTCTCTCAGATATTTATATATTCTAGAATAGAAGCGCTACAATACATGTTTCCCATTCATTATTTTTTTTAAGTAAACTGAGTTTGGTTATTATATTTAGAGTGTAAGCTCTGTACACTTGAAAATATACTGTCTTGTAAGCGCTGCATACTGGCATGGAAACTTATGTACTATATATTAGAATACTAACTCTATATTTGAGTGTAAAGCTCTGTATATTACAACACAAGATAAGATCTGTGTATTTGAATGCAGTGCCTGTATAGGAGATTTTATGTACTATATCTTAGAGTACTAACTCTATATTTGAGTGTAATGCTCTGTATGTTAGACTGTAAGCTCTGCTATATAGAATTCTGTGTACTCTACAGGGGTTCATTCCTTAATCTGTAAATTGTGGGTACATGATAAGAGGATTGGACATTTTGGTCAAACTAGATGGATTAAATAAACTAAAATTCAGTTACTTCTCCATTTTGGCAAAAAAATGGCTATTCTTATGTAAATTCTTCACAACACACAGTTTAGTAAATATACCCCAATTTCTATATTACACAAGTTGTGCTGGTTGGATAATTACCCATAATCATCAGACACCTATTGTTTGATTCCTGGCTGCCTGGAAAAGGCTGCTGGAGAGTCATGGGAGTTATAGTTCAACAACAGCTAGAGAGCTACATGCTGAATCCTCCTGCATTCAATACTCTGCAGAACAAAACTATTCCCTTCCAATGTCCCATCCTCTGCCTGTCCTGCTTCCTAAAATGATGATGGTAAGCTTGGAAGAAATGTCTCCTGTGCCCTGTATTACTCCAATGCCATAAATAAAAAATATTAGAGTGTAATCTCTTGAAACAGGAGTCCCCTTTCTAAAAGCCTGTAATTCTCCCCAAATTATTTTACACCAATATTTGTTCTCTCCAGATTTCATTGTACCCATAAACTAAAATGAACCCAAGCCTGTATGTGCTAATTGCTGATCTCTCATTATAATTATACATTAAAGATACATTACATTGTTATAATCACCATGCATTCTTACATAATAGGCATGTAATATAAACAAGCATAACAAAGATGTACACACCATTCACCTCAATTTACACATACAATGCACGCAACTGGGAGTACATGCATACAGGTAAACACTGTATATGCTGCACTCATATATGTGTACACGCGTGTCAATTCAGAAATGTGTGTTTTAGGTAAATATAATTTAATGGTAAATATAATTTAATGGTAATGGAATAATATTTAATACAAGATAGATACACATATACACACAATTATAAAACATTTATTTGTACGCTTACAAATGTAAATGGGTGCGTAGATAGATAAATGGATATAGATACACACACACACACAAAAAAAAAACGAACATACCAACCACACACAGACACAGCATGCACACGTACAGATACCCTGATGTATGTGGATGTGAATTGTGAGCATACAAATTGTAGCCACACATGCACATCCTTGCTTCCACACAGGTGGCATGCACTGTACATACACACAGCTACTATACTACCAATCCCTGGTACATTTACCTGCCAGATGTATCCAGTGCCCTGTCCTCACACAGTTCACCTCTATTTCCTATCCTTTCTTTGTCTCTATTTCTCTGTTCCAGTAACACTCTGATTTTCGCCCTCCTCCTCCTATTTCTCTGTTGTTTTCTCTCAGCCTTTTTCTCTATCTCCTCCTCCTTTTCTCTGTGCTCTACTTTCCTGGCACCGCTCTTCTCTCTCTTTCTCTCTCTCCGCTCTCTCTCTCTGAGAATGTGTGTTAGTGGGTCAGACATTGCATAACCAAACGTCACAATCTGTGTGTGTCTGAGAGAGAAGGGGGATGAGGGAGGGAGGGAAGAGACACAGAAGAGAGAAGGAAAGGAGAGACGGGGAGAGGTAAGGAACAAGAGAGGTAGGGAGGTGGGATAGGGAGGAGTTGCCGGAGTATGGAAATATAAAATATGGCTAAATATTTCTACCATACAGGGCTGACACTTGAATTTAAATGCAGAGATACAGTATAACAGGTCAGGAGCTTAGGGGAGGCAGTAATCCTGCTTTGCAGAGCTTGCACTCTAATCTACAGTCAGGAAGAGAATACCACAGGAAAATGCAAACTGAAAGATAGATCAGGGGTACCGGTACTTTGAGCGATATAGCCGGGTGCAGGTTCCCAACAATAGCCTCAAAAGACTCCATAAATAATAATAAATAAAGCCATAAATAATGGAGTCGCAACAAAGAGAATTGTAATGAATGAGATTTGTTCCACCAGAGTAGAGCCGGCAATGTTTCAACCTTAAAGGGACACTATAGTCACCAGAACAACTACAGCCTAATGTAGTTGTTCTGGTGTTCACAGCCTGTCCCTGCAGGCATTTTCAGGTAACACTGCCTTTTCAGAGAAAATAAATACACATTTGTATTCCTGTCACTATAGTATTCCTTTAAGTCAAAAAGAGCTTGTAATAAGGTTGAAGTGTTGCTTTTACACAGAACACCACAGGCGGCTGGTATCATGCCCTATAGACTGGTGGAGTTGTAATTCAGGAGCAGTCAAACGCCATCATCCTCTGCAGAGCTTACACTCTAATATGCAGTCAGACGCAGATTGCGCACAAGTATGGGACCATGTGCTATAGAATCATGGCGCTGTAATTCAGGAGCAGTTGAACTTTATACTGCTGTTTGCACTTTAATGTACAATCAGACACAGAATATAGGGAAATATCAGATCATACCCTATGAAAACATGGTGCTCTAATTCAGGAGCAGTCGGACTTTATTCTGCTCTGCAAAGCCTACATGCTACAATGAATGCAGTAGAGTATGGGATGATACTTTTTAGACAGGTGTACATCTATTGCGGGAGCAGCTGAGCCGTATCCTGCCCATTTCCTGCTCTGCAGAGGTTACACTCTAATATATAGTCAAACACAGTATGGGGACACTCTACGCACCAAAACAATTAAACACACTGTGCTGTAAGATCTGATTGAAAATGAAACTTCTTTTTTTATGGAGGCTACGTGAGTCATAGCTAGGGGAGGTGTGGCTAGCATTGCATAAACAGAAACAAAAGTGCCTTAACTCTTTAAGGATGGAGGAAATTCTCCAACTTCTGAATCAAAACAAAACGTTTAATTTGTGCTGTGTGTTTGTTCCAGTGTAATATAAGGGTTCTCTTCAAATGCTCTCATACATGTTATATATTGTTTCATAAAAGAACAGAAATCACTATTGTTATCATATATATATATATATATATATATATATATATATATATGACATAAAGTGTGAATACAATGTTATAAAAGGAAAAAAGAAACACATTTTTTCACAGTTTTACTTGTTATAATTTTCACACATCACTGCAACTAGAGAAAACAAACCTTAAAATAGATTAATGTAATAAATCCTGATTGTTAAATGACTCATACGTGGAGCATCCAGCTAAATTTTTGGTAGCCAACGTTAACCTTATACCAACCTTACCCCAAACCCGATGCTTACGATAATTCTAACCATGTAGCTACCCTAAATTTAAGTCAATACGCCTAAAACAGCATTAACTCTATCCCAGAATTAAAGTGATGCTATAGTCACCAAACCAACTTTAGCTTAATGAAGCCGTTTTAGTGTACATACCATGCCCCTTCAGTCTCACTGCTCAATTCTCTGCCATTTAGGTTAAATTTTTTTATTTTTTTTATAAAGCCCTAGTCACACCTCCCTGCAAATAACAAGCACGTCCTTCCTAAACACTTCTTGTAAAGTGAGATCTAATGTTTAAAGTATTGCACATTCTGTTTAATTTAGAATTTCTTATCAGAACTTCTTATCTCCTGCAGGCCTGTTCTATAACCTACATTGAGAATAGATTTTATTTTGTTTCCTTTTTACAAAGCATATTACAAAAAACACTTGCATAACCGATACACAGGTGCAGCATTATGCAATAAATATCAGCAAATTCATAGAAAGTACAAAATACAAAACAAAACAAAATGGAACGCTGATTAAAAAAGGTTAAAGGGCGTGGTGGCAAGATATTCGAAAAGGTAGCTCCAAAGGCTAATATGATATTCTTTATATAAAGAAAATAAATTCTTGTGCTAGTTTCCTGCCTAGTAAGGAAAGGAGAAGGTACACCCCCTTTGCCTACAGGCGAGATGAGGTGTCAGGTGCGAGATACATAAAAAACAGGTTTCGTAACTTTGAATTTTGTGATTTAAATGTTTAAAACATTAATTCTTTATATTAAATAAAATAATTGTTCCTTAAAGGGATTCCATAGTGCCAGGAATACAAAGCTATTTTCCTGGCACTATAGGTTCCTACAGTGCCCCCATCCTTCAGCACTGGTTAAAACCTTCAGTCACTTGCCTGAATCCAGCGCTGTTGCCCCTCGGCTCTGGGTCAGGCTCTGCCCATGCTCCTCCCCCACCGACGTCAGCCGGCAAGGGAGACCTAGTGTGCATGCGCGGCAAGTCTTTATCAGAGCCAATTCCCGCATCATTGTAATCACTGTGTAAAAACGAGTTTCTGATTTGCAAACAACATTCAAGGTTCCTCAGTGTTATTACCAATATGGATACCGCACTTTCCTGGATCCCAGGGTGCAACCTGGCCTGAGGTTGTCCAATCCTCACAATGTGATTTGCAAAAAAGTAATGATGGTCCAGGCACTCAAATTCAATCCAGTGGGCAGATTTATTGGAGCAGAATCAAAACAACATTTCGACCCACAATAGGACCTTTGTCAAGTTCCTCAATGTTGACATAACGTATATATGAAAATGCATAATAACAGATATACCTATAAAGCAGCTAACAGATTGACTTGGGAAACCAACCAATCAGAATGAACAGCCTGCAAATCTCTCTCTGGTGAGTCTTGTCCAGTGACATGTGCAATGTTATTCCTTGGCCTCCCATTGGTTTGCATTAGGCACAGAAGGCTTGTACACCACCTTACTCTGTTGTTCTTAGAAAGGGAGAACTGAATGGTCCTCCAACATATTATGTAGTATTTGTAACTTTTTTATAGATATAAAATATAATGTAGGACACTTGCCCTCTACCCACAGGACATGCATATATTTCCCAAATAATCCTTGTTCCAGGCAGGTGTTAACACCTCTGCCAATGGTTTTCCCATGGGAGGTATAGCCCCCTCTGCCAAAACATTATGATATCATCTGTACAAAGACGTTTGGCTTACAGGCCCAAGTGATTACGCTCTCTGCCAATAGGTCTGCAGACTCTATCCCAGCACATCTTCTTGATCTTCATTCAAAACTCCCAAATACTAGGTGTTGGAGATACGTTCCTAAAAAAAAGTAATGCCCCTGTCCTTTGCACACCCCAGACACAACTACAGGGTTCAGCTTGCCCAGTCTCAGTGCCCTAAGATAACCAACTTCTCTCTTTTTATAGACCCCAAGTCCCTCATCCATTTTCACTTGCTGCATGTCAACAGGGGCTTTCTGTCACGATGCCCCCGCTCTAGGTGTGGTCGATTAATTGCATCTATATTGGGATAAGAAAGTAGAATATATATTTACTTATAAATTAAAGATGTTTCTTTTTTACCCATCATGCCTGGCATTCGCCAGTATAGTCTCTTCCTTAGATTTAATCATTACCATGTCTAAACATGACCTTACATGACCAATGTTGAATGAATGTTGAAACACACACTGGTGTCAATTCACCAAATGTGACTTTACATATATCCGCCCTTGTTTACCCAATATTACGGGACTTCCTTCAAGCAGGAACTTTTGCAAACTCTCTTATTTGATATTCCTACCCAGGAGGGGCTCATTTGAAACAGAGGAAAAATAAAATAACATTTAGACAGAATTTTAAAGATAATTGTACTGTGCAAGAAAATAAGTACAGATCTTTAACATCAGCAAATAAATATTTGGCTAAGAAAAAAAACAAGTCATGGGGCTCTTGGACTAAATTAATGTGTACAAGGGAGCGATGCCAAACACCTACAGGTTCAATGGCTGCTCGGTTGTGTACTAACCAAACTGTTTGTTTGAACTGAGCAGATGACATCTTCCATACAGGTTTAATTGTTCCCAGTTAGAGACTCGATCTCTTCTTCTCAGATACATATACACCGAAACCATTTGCTATGCTAATTATAGCCTGTCTCAGGATTTCATCAGTAACATTGTGGTAATACAAATTTGTGGCATGACATCCTGGCTAGAAAGTGTGACCGGTCCCTTGGTGTCCCACCTATCTACCATGTTGGCCCGGTTCAAGGCCTTCGTTGCAAACAGATGGAGGTTAAGGAAAGCAAAGTCTGTTCATTTTGTCAGACTCCTATTGGACAAAAGAAGCGTAGTAGTTGGAAATATAAGGGGCGATGCGGGTCCACTTTAGCAGCTCAATACAAGTACTTAAAGGAACACTATAGTCACCTAAATTACTTTAGCTAAATAAAGCAGTTTTAGTGTATTAGATCATTCCCCTGCAATTTCACTGTTCAATTCACTGTCATTTAGGAGTTAAATCACTTTGTTTCTGTTTATGCAGCCCTAGCCAAACCTCCCCTGGCTATGATTGACAGAGCCTGCATGAAAAAAAAAACTGGTTTCATTTTCAAACAGATGTAATTTACCTTAAATAATTGTACCTCAATCTCTAAATTGAACTTTAATCACATACAGGAGGCTCTTGCAGGGTCTAGCAAGCTATTAACATAGCAGGGGATAAGAAAATCTTAATTAAACAGAACTTGCAATAAAGAAAGCCTAAATAGGGCTCTCTTTACAGGAAGTGTTAATGGAAGGCTGTGCAAGTCACATGCAGGGAGGTGTGACTAGGGTTCATAAACAAAGGGATTTAACTCCTAAATGGCAGAGGATTGAGCAGTGAGGCTGCAGGGGCATGTTCTATACACCAACACTGCTTCATTAAGCTAAAGTTGTTCAGGTGACTATAGTGTCCCTTTAATATCCATGCAGCCTGCCCATAAGAATTCAGTGTAAACCCACTGGGCACATAAATGGAAGAATAAGCCATTTCCAGCTGATTTCTTTTTTTTTTTAAAAAAGCTTATACCCCTGCAGTCATTACCATGTGATTTTTTTTTCTTTAAAAATAAAATAAAAAAAATATATATATATATATCTTTTACCCCTGCAGCAACCCTTAGCTATAGCGACCCACTAGCAAATTTCCAGGTTGGCCAATCCATCTCTGCGAGGGAGTATTTGTCAAACATTTCTAAATATTACAGATCTCCACATTAATAATACTTGGTGATGTGTATGTAGTGTGCATTTGTGTGTAGTGGGACCACACAATAATAAAATCCACAATAATGTGCAGTGTGCCTATAAGTGCATCACAGAGCTGTACTACTGGTACAGACAGTATATGGTTTTATATTTCGATCCAATTTACTAAACCCTACAGTAATAGCTCCAAAGCAGTTACAAGTTTGCAAAGGTTGTTCACTACAGGGAGAATTCAAAATGAATTTCTAATTGAAAATAACCGATCAGGAAACTAGGTGAGTTACAGACTTTTTCTATTTCAGCTATTTTAACCTTAAATTTAAAATTCACGCTGAATGTTCACGTTAGTTAAAACCCCTGTGTATCTTCCACATCAGCAAAGCACACACTAATGGACTAATGCATCAGTTCTCAGGTGGTCTTTTTATAGACCCCCAAATCCCTCATCCATTTTTACTTGCTGCATGACAACAGTGGTATTCTTTCCTGATGCCCCCACTGCAGGTGGGGTCAGGTGAGCAGATTTGCATTTATTTTGTAATAAGGAAGTAGAATATATATTTACCTATAAATATGAGCTTTTGGCCTCTGCTCAGATGACCTGAGATGCTTCTTTAATATGTTAAACAACGCATCTCTGAAAGCAGTACTTAAAATAATAGATTATAATTAAAGAATTACACAGTCGGTGAATGACTTGCAGGAAGCGGATTATGAAAAATAGAAGCAAAAGTAAAATGGAATGTGTCCTCACATGAGGTCTAAAAAAGTTGCACTGGGCCAACAAACCACACCTTCCAAGTGCCCTGGATATAACAGGAAAGTCTTGATTTTGGAACTGTGTCCTGGTGTCCTAAACTTTTTCTCCGGTGTCGCAATATTCAAAGCTATTCTTCAAAACTGTTACAAGATTGCATCATTGAATATAATCTCCATCTTGCTCAAGCATATCCCGAATATACAAAATGCTTAGTAGCTCACCGAGGATGCATGAAGCAGACTGGATGGCTGGAAAAGTATTTGTTAATACAGCATCTATCAGGCTATATGTGGCCTGGGAGGACAGCTACAAACAGATTGTCCAATATGAAGCCTAACTAGCAGATTACTTACTTACTTTTTATATTTTATTATATTCTATATTAATACCACAATAACTGTAAAACATTAATATATTTAGTATTGAAACACCAGCCCAGACATCTCTGTATATTAATGGCCTGGGGGGCAAATTATCACCATGACATTCCTCCCCTGGAAAGTATTCACACCACAATGACACCCCTCTTTGCTAGCCATACACCTTGCATGCACAGAACACCAACACTCCTCTCTGCTAGGAATATGCCTTGCAAGCACACCAGTACTGACACCCCTCCATGCTAGGGATATGCCTTGCAAGCACACCAGTACTGACACCCCTCCATGCTAGGGATATGCCTTGCAAGCACACCAGTACTGACACCCCTCCATGCTAGGGATATGCCTTGCAAGCACACCAGTACAGACACCCCTCCATGCTAGGGATATGCCTTGCAAGCACACCAGTACAGACACCCCTCCATGCTAGGGATATGCCTTGCAAGCACACCAGTACTGACACCCCTGCATGCTAGGGATATGCCTTGCAAGCACACCAGTACTGACACCCCTCCATGCTAGGGATATGCCTTGCAAGCACAACAGTACTGACACCCCTCCATGCTAGGGATATGCCTTGCAAGCACACCAGTACTGACACTCCTCCATGCTAGGGATATGCCTTGCAAGCACACCAGTACTGTCACCCCTCCATGCTAGGGATATGCCTTGCAAGCACACCAGTACTGACACCCCTCCATGCTGGGGATATGCCTTGCAAGCACACCAGTACTGACACCCCTCCATGCTAGGGATATGCCTTGCAAGCACACCAGTACAGACACACCTCCATGCTAGGGATATACCTTGCATGCACACCAGTACAGACACCCCTCTCTGCTAGAGATATACCTTTCAAGCACACCAGTACTGACACCCATCCCTGCTAGGGATATACCTTGCATGCACTCCACACTGACACTCCCCCTTTGCTAGGGATATACCTTGCATGCACACCAGTACTGATACCCCTCCATGCTAGGGATATACCATGCAAGCACACCACACTGACATTCCCCATTTGCCTGGGATATACCTTGCAAGAAAAAACAGTACTGACACCCATCCCTGCTAGGGATATACCTTGCATGCACTCCACACTGACACTCCCCCTTTCCTAGGGATACAACCTGCATGCACTCCACACTGACACTCCCCCTTTGCTAGGGATATACCTTGCATGCACTCCACACTGACACACCCCCTTTGCTAGGGATATACCTTGCATGCACTGCACACTGTCACTCCCCCTTTGCTAGGGATCTACTTTGCATGCACTCCACTGTCACTCCCCCTTTGCTAGGGATATACCTTGCATGCACTCCACGCTGACACTCCACCTTTGCTAGGGATATACCTTGCATGCACTCCACACTGACACACCCCCTTTGCTAGGGATATACCTTGCATGCACTGCACACTGTCACTCCCCCTTTGCTAGGGATATACCTTGCATGCACTCCACTGTCACTCCCCCTTTGCTAGGGATATACCATGCATGCACTCCACACTGACACTCCCCCTTTGCTAGGGATATACCTTGCATGCACTCCACGCTGACACTCCCCCTTTGCTAGGGATATACCATGCATGCACTCCACGCTGACACTCCCCCTTTGCTAGGGATATACCATGCATGCACTCCACACTGACACTCCCCCTTTGCTAGGGATATACCATGCATGCACTCCACACTGACACTCCCCCTTTGCTAGGGATATACCATGCATGCACTCCACACTGACACTCCACCTTTGCTAGGGATATACCATGCATGCACTCCACACTGACACTCCCCCTTTGCTAGGGATATACCATGCATGCACTCCACACTGACACTCCCCCCTTTGCTAGGGATATACCATGCATGCACTCCACACTGACACTGCCCCTTTGCTAGGGATATACCATGCATGCACTCCACACTGACACTCCACCTTTGCTAGGGATATACCATGCATGCACTCCACGCTGACACTCCACCTTTGCTAGCCATATACTTTTCACACCATACCGCCACCCCTATCTCCTAGCAATACACCTTGCATGTTAATGCTGAAAACACTGGTATGTGAATGTGACAGACTGATTTGGTCACTATGCTAATTGGCGTAGGACCAATCTCTAGCTGACTTACTCCAGAGAAAGAGAATACTAGGCAGAGACTAGGCCTAGCAGTGAGGAGACACTGTATATGGGTGATGTAAACGTCATATTTATTGTTCTTTAATCAATGTGCTGGTGCAGATATACTGCATTTAGAACTTTCCACACCCAAGAAAATGTTTCAGCAAAAATATTGAATTGCTAGACAACTCTTTATGCATCAGTAACATTAGGAGCGCATTAGACTGTGACTGGTATATTTTTGAGATAGAATCCCCTTTAGATGACGGGCACCAAACGAATGAATTGATTACCGTATACAGAGAAATCAAAGGACGGAACAATCTCTAACAATGAGCTTTCTTTCTGCACTATGTGCAACCGAAACTACCCTGAGGTTAATCAACTCAAATCTAAAGCTATAAAACAATATGTAAATTCATTTTTCTAGTAAAACACTAGTTGGCAATGTCTTCTTGTTTTATTATTATTCTGGTAATGATTTGCATGTAATGTCTGAGACTATTACTCAGTAAATCGTATACATTACTCACTTCTGTGTTTTTCATTAAACCACACTGTGGGCAGGGCGAGATCTAACATGCTGAAGGTGCACAAAACAAAATGTCACCAAGGGGTTGATATAGGTTTATCGTAGTCCTCTAAGTGAAGGAGTAATGCAGAGCTCCTTATCAACTAACACTGGGAGAAGCAGTTTGTAGGAGATACAGAACTTAATCGGTCAGCAGCCGTGAGGACTCAATGATTAGGCCAACACGCAATTGTGGAGACGTAAGGGTGAACTTTCCGGGGTCGTCACCTCAGGCTCAATATCAGTATTTCAAAAATAATATGAAAGCGTTTTTAGAAGAAAAATTATATAGAGTCTGCAACACTTTAGGATTTGTGGTTGGTGTTCTATATTCTACCACAAGTAGACTTGGCAACAATTTGACCAAAACCGGTCAACTTGTCGAGCCTTATTGGAGACTCATCTTTATTTTTGTTATATAGCTTGGAAATCCAAAGCTCCATTTGTCCCATATCTTGTAGAGACAGTGTTTAGGATATACAGATCCCCGTATTTCATCTCTAGTGAAAGCAGCAATCAGCAGACACAGAGCCCTGCATTTGTCGTTTATAGTCAAAGCAGAATTTAGTATTATAGAAATACAGAGTGACTACCACTGCTGACTTATTGACTGTTAAAGGGGAATTGCCAATTCTCTGGATTTTTTGATATTAGGTTTACGTATCTCTGTATTTATCACATATGTACTTGAGAGTTCTGAAATATAAAACGAAATGTAAAAATCCTTACATCTTTATCCTGCAATGGGCTCCTCCATCTTGGCTTTCTGTCAATCATTGTTATAAGCTCTGTCCTTCGCAGCTGGGAGACAGTGTAACCACAGAGCAAACATACAAAGAAGAAAAGATATGAAACACTGTTACAATTTCTCCTCTTCATTTGCAACATTTATTTTCTGAACTTGATTATGATGCAATTTGCTAAATCTTTAATATAAATTTAAAAGAAAATAAAGCATCTCACAAGAAAATAGTTAAAGGAACACTATAGTCACCTAAATTACTTTAGCTAAATTAAGCAGTTTTAGTGTATAGATCATTCCCCTGCAATTTCACTGCTCAATTCACTGTCATTTAGGAGTTAAATCACTTTGTTTCTGTTTAAGCAGCCCTAGCCACACCTCCCCTGGCTATGATTGACAGAGCCTGCATGAAAAAAAAAAAAAAACTGGTTTCACTTTCAAACAGATATAATTTACCTTAAATAATTGTATCTCAATCTCTAAATTGAACTTTAATCACATACAGGAGGCTCTTGCAGGGTCTAGCAAGCTATTAACATAGCAGGGGATAAGAAAATCTTAATTAAACAGAACTTGCAATAAAGAAAGACTAAATAGGGCTCTCTTTACAGGAAGTGTTTATGGAAGGCTGTGCAAGTCACATGCAGGGGGGTGTGACTAGGGTTTATAAACAAAAGGGATTTAACTCCTAAATGGCAGATGATTGAGCAGAGAGGCTGCAGGGGCATGTTCTATACACCAGAACTACTTCATTAAGCTAAAGTTGTTCAGGTGACTATAGTGTCCCTTTAACACAAATTATAGGTTATTTTGTAAGTTTTATTCTGTTGTCCTCTTTACCCACTAACATTCTCTTTGTTTGGAAGGTGCCAGTCCTGTAGATATCTGACACTTCTGTGTATTTTCAATAATACCTTGTGCTGCAGAAAGTACTATAAAATACCCAAATTTTCTAATTAAATTCTAAAAAAAATATTTTAACTGAACCATGAACCTATAGAACAGTCATGTGGAACTTTGTATTTGTATTATTGTTATTTGAGAAAAAAAAGTAGTTTTGTCGGTTTTGTGTATTTTTGTGTGAATGTTTTTTTTTTATGTTCCATTTTGGATAAGTCTTTTTCTCTACATCAAAGTAACAGGTTGAAACAATCAGAATTCCTTTGATGATGGTTGCAAGTTGGCTCGTGCAACACATTCCACTCAGTGTAAGAAATATTTCTTATAAATAGATCATTGTGAATCAGAACACACAGACAGTCCCCTTAAGGGCCCACGCAAAGGATGCTGTGTCCCATCAAAGGCCGGTGAGGACCTCCTTTATTATCCCAGTGCACCCATTGTTGGGAGTGAGAGGCAAAGGGATTCTGGCCTGCACCCAGGGATGTATTTAGCCCAAGGCAAACTAGGCATTTGCCTTGGGCGCTACTATTTAGTTGGCTGCCCCCAAATGCCCACTAAGGCGTCCCCTGTAATTCCCGTCATGGTGGGGGGGCAAGAGCTGACCTGCTACAGCAGTCGGTGTGTGCGTATTCAGCAGTCTGTATGTATTGTATGTATGTATGTATTGCATTTGTTGGAGGTACCAAGAAATATAAGCTTAATTTTATCAATAATTTACATTTTTATTCCTGTAAGTTGTTCTGCAGGCAGGGCCCCAGTGCAGTGCTTTGCCCGGGGGCCCATATAACTGGTAAGATGGCACTGATGCCGGTTACCACAGCAACGCTCTGATACTGTTAAGGAGCCTAAATTTGCAATAAGAAATACACAAGGTCTGCACCTGGCAGAGGAGCAGACCAGAAGCTCTTGCAATTGGATGAATAAGAACTTCCCTTACCCTTGCTCAATCTAACAAGAGGGAGGGGGTAGGGAGGGGACTTGTTTTTATAAAAAACAAAACAAAAAAAACCCCACAAACACTACACTACAAAATACACCTTTACCTGTTTAGCCAAAACACCCTTGCCTTGCTTTTTGCTTGCACATTAGTAAAATAAACATAATATATATTCACCTGTCAGCATTCAGACAATACCGATGGAGGATCTCTTTACCAATATCAGTGGGGCATTGTTGTCTTTGTTGTACCCAAGCAAGAGTTTATTTCCAAAGTTGTTAGGTTTTACTATGAAGCCACTATCTCACCACAACTAAAACCTAACTCAGCCGGGCGTAAAGAGAAAGGGCAAATGAACAAATGCAAAATCCCATACATCCTACTGGGGAAAAAAACAGGGAGAATATTTCATTGTATGTACACACTAACATGCATCAAAGACATGAGTTCAAAAATAAATTGTTGCAAAAGCAATATGCCCGTATCATTATATGGTATGTAATTGGGTTTGAGAAACTAACAGCTAATATTGACCTACATATCTCAATTGCTACAGCAGCCCACACAAAAAAATTGCCACTATCCCTTGTGCCTATCCCGGCAAGGCTGATCACAGATGGCAGTGCGCATGTATAGGGTAAGCCATGATACTGTACAGTTATGGTTGCCAGGCTAACGGGTTAATGCATCTTTTTCTGTTTTCTTCACTAACAGTGAATAGCAAGACTGGACAGCATGTGTAGGGGCATGTGTGAGAGCAGCGCTAGACTGGAAAACGTGGGTATGCAGTTGAAATCTATCTAGTATTCTATAGGCCCTAAATATCTACGACTAGTAGTAACACCCATAGCTGCTGGCTAATATTTAACTAGATTAGAACATTGGAAACTAGCCTTGTTAAGTCTTGTGGTTAATAAACTTTAGAATCTCAGGTCCTGATGAAAGAAAGTTGATACCGCAGTCTTAAATAGAAGTAGGTATAAAGAATATCATTGTGTACATTGTCAAAGGTCACATTGTGTGACCTTTACATTGTGTTCAATACAATGTCACAAAAAAATAGAAATAAAATATCTGTATATGTGACCATAGGAAGCACTATTTGCGAAACGCGTCTTGATGACGTGATGCACGATGGCTACAAGAGATGACAGAGTTCATGTAAATTAGCCTTGCGGGTATGACGTCTTCAAAACAATATTCTTTGTACCTACTTTTTTTTATTTATTTTTTTATTTTTATTTTTTAAAGTGCAAAGAAAAAACATACATGTTTATGGATACATGACTACAAAAATGCTCCACTGTTTTTTGTTTTTTGATAACATGCAAAGAATGCACATATAGTTAGAGAAAATAACAATCACAGACTAGTATGAATTTATTTTTTACTGTTTATTTTATTGGCACAGCCTTGCCTGTCTTTAGACTAGTAGGAACGTTAGGTGAGTAAGATCTAAAATGATAAGCATAGCCAATGGAAACACAGTAGAGTTTACCAGCAGTATGGGTTATAAAACAAAGAGCAACAGGCAACCCTTTATGAGTAAAAGACTCTTCGCCGATTTTCCTTTTCTGGGCCAGCAACAGTCCCACGTGTAACCACTCAAAATCACAGGACCTCCAGCCATCCACCATGTGGTTTGCTGCATGCATCAGAACAATGTGGGATCTTCCCCGGAGACGCTGCTGCAGAGTCACTCCAGCAGGGCGGACAGGATTCAAGCTGCGCTCCCTTCTGCGAAAAGCAGCCGAGAAAGTCTGTGAAGATTTGCTCTAGTCTGCTGTGCGTGTCGCTAGGGTAGACAGAGGGAACAGAGTAGGCCGCAGACGTCGCCATGTTGTCCGCTATGGGGCCTTTGGAACTCCCGGGACTGGGATAACCCCACCGGTCCAAAGGGGGTGGGGAGTAGAAGAGGGCAGCAGAAGTAATCACCTGACTATGCTGGGTACAGGCAAGTGGTCATCCCTCCCATACTGAGTCAGCTAGTAGTAGTAGGCTGCCAGCAGTGCAGTGCTGCAAGAATGTAAGACAGGGCTGCAGAAGTGGTATCACTGTGTTCACAAGTTGTTCCAAAAACAGGGATAATGGTGTGAAATAAGGTATATTCAGTAAAATGTTGAGAAAATCAGGTCAGTTTAGACGTGCTGCAGCCCTGTGCTTCCTCACAGCATGGCAGCCAAGCCCCGCCCCGCCCCGTACATACTTCTTTTTAAGACTACAGCTTGGAGTGCTTGGACTGTGTTCTTACATTATGATGGATGACTGGAGAGGATGGCCACCTCGGTTGCACTGATGCACTGTGGGTGTGAATAACAGTATATAATATATGTTATATAGTATGTACATCGTGCAGGTCCATTTGTATTTATATCTATACCAGATAGGGTCAGCTGGGATTTTCATCCTTCCGAGGTCAACTAAACAAGTACCATTGAGCTGGGAATTAGTCATATTGTCTCACCAAATATACACAGTATTTCAGTAGGGTCAAGTGGTGTACAGGCCTCGGGGAATATCTCCCTGATATCTGTCTCATTATTGTGTGTTTGTTATATTGTCTCACCAGCATCTGATTTGCTTCTTTCACATTGTGTGTTTAAACACAGAGTGCCCTTGGGAGACAAAAAGAAAAGCATTCTATAAAAAAAAAATATATATTTTTTTTTTATTACCAAGACTGTTACTTGACTCATAGTTATACTATGTGACCTGAACATGAACTAGCCGATTCCCCAAAAAACTGACAACCCCCTCCTGTGTCTGGAAGGCTTATCCACAAACCAGGAATTCTTGCATTGTCTAGATTTAGAAGAACAAATTAGAGTACAAAATGTGTTTTTGTTTGTTTTTTCTTACATACTTTTCTTTGCTTAATATATGTTATATAGTGGCCCTATCCAGGTCACTGCACAATATGTAACTGTACCCAAGTCAGGGAGTTGCAGACACTACAATAGTATGATAACGCATTAAGGTCATGGATGCTTTGCAATCTTGGCCTGTCAGTGCTTAGAAATAATCCTTGTGAATATAGCACACAGACAATGTATTCTTCTGACCTATATTGGATAATATGGACTTATGTGTTTGTTTTCTTTTATAAACAAGATTTATTACAATGTCGGATATTCACTAAAGTGTGAATTGTCAGGATTTATGGACAAAATAGCAGAACCGAAATCTTAATTTTGGAGTTTATTTTCCACTAGTTTGTTAATTGTAGCCCAGGAGTAGGTAACCTTCGGCACTCCAGATATTGTAGACTGCATCTCCCACGATGCTTTGGCAGCATTACGGGTATACGAGGATTATGGGAGATGTAGTCCACTACATCTGGAGTGCCAAAGGTTGCTTAATCCTGCTCATAGCCTAAATTCTGATATTAACTGTGAATTCACTCAGAATTCCTTCACACTTTACTGAATAAACCTCTGAGTGGCAGTAATGTTCTAAACTGTTTGATTATTAGGGTTAAGTGGGAATTGCTGGGAATTCAGAGGGAGTTCAAAGGGAACGTCAAACTTTGATTTGGCTATTATGCCCTAAATTTAAAATTCACTTTGAATTCATTCAAAATTTTGGGTAATTCATACTTTAGTGAATAATCAGAGGGATCCATCTAAGAAGGATCCAGTGCAGTATTTAAAATGTACAAAGAAAATGTGTTGTTGAGACCTGTGTCCGGATCCCCGTCTCGTTCCTAATTGAAGTATGACCTTTAGGAGGTCAACTTCGTGGAAGGCACTTTGAGAACATGTAAATTCACATAGATTTGTGAGTGCAGCTAAATACTGCGTGATTGTTATATATTTTACAATATCACACTATGTTGTATTTTTTTTTTTATATTTTATTAGGCACATCAGGTGTATCCTACTTTATTTTTTTGTATTTTTATCGACTATAAGAGATCATTGTCTGGGAGGTGATCTGTGGGAATCGGATTTTCACTGTTTAAGATAAGTATTATTTGATTGTATATACTGTTTTCGGTGTAGGATTAATTGTACAAAATGTTAAATATAGAGTATTCCACTGAATATCAGAAATAAAACAAAATAACCAACCACAACAAAGCGAAAAGGGCTTTTATAGTCAATAATAAAATATAGGTTGCAGAACAATAGTTACAATACAAAATGTTTGATGAAAAAAGGGTGAAAAGAGACAGGGGGTCATTCATAATATTGTGACTTGTCCAAAATTTGTGAAACATTAATCTCTTCCCATTTTAGGTCCCAATATTTCCTGTTCAGCTATTTTTACCTAAAATTAGAAATTTACTATTTTTTGAGTAACTCTACTTGCATTTTATTTTAACACAGAAAACATGTCCGGCTTTAGAGCAGTGGGAGGTACAACAAAGAAGGTTTTTCAACAACAGCTAAGTGATAGAATGTTTCATACGTCTAGTTATTAATACATTTCATAACAATGAGATTAAGTTACAGCTAATACAGTATTGGTTTGAGATTCACTGTTCCGGTGCGACAGGTGAAAAGGCATCTCAGTCCAATCCTATAATTTTCCAAAATGTAAAAATAGCAGAACTATATGCGGCTGTTATATACATAAGGGAGTCACCTAGTATTGAGGTGACGGGTAACAGTTGGTGTGTGGTGAGAACATAATAGAAAATACTTATACGCCCAGCCCAATTTAGGACAAAGTGGTACATTGGATAAAATGGAGCAAAGCAATTAGGTGCCTAAATGGCTCACTGGCAGCTATACCCTACCACTCCCATAATTCTTAGTTGCAGGAGCAGTTTCATCAGACGTTCGCTGTCCTTGGTTTACCTCTATGGGCCTAGTATATTTGTATTATCCTGTAACTACGGCACAGAATGCTTTTCTGGGGGATATTTATTATCCCGGGAAATATGCTTAGCGAGCAGAGAAACTCTAGAACGTTGTATATTCCAGGCCGTGGTACTAGACTGCCTGATATCATTGAGAGTTGGAACTCAAGAAACGCTGGAGAAATACAACCGAGGGCCTAATACTAAACTTTATGGGTAGTTATGGTACTTTTGAAGGTTAATGAGTGAATTTTCACACCATTTCAAAATATATAGGTCAAATGCTTTATTATGGAATGCTTTGATACCATTTCTTAAGTGCAGAGCTCCCTCTACTGGCCCAATTGTAAATTAACCAATATATAATAGGGGTGCACTTAGCATAATAGTACTAAGAATAATTATTCGACATCTCACAGTCTTCCAATAAGTGTGAAAACACGTAAAAAAGAAAATACACTATATAGTGCAGATCAAATATGATAATGGCCGTATACAATTAGTTAGAAATGTCTATGATTTATTGTATGTAATTATGAATCCAGGTAATAAAACCAATAACACATACTGGAAATGTGAATATAATTGATGTTTAAAAATTTATGGAAAATTAGAGAAATGGCATTTTTCAGGGAGTCTTATTTTTCCTATTTGAGCACCTTTTCACATTTGTTTTTTAACAAGTTGAAAATCAGGTCATCAATATGGTTGTCAGTTCAAACTTGTTGCAAAGAATTGGAAATATTTCAGAACTTTGAATTTGGGGCAGTCAACAAAGAAAAATCTAGGTCACTTTGGCATAACTCAGACTGGAATTTGACCGTCATGAAGATTATTGTAAATGCTATTGAACAATTTAGGGGAAATATGAGAGATTTGTAGCCTGAGCTACTTGTTCTGTGCCTGGAGATTCATCATTAACGCAACGACACTGGAACGTGGCAAGAAGAACACGTGTAATCATGACCACTGGCCAGATAAAAAAACAAAAACTTTTTTATGTCATGATTAAATTTGGATCAATTTCACGAACACATTGGTGATGAGAAAAGGCTTTCATAATACAGCTTTTAAAGAAATTTATATAGGGGGCAGAGCCTGGCCGCCATTGTGAGCAGTCGCATCGACCCGGAGCTCCGGACCAAAAGCTGACTTTAACCTTTGTTCTTGTTGTTTTACTCGGCTAACCGGGCTTACTACCACGGAATCTCTTGGCTCAGCTGTGGCGGCTGGACTGTTTTGCGGCCTAGGTGGTAGCATAGGCGCGGAAGAGGCTGCCGATCTCTCTGCCCATTGTTCCCTCAAACCAGAGACTGAAATGACCGCAGATCACCAGCTATCCCCCCTCCTGCTGGTAAAGGATATACAGGGAGTGCAGAATTATTAGGCAAATTAGTATTTTGACCACATCATCCTCTTTATGCATGTTGTCTTACTCCAAGCTGTATAGGCTCGAAAGCCTACTACCAATTAAGCATATTAGGTGATGTGCATCTCTGTAATGAGAAGGGGTGTGGTCTAATGACATCAGCACCCTATATCAGGTGTGCATAATTATTAGGCAACTTCCTTTCCTTTGGCAAAATGGGTCAAAAGAAGGACTTGGCAGGCTCAGAAAAGTCAAAAATAGTGAGATATCTTGCAGAGGGATGTAGCACTCTTAAAATTGCAAAGCTTCTGAAGCGTGATCATCGAACAATCAAGCGTTTCATTCAAAATAGTCAACAGGGTCGCAAGAAGCGTGTGGAAAAACCAAGGCGCAAAATAACTGCCCATGAACTGAGAAAAGTCAAGCGTGCAGCTGCCGCGATGCCACTTGCCACCAGTTTGGCCATATTTCAGAGCTGCAACATCACTGGAGTGCCCAAAAGCACAAGGTGTGCAATACTCAGAGACATGGCCAAGGTAAGAAAGGCTGAAAGACGACCACCACTGAACAAGACACACAAGCTGAAACGTCAAGACTGGGCCAAGAAATATCTCAAGACTGATTTTCTAAGGTTTTATGGACTGATGAAATGAGAGTGAGTCTTGATGGGCCAGATGGATGGGCCCGTGGCTGGATTGGTAAAGGGCAGAGAGCTCCAGTCCGACTCAGACGCCAGCAAGGTGGAGGTGGAGTACTGGTTTGAGCTGGTATCATCAAAGATGAGCTTGTGGGGCCTTTTCGGGTTGAGGATGGAGTCAAGCTCAACTCCCAGTCCTACTGCCAGTTTCTGGAAGACACCTTCTTCAAGCAGTGGTACAGGAAGAAGTCTGCATCCTTCAAGAAAAACATGATTTTCATGCAGGACAATGCTCCATCACACGCATCCAAGTACTCCACAGCGTGGCTGGCAAGAAAGGGTATAAAAGAAGAAAATCTAATGACATGGCCTCCTTGTTCACCTGATCTGAACCCCATTGAGAACCTGTGGTCCATCATCAAATGTGAGATTTACAAGGAGGGAAAACGGTACACCTCTCTGAACAGTGTCTGGGAGGCTGTGGTTGCTGCTGCATGCAATGTTGATGGTGAACAGATCAAAACACTGACAGAATCCATGGATGGCAGGCTTTTGAGTGTCCTTGCAAAGAAAGGTGGCTATATTGGTCACTGATTTGTTTTGTTTTTGAATGTCAGAAATGTATATTTGTGAATGTTGAGATGTTATATTGGTTTCACTGGTATTAATAAATAATTGAAATGGGTATATATTTGTTTTTTGTTAAGTTGCCTAATAATTATGCACAGTAATAGTCACCTGCACACACAGATATCCCCCTAACATAGTTAAAATTAAAATCAAATTAAAAACCTGTTCCAAAAATATTCAGCTTTGATATTAATGAGTTTGTTGGGTTCATTGAGAACATGGTTGTTGTTCAATAATAAAATTAATCCTCAAAAATACAACTTGCCTAATAATTCTGCACTCCCTGTATTACCTTAGATATAACAACTTGCAGAATGTCTTGTGGAGCAAACATCCTAGACACCATCCTGCCAAAATGGCGAATGCCGTGCTACTCACTGAAGGTCCCTCAACTTCCTGTAGCCTGGCACCACTCAACCCGTCCAGTCTAGACAGAATATTCACAGGCTTTTGGGCCAAGCTTTACGAGCGAATGTATGCCTTCTCACCTGCGGTCAGACCTCTCTGGTGCCCTCATCTGTGGAGGTGGCCGCAAGATGGGAGGTGTCAACGGCCCTTCAAGGTGTGGGCGACGTCGGGGGAAGCATTGCAGACTGACATGGAGAGCCTGTCTTCCATACCCTTTTCGCCTTCGGGCAGGGAAACCAAACTGCCGAAGCACTACAACAGCAGATCATCCTTCTTACACGGTTTAGGCCTTCAAGAAGCATTCCTCTGTACCAGCCTATACCCAATGTCCGGCGCCTGATGCCCACTGGGTCTCCGGCATACCTGCTGTCTTCTGCTTTGAGAGACTGTAATTGTGCCCAAATTGGGACCATACTCAGATGGGTCTTTCCCACCATTGCTCTGAACTCATTCTAGTGCATTGCGTTATACATTAACATATACCTCCAGTCTGTTATCTTTATTTCCACCGCTTTATTATAGCCTCTGTCTGTCAGCGTGTGATTAATCACTATTCCCATTAACAAAAAATGTGCAACGTTTTCGATGTCAGACAACTGTTACACTATTCCTAATGATCTTTTTGCTCCAACTGTTGTGGCAGTGCAAACCTGTCTGTTTAACCTATGCACAAATAAAATAAAGAATTTTAAAAAAAAATTAAAAAAAGTAATACATTTATATTAAGCTAGCTATGGATTTATACGAATACTCAGAGCTCTTATTGCTTATGTGCACTAGTAACCTATAAGAAATAAGTATATGGAAAATATAAAGTAAGAGGAATTAAATGAGAGCTTCGTGTGGATGGGGTGGGGTTCTGAAATATGAAATGGTCGTCTGGTGTTCTGATATTTCAGACAGGGCATTCCAGAGTTGTGTTTTCAGCATCAATAAGAATTGATCTACTCTCTGTCTTATTCTATTGCTTGACCTACATATTGTAACTGTATATAGTGAAAAAAAACCTGACCCAGAGGCTCCACGTGGGGGGTAACCCTTATATTATCAATAGACATAAAAACACCTTATTAAACCACAGTGGCCCTCTGAAGGTATCTTGGATTTTATATACAATGCTGTATGCATGCTATTCATTAGACATATAGATTTCCTTGGAGAGTTAATCAAATACAGCTTTTTCGTTCACCCTGCGTTTCACAAGCACACATCTGATTGGTCCAGGTGTAATACCGACCATTTTTATCTTGTTTCATGACTATCCCCCCTTTAATAGATCCTAAACCTCAGTGACCTATGGGCCACTGTGCTTTAATAAGGTGTTTTTTTTTTTTTTGACCTACATCTGTCTTGCATTTGGGGACCTAATAAGTGGATGCTAAGTTCCAGAGAGAGCTCAGCAATGCTGGTTGTTAAGTAAGCGAACTGCAGTAGCTCTTAGATTCAATTCCTAGCAAAGTCAACTCAGCCTTGCATCCTTCTATGGTTGACAAACAGGTATCATCATTAAGTTGGGTAATAGTAATATTTTGGCGTAGGTTGTACATGAAAACTGCAACATGCAGAAAGGATAGCTGTTTTGGTTAAATAGTTTGATATTATTATAATTATTATTCACCATCACTCATTGGTCTGTGTACTCTAAGGGATACTTTGTACTCTAAACGATGTACTGAGACACTTGCAAGAAAATGGAACTGGTAGAGTTTCCAATGGGATATAGGAGAACACGTACTTAATTAGGACATAAAAGGCTCATCCTAGAGAGTATAATGAAATGATCAAAACAGAAACAAGACAATACCATTACAAGTTGTATTTTATTCAAATAATTGTATTTTATCAACCTTTATATGTACCCATTTGATAGGAACGAATTCAGGAGTGCCCACGCTATTTGATAGCTATTTATTATCACTGTGTTACTTTTTTAGTACACATGCTTGGGTAATAATACCTGTGTTACTTTGTTAGTACACATGCTTGGGTAATAATACCTGTGTTACTTTGTTAGTACACATGCTTGGGTAATAATACCTGTGTTACTTTGTTAGTACACATGCTTGGGTAATAATACCTGTGTTACTTTGTTAGTACACATGCTTAGGTAATAATACCTGTGTTACTTTGTTACTACACATGCTTGGGTAATAATACCTGTGTTACTTTGTTACTATAAATGCTTAGGTAATAATACCTGTGTTACTTTGTTACTACACATGCTTGGGTAATAATACCTGTGTTACTTTGTTAGTACACATGCTTGGGTAATAATACCTGTGTTACTTTGTTAGTACACATGCTTGGGTAATAATACCTGTGTTACTTTGTTAGTACACATGCTTAGGTAATAATACCTGTGTTACTTTGTTACTACACATGCTTGGGTAATAATACCTGTGTTACTTTGTTACTATAAATGCTTAGGTAATAATACCTGTGTTACTTTTTTACATTAATGAGACTGTCACTATACATGTTTTGTATTGAAAGTTAATCATTTTTGTTTGAATATAACTAGAGATTATATAAGTAGGTTAATGCTATTATCCAGGTTACTGTGTCATTTTCGTTACTGTTAGCCTTCCGGTATTTTGGGTTATAATAATTGTGTCATTTCTTTACTACAGGAAACAATGTTTGTTGTTTATTTAGGTTAATAACTAGGTATTACTAATATAAGCTTGCGGAGCACATTTCAATAGACCATCTGGGTATTTTTATGTAATAAAAATAAAATATTTAGTTAAAGCATAGCCGTTATAGCCTTCTAAACATAAAACAAGTTAAACCATAGCTAAACGTTTTTTAAAATTATGGAATGAAGACATAATAGAAAATTAAAAAAATTATAATAATCAAGTAATACATTGTTAAGCTACGGATACACAAATAATATTCAAAGATGTGATATTTATCTTCAAAATGTTAAAAAAAATAAACATTTCAATCTACAGCATTAGTGCAGGTAGGTAGAGTCATTGCATGTGCCCATTATCACTATATTAACCTTTTAAGATGGGTCAGTAATACTTCTCTTTATTAACACTTCCCCTGTTAGTTTCTAAGGGACTTTCAAAGGAATCTAAGCTATGCAAGTGGTTAGATGGATAGAGCATTCAACTCGAAAAAAGAAGGGTGCACTTGTGATGTATAGTCCTCCTAATTATACCTTCTTTTATATCCTATAAAAGGAAAAAAAACATTTTGAACTGGTCAATCTGTACAGTGCACATACTGGGCTGAGCATGCACGAGAGTACAACACCGAGGTCTATGAAGGCTCCTGAAAGACCGCAGGATCCTTCATAAAGCCTCTTTATCTACAGTCATCACAAGTGACAGCTGGGGGAAATGTCAAAACTTTAAAAAGTTAGCTCAGCCTTTTGTCAAGAAAAAATAGATAAAATAGCCCCTGCTTTGTCTAAATATATGGACAGCGTTGGAATGTCAGTGAAATTCCAACACAGTCAATGTGAGTATTTCATTAAGATTATGTATGAAATGTATGACTATTGACAGGCTTTCCTTGACTGGTTCTGTTTTCAGATTTCCTTCTATAAATTATCATTTTACCTTATGGGAAGAATATTAGTAAACATTTTGTTACAGGACTGAGTTTTACCCCAATATCACAAGTAAAACTTGGAATTGAAGATTTAAGTAATAAGCGATATAAAATCTAAGGTGTGAGTCTATATTATATATTCTTTCACTTTACACAGTTAAAGGACCACTATAGGCACCCACTCCACTTCAGCTCAATGAAGTGGTCTGGGTGCCGGGTCCCCCTAGTTTTAACCCTGCAGCTGTGAACATAGTTTCGGAGAAAATGCTATGTTTACGCTGCAGGGTTAATCCAGCCTCTACTTGCTGTCTCCCTGACAACCACTAGAGGCCGCTTCCGCAATTTACGCTGAGTAAATCGCACTTAACTGATGCTGGATGTCCTCATGGAGTCCAGCGTCAGATAAGATCCCCATAGGAAAGCATGGGCAGGTTTGAATGCGCGCGCGCTTCAGGCCGCGCATGCGCATTCAGCTCCACTTGGGAGCTGACGTCGACGGGGAGGAGAGGTCACCAGCGCCGATGAAGCTGGATTAAGGTAAGTGGCTGAAGGGGTTTTAACCCCTTCAGCGCCCAGGGAGGCAAGCCCCAAGGGAGGGGGGCTCTCCAAGAGCCTATAGTGCCAGGAAAAGGGGTTTGTTTTTCTGGCACTATAGGATCCCTTTAATGTCAGTGTTGCCAAAACATTGTATTTTTTAAGTGGGTATGTAAAAGTCCACCTTTTTAAAACTTATTTCGTACAGCCGCCTGTTTTCATTCGTCAACTGCCTCCATCGTCGTTGAGGTATTTAACAAAATGTGTAACTCTAAATATAGCCAACTCTTAATCCCGTTTTATCTGTTTAATTTTTCACGTTTTCTTGATGTGGATCACAAAACTCTTTCTGATGTCACACGCTCTAGTTACCTATCACCTCAGTGAATAGAGCTTTCCAGAGGTGCACATCCTAGCATGGCATGGATCTTGCAGGGATACGATAGGTGTCTAAAACAGAATCTGCCCAAAACTCTTCTTACTTTTTTGTCTTGAAATATTTTGTTTTAGTTGCATCACCTAATTTAATTACTGTTTTTGTATCTGTGAACATGGGCAAACATTGGCCACAGTTTTAATTTGAGTGACATATAAATTATTTTTTACAAAATTGTTTATAGCTATAGGAAAAGTAGTTTTCCAGCACCCTGTTATAACTATATACATTGTCGTATATATTTGTGGCAATGGTTTATTAGAAGAACAGGGCTGTCTAAGGTCCGTCTTCAACAAATCTGACCAGGGATTTGGTCACAAGCTACATTTTAACTGAACGGCTGGAAACTCCGCTGCCAGATTGGCTGTATCTGAGACCATACCCACTACATGTATATATGTGAGACCTGCGATCTGTACGACAAAGCAGAGATGACGAGAGGTATATGTGGTGCAGGCAGGTGGGAATTATATGCCCGCCATGATAAAACATTTATAACAACTCTGGTGGACCAAAGTGCATGTCATTATCCTTCTGCTAAGGACACAAATTGTCTGCCTTACTCAAACCCCTTCCCCAGATCCCTATTCTGATAAGCAAACTACCTAGGGTTACTTAAAACGAGGTGTCATCAAAATATTATACAGAAAGTACCAGTGGAGGTTGGTTCATAGGGGCAGGTGGAGCAGTGGCCCCATCAGGTTTTGTTGCAATAAATAAATAACATATATTGGTGTTATCAATCATATTTTTTTTAGTTTTTCAGTGCACTACCCATCTTTTTTGGTGTCTTGAAGTGATGCAGAGGCTGAGCAACTGATTATGTCATGATTATGGGGCAGTTTGAAAACACGTCCCATTTTACAGGTATGCATCCCACCGACATGCTTAGTCTGCTTAGTGGAGTTTCTGACGTCGTCCATTGGCTTTGAATTGGTTTATCAAATCACGTACACTCGAAAAGATAGGACTGCATATTTTCTGTCTTATAAGTAGCATCATCAGAAGGTGGGGACAGACCTCCATAGTGTTTGTTGCTTACCAGATAAATGTGTCTATAGGATTATGGTGTTGAGCAGGGCATACGACTGGATCAGGTGTTGAGTACATGGGTTTAGGTGGATCCTAGTGCTACACTATCTTGAAAATTCACTAGCCGCAATTTGAAACGAGATTGAGCCTCCACGAATGAAAGTACAGCAATTCAAATACAGTTGGCTGATGTTTGGGGAATTTACTCAAGGATAATGTTGCAAAGTGACAGACATTTTTCTGAGATTGCTATCATCTTGCCATCAACTTAAGTATTCTACGGTCTGAAGTTTACTGGAAAATATATTAAACCTAGAAAAACTAATTGCATCATCTTCGACATACTTTTGACAAAGATCCCAGTGACTCTGGCTCATATTATTATCAGTACCTTTTAGTGAAAACTTTAACGTTATTTATATTACATTTCTTCAGTATATTTATTCAATGTCCATCCCTACTAAGGCATTTCATCTCCAATTTTTAAGAAAAAAAAAAAAAAGAATTCTGAGTTTATGAAATAATTTCTTTATTTACAAAGTTCAGTCTCAAAATCAGAAAACACCCACTGTGTGTAGAGAAAGAGGTAAGAAAATAAGTGCAATGCTGGCATAAGTCCTTCCAGTGTTTTTAGAGCCAAAAAAGAAAGTCACGATGAATTTGGAGGTTACACAAAAACAAGAGAGAAATAATTAAGGAACAAAAGAGGAAGAGTTAAGAGCAAAGAAAGCTGGCAACATTATCATACAATTTACACAGTTGCTGAGTGACATGAAACCAACAATTGGCACGGAAAATTAAACTAGCAGAACTAAGGGAGACACGAAGTTTTGAAGTGGGTACGAATAGAAAATTAGAGAGGTTCAGAAATTAAGCTGCTTATTGAAATTGGAAACACAAGAACAGGTGAAAAAAGGCGTGACACTTGTTTTGGGAATGGAGAAGACCTCGGAAATAAAAAAATAAAAAAACGTAGGCAACGGAGAAGTATTTATTGAAAAGTAAACGCAAAGAAAGTTATTCAAGGGAAATGGGGAAGCAAATCCGGCAAAACAGAATGTATATTCCAAGTGTATACAGTACGGTATATTTATACATCTATATCATCTTCATGAAAATCCTTGGTCACCAGAAAGGTTGTATATGCAACACTGACATTGGGTCAGTCCTCTTAGAGATAAAGATGATTATCACTATAATTAAAGTGTGGAAACATTCAATTGGACAGTAAAACAGGAAATGACATTTTCCGTTGAATATTTATTTTGCGGCCCAAAAGAAGTATGTTACTGGACTTCTATTAGAAAGGGATTGATGTAATTGCAAGGCATTGTCTTGGTAGAGGAAATAGTGTTGTGTACAACGTTACTACATCATTGTATTACTCGGTAGGTTGAGAGCAGAAGATTGTTTCACAGTACAGTACATGTCCACATATTGGATACTAATGCTTCTTCCACAGAATTTGTATTAGGAAATGTTACCGTAGCACCAAGCATCTCAAAAGGGCTCATTAGATGGCCCTGTGCACAGGTCCCTTTTTAGGGTGACATTAATTTGCAATGTTCTGTAGTGTTTTCAGAACCTTTCAAGTTTTGACTGTTAATTATTCACAAGTTGCCCCTGGTTGGAGCAGTTTAATTCCTCAATCTGGTCCACCACGGGTCATGACCTGCTCAGAGAAAATCCTTTTCAACTGAGCTACCTCTGCTGATAGTGAGGCAAGTTGGGATCGAAGATCAGTGCTATCCGAGGCAGGTGTATTTGCTCCATCTTGACCTTGAGCATTCCACCGTCCTCGGGGGCAGGTTAACGATTGCTGGGGGTATCCAGGGGTTACATCAGGGACAAAATTGCTGCTTTCTCTTGCCACAGGTGCTGTACCACCCATTCCCTCCTCACCAGAGGCACATGCCTTAAACCTCAACTTGTGTGGGAGACACTTATAACTATCTCCAAGAGTTTCTAGCCTACCACGAGGATTTTCTATTGTCTCCCCTCCAACAGCTCCATAATAAGTCATATTTGTAGCAGGCAGTGGTTGTGCTTCTTGCTCAGGGACCCTGTCTTCAAAGAAAACTGGGCTGCCCACACTAGGGGTTGAGAACCCAGAGTCTTCAGAGTGAGGCAGAGGTGTAGGAGCGTTTGGAGGGGAAGGTTCATGGTGTGAACAAGGAGGTGGATAGGCTCGACTTTCTTCACAAGGGTCCCGAACAAGGCCAAAACGGAAGCGTAGAGCAAGGAGCTCTGCACGGAGCCTAGCATTTTCTTCAAGGAGTGCAATAACACGACTCTCCAGGGCAAGGTCACCTGCTCGCCGCTTCTCCCTTGAACGTTTTGCTGCCTCATTATTCTTGCGTCTTTTGTCCCAATAACTGTCGTCTTTCTTCTCATCTGGGGTGAATTCCCGCCGGCGGCGCAGGGCGGAGGAGGACGGAGAAGGTGATGAAGAAGGAGAGGATGAAGAACTTCGTCGACCAAGCAGTGATCGAGCAAGGAGAAGACCAGAACCTGACAGGAGAGATCCTGAGGACGAGGAATCTTCAGCTATGTGGTTTTGTGAAGGAGGGCCATATGGCTCCAGTGTAGGTGGAACTGGGTGTAAAGTAGAATCATCATTGTTGGGGAAAGTTGCCAGACCATTCATGGTAGGGTGCGGGGAAAGGGCAGGAGGGGGGAGATCACTGAGCTGAGCCAGGATTCCGTAAAACTTGAAGTCAAAATAGGAAGTCCTGAAAAAAAACAAAAAAAACAAAGCTAAGAATTACATTGAAATACTGAAAACAAATATATAAATAACTTAGGAGAACTTTGAATCAGAAATTAAAAGAAGAAAACCACAAGTCATGGACAAAATGTGTTTTTTCAATAGTACAGTTATATAGGGCAACTAATATCTCTGTATCCACCACTAAAGCACTGATCTTACATCTGTGACTCAGCAATGACGGTTCCAGGCTTCTAAACTACACCTTCTGGCCATACGCATTGCTAACTAATGACATTCACCTGTCCAATAATATACCCCAAACTAATCACATTTACACATCCAATCACATACCCCAAACTAAGGACATTTACCTGTCCAATCACATACACAAAACTAATCACATTTACCCATCCAATCACATACACCAAACTAATTAAATTGACCTTTCCAATTGGATATCCCAAACTAATCACATTTACCCTTCCAATCACATACCTCAAACTAATGACAGTTACCCATTTAATCACATACCCCAAACTATTTGCATATATGTGTGTTTGATGAGCCGCGGGCATTGAAGAAATTGGCCTTAGGGCTGCAGAGAGAGTAAATATGGTCCTGGCCGTAATGAGGTTAGTGGGACATGGAAGATCAATCAATCACGGCTTGTGTACACACCCAAGCTCAACCCTGTCGTATCCCACAGCCCATGCAATGTAGAAGGAGCTGGGGGTATTGTATTTAAGCTATTACAGCAGGAGAAATTATAAAGAGGGGACAGACAGCAGATGCCTTCTGGGTAGCAGGGATCAATGATAGGAGAGGATTTCTTCCCATATATTGTAGCCGTTGGTCATTTATTTCCATTTACAAATTAAGTTACTTAAATGTTAGGCCTCCTGGCAGCTTAAAGCTGACTTCAGCATTGTTGAATTCCTTACAACATTCTTGGTGCTGCCGGACTGCTCACTGATGACAGTTTATTTTCCAAGTTGGCCATCAAGGTGCAATACTTCACATCCAGTCTGCACCAAGAGCTTTAATAGTCAGTTTATAAAGGCTTCATTCCTCTTTCTTTTGAAAAAAACAAAAAGTATTGTTTGCCCATTATTTTGCCTGTAAGTCCAGAATGGTCCAACTTCAAACATTCTTCATAAGATGACATCATCCAACATTTATTTCAACCAAGTTTGCTTTACCACAGACATGGTGTAATTCTGAGACAGAGCACCACAGACACACTGTAACACTGACACAGAAAACCCTAGACACACTAAAACACTGAGACAGAGTCCCACAGACACACTGTAACACTGAGACAGAGCACCACATACACACTGTAACACTGAGACAGAGCACCACAGACACAGTGTAATACTGAGACCAAGTACAGACACACTGTAACACTGAGACCATGTACCACAGACACACTGTAACACTGACACAGAGCACCACAGGCACACTGTAACACTGATACAGAGCACCTCAGACACAGTGTAATACTGAGGCAGAGCACCCTAGACACAGTGTAATACTGAGACAGAGCACCCTAGACACAACTATAACACTGAGACAGAGCACCCTAGACACACTATTACACAGACCAAGTACCACAGACACACTGTAACATTGTAACACTGAGACAGAGCACCTACAGCGCACCACAGACACAGTGTAATACTGAGACCAAGTACCTCAGACACACTGTAACACTGAGACAGAGCACCACAGACACAGTGTAATACTGAGCAGAGAACCACAGACACACTGTAACACTGAGACAGAGCACATCAGACACAGTGTAATACTGAGCAGAGAACCACAGACACACTGTAACACTGAGACAGAGCACATCAGACACAGTGTAATACTGAGCAGAGAACCACAGACACAGTGTAACAGTGAGACAGAGTACCACAGACACAGTGCAATACTGAGCAGATAACCACAGACACAGTGTAACAGTGAGACAGAGTACCACAGACACAGTGCAATACTGAGCAGATAACCACAGACACAGTGTAACAGTGAGACAGAGTACCACAGACACAGTGTAATACTGAGCAGAGATCCAAAGACACGGTGTAATACTGAGCAGAGAACCACAGACACATTGTAACAGTGAGACAGAGTACCACAGACACACTATATCACTGGGACAGAGCCCGACAGACACCGTGTAACACTGAGACCAAGTACCAAAGACATATTATAACACTGAGACGAAGTACCACAGACACACTGTAACACTGAGAAGGGCTACCACAGACACACTGTAACACTGAGAAGGGCTACCACAGACACACTGTAACACTCAGAGAAACACAGCCACACTGTAACACTGAGACAGAGTACCACAGCATATTGTAATACTGAGACCAAGAACCACAGACATATTATAAAAATGAAACCAAGAACCACATACATACTAAGAATAGGAACATGTATCACACACAGTGAGAACAGGATACACATATGCTGTAACACAGAAACACTGTAACATTGAGGACAAGACACATTGTGTTTGTACCACAAGTATGTGTTAACAAAGAGAGCATGTAACACACAACGACATAAACATTAACATATATACATGTTAAATGACACAAGTATGAACAGAAAGAAACATTATAAACGAGAAAAAAAACTTAATTAGGTCAGTAAGGCATATTATTATACAATATCAGCTACCATGTGCAAAGGATGTACAAAGACACGCACAATGTATGCTTGCATGCTCTATCCTGCGGTCATAATTGTGTAATCATTTCTTGGAAAGCAAGGACACAAACAATCATCTTATGAAAGAAAAAACCTTCATGGGTGTGTCTGGTACATTCAGAGAATCCAACACACATAAAGAAAGAAAATCTCTCACATCACGCACAGACATTTAATACACACATAAAGACAGATACAATCTCTCACATCACGCACAGACATTTAATACACACATAAAGACAGATACAATCTCTCACATCACACACAGACATTTAATACACACATAAAGACAGATACAATTTCTCACATCACGCACAGACATTTAATACACACATAAAGACAGATACAATCTCTCACATCATGCACATACATATAATACACACATAAATACAGACACGATCTCTTACATCACTGACAGACATATAATACACACGCAAAGACAGACACAATCTCTCACATCACTCATAAACATAAAATACACACATAAAGACATACAATCTCTCGCATCACTGACAGACATATAATACACACATAAACACAGACAATCTCTCACATCACTCATAAACATAAAATACACACATACAGACATACAATCTCTCGCATCACACACAGACTTATAACACACAAAGGCAGACACAATTTCTCACATCACACACAGTGATATAACACACAAAGACAGACACAATCTCTCACAACATACAAATAATGCACACAAAGACACACATATAAACACACAAACAAAATCAGATGGAAAGACAGACAGATGGGCGGACAGACAAACAATACAATACATGCAGTAACATTTATAAAATAAATTGCACAATAACAGACACATTTGTAAATACAACATTCACACAGGCAGCATCCATGAGTTCCTTTCTCTCTATGTGGCATATTAGAGCTGAAGTTTTGCAGAACAGTTGTTAGTGCTCCTCCTTCATTATATATCTATGTCTCTATGTACCTGAGTGTAAGCTCTGTGGGGCAGGATTCTCTGTATCATTTAAAATGTGTATGTTTATTAGAATATTTAAGTATGTAAACCCACATTATTATTTATTTTTTCAATTGAAGCATCACTTTTAAACTGTCATTTCTCTACTTGTGCATTTACTACCAATAAGTAGTAAGAACCAATAAGCACTAATATATGTCCCTAATTAAAAGTTAACCATCAGTTATTTTTCTAATTCCTTGTATAATTACAAATCCAATTATTCACAGACATTCTTTGTTCAACACAGCTACAGAGCTAACTGATGGCCATTAATTCTCCACTGTACTAATATTATCCCCAATTTCCAAACAATCCTGTCTTAACAGTTCTGTATATTAGAGTGCAAGCTCTGCGGTCAAGCTTTTTTTCTACCAGAGTAATTTCCAAATTCCTCAAAGGATTATTCTCTCCCCGCTGATGGATAGATGTTCCTGCGCATTAGAGTGTAAGCTCTGAGTGAAAGTATTTCTCCCAATAGGCACAGCCCCCAACTTTCACAGAATGTTTTATTAATTCAGTATTACAGTGTCAACTGTGCAGAAAGGATAATTCTCTCGGAACGTTTCCTCCTCTCTCTGCCTTATATTACTGTCACCCACTAGACACACAGGATATTAGAGTGCGAGCGCTTCAACATAACAATAGTCTCTGATGCTCATTATTAGAGCGCTAGCTCTGCAGCCCATAACTCAATTCTATCAAAATAATCTTATTTCATCTGATTTCTTCTGTTGAGAGGGTAAATATCTATTTTACCATATTATTAATGCTGCTCTATGTACATTGTGTTAAAGCCATTCCATAAAATGAAAAAATAAAATATGCAAAGTCATGAAAAGAATGTCTCTAAACCGCCCCCCCCCCCTCCATCTCCATAAGAATATTAGAGTGCAAGCTCTTCAGAATAGCAATATTGGGTGCACCCATTCTCTCAACAAAATCTCATTTCACGTAGTCACTCTGTAGAGGAAATACCTGTATTCCCCAACATTATTAATGTGCAATTCTATAGATTAGAGTGTAAGCTATGCTGACTATCATGCTTGTTTGTACCTTGTCTGAGCTCTCTCTGTTAGAGTTTGCTGCATGGCTTGCTGTGTATACAATGTATATAGTGTATGGGTGCTCTGTGTGTACACTGTCTGTATACTGAGGGTCATACTGTACCTGTCTGGGCTCTTGGTTTCCCTTTGGGGTCCTCTTCCCTGGCTGTCAGTGGTGTCTCTCCCTCTGCCTGTCTGTCTCTGTCTCTCAGCTCTCACACAGTCTGTGTTGCTGCCGGTCCCTCTCCTATCTATCTGTACATACACACAGTGTGTGTCTTTCTCTCCCTTCCCTACAGAGTTCACACGAGGCTGTGCATTCACCTTACTTAACCCTAGTGCGTCCTGTGAGAATGTGCCAGCCTCTCCCCTCCTCTCTCCCTCTGTCCCCTTCCCCTGTTCCTTGTCTTTAATGCTATATCCAGCCCCTTATCTGTCTCTCCTAAATGATGCACTGTAATATGATGATCTATGGCTCCAGCAGGATAAAAATACTGAGTACTGTACTATGCAAATACCACTGTACAGTAGCTTTATACAGAAGTGTGTTTTCATTATCAGTGTGTGAATACTCACTATAATTGTACAGTGCAACATGTTCATTATCACTGTATAGATACTCAGTATTATTATAAAGCGCAGTGTGTTCATTATCAGTGTATAGATACTCAGTATCATTATACAGTGCAGTGTGTTCATTATCAGTGTATAGATACTCAGTATCATTATACAGTGCAGTGTGTTCATTATCAGTGTATAGATACTCAGTATTATTATACAGCGCAGTGTGTTCGTTATCAGTGTATAGATACTCAGTATTATTATAAAGCGCAGTGTGTTCATTATCAGTGTATAGATACTCAGTATTATTATACAGCGCAGTGTGTTCATTATCAGTGTATAGATACTCAGTATTATTATACAGCGCAGTGTGTTCATTATCAGTGTATAGATACTCTGTATCATTATACAGCGCAGTGTGTTCATTATCAGTGTATAGATACTCAGTATCATTATACAGCGCAGTGTGCTCATTATCAGTGTATAGATACTCAGTATTATTATACAGTGCAGTGTGCTCATTATCAGTGTATAGATACTCAGTATCATTATACAGTGCAGTGTGTTCATTATCAGTGTATAGATACTCAGTATCATTATACAGCGCAGTGTGTTCATTATCAGTGTATAGATACTCAGTATTATTATACAGCGCAGTGTGTTTATTATCAATGTGTAGATACTCAGTATTATTATACAGCGCAGTGTGTTCATTATCAGTGTATAGATACTCAGTATTATTATACAGTGCAGTGTGTTCATTATCAGTGTATAGATACTCAGTATCATTATACAGCGCAGTGTGTTCATTATCAATGTATAGATACTCAGTATTATTATACAGCGCAGTGTGTTCATTATCAGTGTATAGATACTCAGTATTATTATACAGCGCAGTGTGTTCATTATCAGTGTATAGATACTCAGTATTATTATACAGCGCAGTGTGTTCATTATCAGTGTATAGATACTCAGTATTATTATACAGCACAGTGTGTTCATTATCAGTGTATAGATACTCAGTATTATTATATAGTGGGTTTACAGATGTTAAGTATCATATTCTGTAATTTGTTTAATCTTCAATTGCTTATGTTTTCCTTTTGTCTCTCACTTGTAGCCCTTCTCTCCATCCTTCTGTTGTCTAAGTAATGAGGTCACACAGAGCTGGTTCTGTAACATGCTGTAACATCAGCTCTACTGTAGTGCAGCCTGAGGGAAACTTACATAACGCAGTATGGAGAAATTCAGAATGTCTGCTCCTAACATAGAGTGACAGGAGCTATGTACATGGCGTCTGTCCCTCCCAGTAGAGGGTGACACAGACAGGAGGGAGCTATGGGACATGGAGTCTGTCCCTCCAAGCACAGGGTGACGCAGACAGGAGTACGCAATGGGACATGGAGTCTGTCCCTCCCAGCACAGGGTGACATAGACAGGAGGGAGCTATGGGACATGGAGTCTGTCCCTCCCAGCACAGTGTGACACAGACAGGAGGGAGCTATGGGAGATGGAGTCTGTCCCTCCCAGCACAAGGTGACACAGACAGGAGAGAGCTATGGGACATGGAGTCTGTCCCTCCCAGCACAGGGTGACACAGGAGGGAGCTATGGGAGTTGTGGGACTGTTTACCCATTTTTCAGTAGAGCTTTTCCTGTAACTTTATATTTGTATACTGTTTGCAAAAAACCTTCTGGAAAAATGAAAAACCGTGTCGCAGAATGTACATCCATCTTCACCCCACGAGGGCTTTGCAACGATGATGCTTCAAAGCAGAAAAAGAAAGCAAAGACAAGTGTTATGGAGCTTTGTGTATATACTAGTGAATACACAAATATAATCTGCAAAAGAAAAAGTTAGATAGATAGTGTGACAGATCCATCTGTGTAGAGACTGGGTTGCTGGATTCATCTGTTTGCCTGTTTTTGCCTTTTCGTGGAATTACCCGTTCGTATGCTGTTCAGTGAATTGACTTTTTCCGCCGAATATAACTACTGAACGGACGGCCACCTAGAAGAGAAGTGTGCTGCTGGTTAACCTATTGTTCCCAATTAGAACGTTGTGGTTAACCGCAGACACTTCTCAATTAAGAACCGAATACCGGGTGGTCGTCGTTCGTATGTCGACTACGAGGCGGCGGCCATTTTTAAAACATGCGAAAGACCAGCAGTGTTCGGCATATATTTCATGGAACTGAAAACGGACACTCTTTCTGTCGAACACCGCTGAAGCCGTCGACCTCCCCTTCTCAATCGACAGAAGGATGCGAACACCGGCCGTTCGGCAGGTTTAAACATACGAATGGACTTACCCCAGATAGCCTTCCCATGGAGTCAATCACATACCGAAGGACTGTAACAGACTTTGACTCCATGGCGATTGAACTATGCGTATGGGATCTGAGCGCTATTCGCCAATAATGTGCACTCAGATCCAGGCTATCTGGGGATATGTGATACGAATGGGTAGCATTCGACAGAAGCCAAGTTATATATTTTTATGTGTTTTTCTATATTGTATTTAAAATGGCGATTTGTCCTTGTCCTGGAGATAATTGAATTACTTCTCAATTATCTCCAGGGCAGAGGGGAGGGAATACTAATGCATGCTGGGAATATTCTGTGTCTGTGGATCCTAACTTGCCATATGTCTGTCTGTTATTACAGTCTCCCATTTGGTCCCCTAGGGGAGTGTCCACCAAGTGGGAGACCTGCATAAATACGGGCAGGTAGCCCACAGTAAAGCCAGTTCTTGTTTTACCCTTGTTACGGTAGTAGAAAATATCCCCGTCAAGCATTCCCTTCTTCCCATAAAAGAAAAGCACTCAATATTCCATAAGTAGAAATATCCCTGGAATCACCGAATAATCCACACATGAGCCAAAACTTAATGCTGGAACAAGACTGATTTACTGGCACACAGAACTCACAATTTATGCAACACAAAACTCCTCCTCTGGGCCAGGCTAGATAATTGAGTTTCTACAATACACAAAGCTCAATTATCTGCTGGCCAGAAACATTACAGTTTTTAATAATTTCAGAAACATACTTTTTACAAGACATACAAATATACTTTTAACATCCCTGGGTAGCTGAGGATACTGGTAGTCACATATCCAAATCTCACTAATTTCCGTTCGGTAGTTTCAGTGTCGAATCGTGTGGAAGTTTGACTGGCTTGCCATGTGGAGGTATCCGAGTTAGAGTTCCATAGAATCATTAGCAAGAGCCGGTCTCCATTCGCATTTTCCTGTTTTCTGGCATCCCTTATCGTTGTGTCTCTTTCTGTTTCCTTTGACCTCGGCTATTCCTGACTATTCTTTGGTAGGTTAGTCCGGCCATTCTAAGGTCCGGTATACCTTACCTATCAGTGATCTGTGTTACACAATTCTACGTGCTGGATCATTCTGTAATCCTGACATTACACACAGTACACTGAATACGAACACCGAGAGACTGCTGAATACACACACACACACACAGAGATTTCTGAATGCACACAGACTGCTGAGTCCATACACATACACACACAGACACACACACAGACATACAGACTGATGAGTCCATACACTCACACACAGACTGCTGAGTCCATACACACACACACAGACTGCTGAGTGCATACATACACACACACACACTGCTGAATCCACACACACACACACACACACACACAGACTGCTGAATACACACACAGACTGCTGAGTCCATACACACATACAGACTGCTGAGTCCATACACACACAGACTGCTGAGTCCATACACACACACACACACATACTGCTGAGTCCATATACACACAGAGACACACAGACTGCTGAGTCCATACACACACACATACACAGACTGCTGAGTCAATACACACACACACAGACACACAGACTGCTGTGTCCATACACACACACGGACACACAGACTGCAGAGTACACACACACAGAGACTGCTGAGTCCATACACACACACATACAGACAGACTGCTGGGTCCATAAACCCACAGACACACAGACTGCTAAGTCCATACATACACACACAGAGACTGCTGAGTCCATACATACACACAGACTGCTGAGTCCATACACACACCCACACACACACAGACTGCTGAGTCCATATACACCCCCCCACAGACTGCTGAGTCCATACACACACAGACTGCTGAATCCATACACACATAGACTGCTGAGTCCATACACCCACAGACTCACAGACTGCTAAGTCCATACACACACACAGACTGCTGAGTCCATACATACACACACATGTGTGTCATGGATGCAGGGTGTATAGTGGATGCAGATTATACGTTTTGTGTATTGTATGTAATGTTTGTATGCATGCATTAGATGCAGAGTGTGTGTAGTGAATGTAGGTGTGTAAAGTGAATGCAAAGTGTGTGTTTTTGTAGTGGATGTAGTATGTATAGAGCATGTAGTGTGTTTGTAGTGAGTGCAACGTGTGTATAGTGAATGCAATGTGTGTGTGTGTAGTGCAAAGTGTGTTTAGTGAATGTAGTGTGTGTGTGTGTAGTGCAAAGTGTGTTTAGTAAATGTAGTGTGTAGTGAGTGCAACGCGTGTATAGTGAATGTAGTGTGTGTGTTCTTTGGTACGTTAGTCCGGCCATTCTAAGGTCCGGTATACCTTACCTATCAGTGATCTGTGTTACACAATTCTACGTGCTGGATCATTCTGTAATCCTGACATTACACACAGTACACTGAATACGAACACCGAGAGACTGCTGAATACACACACACACACACAGAGATTTCTGAATGCACACAGACTGCTGAGTCCATACACATACACACACAGACACACACACAGACATACAGACTGATGAGTCCATACACTCACACACAGACTGCTGAGTCCATACACACACACACAGACTGCTGAGTGCATACATACACACACACACACACACACACACACACACAGACTGCTGAATACACACACAGACTGCTGAGTCCATACACACATACAGACTGCTGAGTCCATACACACACAGACTGCTGAGTCCATACACACACACACACACATACTGCTGAGTCCATATACACACAGAGACACACAGACTGCTGAGTCCATACACACACACATACACAGACTGCTGAGTCAATACACACACACACAGACACACAGACTGCTGTGTCCATACACACACACGGACACACAGACTGCAGAGTACACACACACAGAGACTGCTGAGTCCATACACACACACATACAGACAGACTGCTGAGTCCATAAACCCACAGACACACAGACTGCTAAGTCCATACATACACACACAGAGACTGCTGAGTCCATATATACACACAGACTGCTGAGTCCATACACACACCCACACACACACAGACTGCTGAGTCCATATACACCCCCCCACAGACTGCTGAGTCCATACACACACAGACTGCTGAATCCATACACACATAGACTGCTGAGTCCATACACCCACAGACTCACAGACTGCTAAGTCCATACACACACACAGACTGCTGAGTCCATACATACACACACATGTGTGTCATGGATGCAGGGTGTATAGTGGATGCAGATTGTACGTTTTGTGTATTGTATGTAATGTTTGTATGCATGCATTAGATGCAGAGTGTGTGTAGTGAATGTAGGTGTGTAAAGTGAATGCAAAGTGTGTGTTTTTGTAGTGGATGTAGTATGTATAGAGCATGTAGTGTGTTTGTAGTGAGTGCAACGTGAGTATAGTGAATGCAATGTGTGTGTGTGTAGTGCAAAGTGTGTTTAGTGAATGTAGTGTGTGTGTGTGTAGTGCAAAGTGTGTTTAGTAAATGTAGTGTGTAGTGAGTGCAACGCGTGTATAGTGAATGTAGTGTGTGTGTGTGTGTAGTGCAGAGTGTGTTTAGTGAATGTAATGTTTGTAGTGAGTGCATAGTGTGTTTAGTGAATTTAGTGTGAGTATGTGTAGTGCAGTGTGTTTAGTGAATGTAGTGTGTGTGTAGTGCAGAGTGTGTTTAGTGAATGTAGTGTGAGTGTATGTAGTGCAGAGTGTGTGCTTGTAAGGATGCAGTGTGTGTGTGTGTAAAATAGTGGGGAGGGGAGTATTTTTTTTATTTATTTGTGTATATTTCAATTTTATTCCCCCCTCCCCTGGTTCTTACCGTGCCAGGGAGGGGGGAGATCGCATTCCCTGGTGGTCTGGTGGCATGGTGGAGGGAGCCAGCTGCAGTACATTGAAGAAGGGGTCCAGCATCACACACTGTCTTCCTTTCCAGCTCCTCTCTGACTAACTCTCGCGAGACAGGCCTGCGTGCTGTGCGGAGCGTTGCCATGGTAACCCGTGGCAATGCTCTTGCGGCTACAGGGTGCAGGAAAGTTAGAGAGAGAGCAGCTGGAAAGGAGGACAGAGTGTGCTGCTGGGTCCCCTCTTCAATGTACAGGTAGCAGGGGGCCCTCTGTGCAAATATATATATATAGCGAAAATCGCTTATATATATAGTTACATAGCTGAAAAGAGACTTGCGTCCATCAAGTTCAGCCTTCCTCACAAATGTTGTTGCTGTTGATCCAAAAGAAGGCAAAAAACCCTGTCTGAAGCGCTTCCAATTTTGCCACAAACTATGAAAAAATTGCTTCTTGACCCCAAAATAGCAGTCAGATGTCTCCTTGGATCAAGCAGCTATTACCCCACTAATTAGAAATTATATCCCTGTATGTTATGTTTTTGTAAGTATTTATCCAATTTCCGTTTAAACATCTGTATGGACCAGTGGCGTACACATGACCCATGGGGCCCCGGTGCGAAAATTGATCCGTGGGACCCCCCCCCGCGCGCAGGCCGGGTCGCAACACATGGCGGTGGGCACCTGGTCGCAGGGGTTACAGGGCTGCGACCCCTGCGACCGCGGTATGTACGCCAGTGCATGCAGATGCACACACACTTAAAGGACCACTCTAGGCACCCAGACCACTTCAGCTTAATGAAGTGGTCTGGGTGCCAGGTCCAGCTAGGGTTAACCCATTTTTTCATAAACATAGCAGTTTCAGAGAAACTGCTGTGTTTATGAATGGGTTAAGCCTTCCCCTATTTCCTCTAGTGGCTGTCCCATTGACAGCCGCTAGAGGCGCTTGCGTGCTTCTCACTGTGATTTTCACAGTGAGAGCACGCCAGCGTCCATAGGAAAGCATTATGAATGCTTTCCTATGTGACCGGCTGAATGCGTGCACAGCTCTTGCCGCGCGTGCGCATACAGCCGACGGGAGGAGAAGAGGAGGATCGGAGGAGGAGAGCTCTCCGCCCAGCGGTGGAAAAAGGTAAGTTTTACCCCTTTCCAGAGCCGGGCGGGAGGGGGTCCCTGAGGGTGGGGCACCCTCAGGGCACTATAGTGCCAGGAAAACTAGTATGTTTTCCTGGCACTATAGTGGTCCTTTAAAGGACCACTACAGACACCCAGATCACATCAGCTCAATGAAGTTGTCTGGGTGTCAGGTCCCTCTAGTTTTAACCCTGCAGCTGAAAACATAGCAGTTTCAGAGAAACTGCTATGTTTCACTGAGGGTTAATCCTGCCTCTAGTGGCTGTCTCACGGACAGCCGCTAGAGGAACACACTGAACGTCCATAGGAAAGCATTGAGTAATGCTTTCCTATGGGCGGTTTGAATGCGTGCGCGGTCGCATTCAGAGCTGAGAGGCTGAGGGATCCCCAGCGCCAAGGGAGTCCGGCGCTGGAGAAAGGTAAGTGCTGAAGACACACACACTCTCACTTACAGACGAATACACTAGCTAACAGACACACACATTTACTGACAGAGATACAGTCAGCGACAGGCATACATACACACTCACTTACAAAACATACACTCTCATTGACAAACACACACTCACTAACAGACATCAAACAGACTCACTAACACACACACACACTCAGTAAGACACACACAGTAACACACTCACTGACACTACTAGCAGACACACACACTAACACTACTAGCAGACACACACTAACACTCACTCTAACACTACACTAACACTCACACACACTAACACTCACACTAACACACACACTAACACTCACACACACACACTAACACTCACTCTAACACTCACACACACACACACTAACACTCACACATGATTTTTATTTTTTTTAATATAATCCCCCCAGCCTCCTTACCTCTTGGAGTGCTGGGGGGGATTATTCCCTGGGGTCCAGTGGGGCTCCTGGGCGGGGCAGGTAGGCGGGCGCGCAGGGAGCACTCACTGCTTCCTCTTCAGCTCCCTCGCGCACCGCGTAGGGATGCCGGCGCCGGAAGATGACGCCATCTTCCGGCTCGTATCAGTGCGGTGCGCGAGGGAGCTGAAGAGGAAGCACTGAGTGCTCCCTCGCGCGCCCGCCTGCCCGCCCCACCGCCACCGGGGTCAGCAGGGCCAGCCTCAGGGGGCCCTGGGGTGGTCGGCTCTGGGCCCCCAGGGAAGAGGCTGGCCCTGTGGCTACATACCGGGTCGCAGGGGCGGCCGGGCCCCCTGGTGGGCCGGGCCCGGTCGCAGTCGCGACCCCTGCGACCCTGGTATGTACGCCAGTGGTATGGACTCTGACAAAACCACCTCTTCAGGCAGATAATTCCATATCCTTATTGTTCTTACTGTAAAAAAACCTTTTCTTTGCCTTAGATGAAATCTCCTTTCTTCCAGCCTAAATGTGTGACCTCGTGTCCTATGTATAGCCCTGTTTATGAATAGATTTCCAGATAAAGGTTTGTACTGGCCCCGAATATATTTGTATAAAGTTATCATATCCCCTCTCAGGCGCCGTTTTTCCAAACTAAACAGATTTAATTTTTTTAACCTTTCTTCATAACTAAAATGCTCCATTCCTTTTATCAATTTTGTAGCTCGTCTCTGGACCCTCTCCAGTGCCATGATATCCTTCTTTAGAACAGGCGCCCAAAATTGCACAGCATATTCAAGGTGTGGTCTTACCAGCGATTTATAAAGAGGCAGAATTATATTTTCATCCCGAGAATTTATGCCCCTATTTATACATGACAAAATCTTACTGGCCTTAGCAACTGCAGATTGACATTGCATATTGCTGCCTAATTTGTTGTCTATAACAATTCCCAAATCCTTCTCGTGTGTGGTTATCCCTAATTCACTACCATTTAGTGTGTAAGTTGCTTGTGCATTCTTAACCCCGAAGTGCATAACTTTGCATTTCTCTATGTTAAATTTCATCTGCCATTTTAGTGCCCAGTCCCCCAATCTATCCAAATCTCTCTGCAGCAAGGCAATATCCTGCTCACATTTTATTACTTTACAAAGTTTTGTGTCATCTGCAAACACTGATACATGGCTTTCAATGCCTAATTCAAGATCATTTATAAATATGTTAAATAGAAGTGGTCCCAAAACAGAACCCTGAGGGACACCACTTACCACTTTTGTCCAGCCTGAAAATTTACCATTAATTACAACTCGTTGTACTCTATACTTAAGCCAATGTTCTACCCAAGAACAAGAATATTCATCTAGACCAATTTCTTTTAGTTTGAAGACTAACCTATTGTGAGGAACCGTATCAAATGCCTTGGCAAAATCCAAGTAGATCACATCCACTACAACACCCTGAACTATACTTCTACTTACTTCTTTGTAGAATGTAATTAAGTTAGTTTGACATGACCGATGTTTCATGAAACCATGCTGATTATTGCTAATAACAAAGTTCTTCCCAATGAATTCCTGAATATTATCCCTTAATAGCCCTTCAAATATTTTCCCAGTTACAGAAGTGAAGCTCACAGGTCTATAATTTCCAGGCAAGGATTTTGAACCCTTTTTAAATATAGGAACAACATCTGCCTTCCTCCAATCCTCCGGTACAACACCTGAAACAAAAGAATCTTGAAAAATTAAATACAGAGGTTCACTTATTTCCCCACTTAGCTCCTTAAGTACTCGTGGGTGAATACCGTCAGGCCCCGGAGCTTTATTTACATTAATTTTCTTTAATAGCTGTAGCACCTTGTCTCGAGTTATCCAATCACAAGTTATTTGCAAGTTTTTTGCAGCAATCATTTGCATATCTCTTGCCATAAGATCCTCATTAATATATACTGAAGAAAAATAGTTATTTAAAATGTCTGCTTTTTCCTGGTCATCATTAGCTAAGAAACCCAACTCTGTTTCAAGTGTACCTACACTTTCATTTTTTGTTTTTTTAGAATTGATGTACTTGAAAAAAAAATTGGGGTTGGTTTTGCCTTCTTTAGCTATCAATTTCTCATTTTCTAGTTTAGCCACTTTAATTGCCTTTTTGCAAGCGTTATTGGCTTCCTTATATCTTAAATAGGATGCCTTTGATTTGTCTGATTTAAATGCTTTAAATGCCCTTTTCTTAGTTTTAATCTCTTTTTTTACTTCTCTACTAAGCCACATTGGTTTTAATTTGTTTCTTTTATATTTATTACCCAATGGTACATACTGAGAAATTTACCTTTCTAATATTTGTTTGAATAGTTTCCATTTATTCTAAGTCGTTTTATCATAAAGGAGTTTATGCCAGTCGATATGTTGTAGAGCTGCCCTAACCTTATTGAAATTGGCTTTTTTTTAATTATATGTTTTAGTATACCCCACTTGCTTTTGCTTTTTTGAGTTTATTTCAAAATTTACCATATTGTGATCACTATTTCCCAAATGCTCCCTTACTTGAATGTTGGTTAAAAGATCAACATTGTTTGTTATGACAAGATCCAGACAAGCATCCTTTCTAGTTGGTGCTTGTACCAGTTGTGACATAAAGGTGTAATTTAACACATTCAAAAACCTGATGCCCCTTGCTGAAGTTAGTCCCTCTTTCCCAATTTATGTCTGGATAATTAAAATCTCCAATAATTAACGTGTTACCTTGATTTGCAGCTTTCTCAATTTGCTCTAACAGCTGTTCTTCCTCAATAATATTTACATTAGGTGGTTTATAACATATCCCAACCAATAATTGATTTCCCTTTGTTTGCCCCAAGCAGATATCTACCCATAAAGCCTCCACCTTTTCCTCGTCACACTTCACATGCCTAAGATTTGACTTTAACTCATGGTTGACATATAAACATATATATATATATATATATATATATATATATATATGTGCACATAAGGAATGTGGGGCTCGGACTGCCAGAGTAGTTCGGGCCCCCCAGGACCGCCGGGCCCATGACAACCGTTATGGTTGTCATGCCCTGATGGCGGCCCAGCTGCTGAGTCCATACACACACACATAGACTGCTGAGTCCACACACAGGCTGCTGAGTCCACACACACACAGACTGCTGAGTCCACACACACACACACACACACAGACTTCTGAGTCCATACACACACATAGACACAGACAGACTGCTGAGTCCACACACACAGACTGCTGAGTCCACACACACACACACACAAAGACTTCTGAGTCCATACACACACACACACACACACACACACACACACACACACAGAGACTGCTGAGTCCATACACACAGACACAGACTGCTAAGTCTATACACACACACACAGAGACTGCTGAGTCCATACACACAGACACAGACTGCTGAGGTCATACACACACACACACACAGACTGCTGAGTCCATACACACACACACACACACACAGAGACACACACATACAGACTGCTGAGTCCATACACACACACACACAGTCTGCTGAGTCCACACACACAGACCGCTGAGTCCACACACACACACACACACACAAAGACTGCTGAATCCATACACACACACAGCTGGTCCATACACACACACTCTGCTGAGTCCATACACACACACAGACTGCTAAGTCCATACACACACAAACACACAGACTCTGCTGAGTCCATACACATACACAGACTGCTGAGTCCATACACACACAGACACAGACTGCTGAGTCCACACACACACACACACACACACACACACACAGACTGCTGAGTCCATACACACACAGACACAGACTACTGAGTCCATACACACACACAGACTGCTGAGTCCATACACATACACAGACTGCTGAGTCCATACACACACACACACACACACACACAGACTGCTGAGTCCATACACACACACAGACAGACTGCTGAGTCCATACACACAAGCTTCCTCACTAGCAGACACACACACCAAACTGTCACTGGAGGCTGTTGCTGGGAGGTCAGACAGCCATCTTCTGGCCTTTCCTGCAGCAGCAAGGTCCGCTGCTTAACGTCGGGGGAGGGGCTTATGTGCAGGAGGCAGGGCTTTGTTTGGGGGTGGGGCCTATGCTGGGGATCCTGTCGTTGCTCCCTCCGGCCACAGACAACACCCAGCACTGTATTCCCTCGGGCTGTCACACACTGTTACAGTCCGAGGGAATGTAATTTAAACACATGGCCAGCAAGTTGCTGGCATTTGGGGGGGCCCAAGGGGGGGCACAGCCTGATGTAGGGGGGCCATGGCCTCCTCTGGCCCCCCCTAGCGACGCCACTGACTGTAACCACCTAATACTCCAATGAGGGGGTAACCCTCCAAAATATGTAGGTAATAGGAGTAGGTGATGTGTAGAGTCCCACAAGGGGAAACCAACACCAGGAGAGCTCCACTGTATAAGAAATAAGGTAGGGAGGCCCTACCTTTAATCAATCTAAGGATAAAAAGGGATATGCAAACAAAAAGTATAACTTGAAAAAGAGTGAGATCTACTAAACGGTGCCCATGGGATCAATTGTCTAGAGTACTAGCTAGCATCTAAGTTCCAGTTCCCCTAGTGTCCGACTGACAGGAAGGTAGTGTAAACGAGGTTAGGGAGAGAGAAGAGGCACAGGGTCCCCAGAGAATAAGGGACCGGGTAATCAGGTCTAAACGCAGATGAAAAGCTTCACACAATAAATAAATAAATAAATCTCTCAATTCACTCTAAAAGTTACCTCGACACCGTGGTCTAACCACTGGTGTCTACCTGAACCAACTCTCCCTACTAAAGTTATAAATAAATAAACACCTAAAAATCAATAACCATAGTGGTAACAAAAATAAAAAAGTGCTACCAATTGCAGGGATTAAAGAAAAAGAAAACGCTCGACGCGCGTTTCGGCATGTTCAAAACGCCATCGTCAGGCGCCTGTGAACATGAGCAGCTTGTTGTTCCATTTAAATACCTATTGCTGATGAAACATGGCCATCAGCTGTTCAATGTGGGAGGTCCTGAGGGGCGGAGTAGCTAAACTCTATTCTGCAGTCTACCAGGGGTGTGGCATGTCGTCACATATTCTACATCTCAAAAACATAGTGAAGACACACCCTGCCAATGACATAGCTTAGTTGGCAAAATCACTGACCACAAAGCCTGCTAAAAAAAGGCAAGGCTGCAGGTTTGAATCCCAGCAGGGCCAACCCAACCCATCCGTCTGAGGTCAGCAAAACAACTCCATCAATGGGTTAACATATACTACAAGTCAGCTGCCAACCTGGTCAGCTCAGAGAGCTGAAGAACGTCCTGAGTCCTACTAGGAGAAAGGTGCCACATAAATGCATGTTATTATTTTTTTTTTTTTTTGACAATCTTTATTTATGTATTCAGTTTTACAATTTTGAAAGGATGGGTGTACAGAAGGGAAAAGGGTGGGAAGTCAAACAGTTATTTGTAGTGCACCAATGCAGTGATAGATATCCATAATAGCATAACAATATCCATTTCCGTGTTTGTATATCACACAGTAGTTGAGAGCTGTGGGTATATCCATTATCAAGTGCAACTCGACCTGTTCTGTATCTGTGAGTGTCCTATGTCTTTGATATTCTCATACCTCCAACCATTTGGGACCTCTTGCAGCTCAAGGCGTGATATTCGTGGGAGGGGTGTGGGGCCCAGCCAAGTGCAAGTTTGTAGAGGCTGTATGTGTGGGTGGGTTTGCTTGTGGCGGGGCTTTCCGGTGGGTTTGTTTAGGGCTTTTCAAATGTTGTGGCTAGGGTGTCCTGTCCCGTCCCACCTGTGTCCAGGTGTACGAGCCCTGTAGGGAATGTTCTTTTCTGTGGTTGGGGAGCATGAGTATGAGATATGTCCCACGGGTGTGCGAGCCTAGCAGGTGGTATTGCATGTGTGTTGTTGGGTTGCTTCTGGGGTTAAAAGCTATGGGGTCTATTGTGCGGTGGATCTAGCTTATGGGCCATTAGATTTTTGGGCGTTTAGGGTATCTTGTGTGTTTCTGTCCCTTAATATCGCTTTTGTGAGTTCTATCTGCTGTCCCTCTGTGGATCCGTGTTTGGTATGGAACATCTGTATATGTTCTCTTGGATTAAATGTCTCAGTCATGTACGTGGTGTGGGGTGGTCTGGTCAAGCAGAAGTCAAGAGGCTGAGGGGGTTACATGGGGTGGGGTGGCGGGTGTAGTCTAGCTGGGGAAAAGAGGAAGCAAGATTAGGAGTAAGGCGGGAGAGGGCATCGGTAACTTATCGGAGCAAAGTTTTTCATGAGGCTGAGCCTGCTGCTGCGGTGTATAGGATCCAGGGGGTCCAGGTTAGGTGGCATTTCTCCGAATGGCCCCGGAGGGCTGCTGTCATGGACTCCATGGAATGTATTTCTCCCACTCTATCCACCCATTGTTGGAAGGTGGGGGAAGTCGTTTTTTTCCACAGGGTGGGTATCAGTGATTTAGCTGCAGTCAGAAGGTGTCTAGTGAGGGATTTTTTGTATGTTTGCAGCGAAATGCTGGTGTGATGTAGTAGCATGGGTAGGGGTTGAAGTGGGAGCTCAGGGTCTGATATCTCTCGTATTTTGGTGTTTACCATCTCCCAGAATGGGACGATGGCTGGGCAGGTCCACCATATGTGGATCATGGTGCCTCTCTCTGCTCCGCATCTCCAACAATTTTCGTCATTGTCCGGGTTCATGCGATGCATTATGTCAGGGGTTCGGTACCAGGTGGTTAGTAGTTTATAGCTCATCTCCTGGAATTTTGAGCTAATAGAGCTTTTGTGTGTGAGTAGGAATATTTTATCCCATTCACGGGCCTCAAGTACCTCCCCCGTCTCCCTCTCCCATCTGGCGATGAATTTCGGTGGTGGTCTATTCTCACCCTCCAATAGCAGTGCATATAGCGTCGAGATCCCTCTCTCGATGTGTCGTCTACTGATGCATAGTTTTTCAAAATATGTGGGGTCTCGGTGGAATTGCTGTTTGGCTGTCGCGGAGTTGTAGAAGGATTTGACCTGGTGATATCTGAACCGGTCGAGCATCGTTGGTGTAGTATCAGGGATTAGTTCGGGTATGGTTTTCAGTGCGCTGTTGTTGCACCATTGGCGTATATAGGACCAATCGGACCGGCCAAAGTTTCTTAGGTCAGCGGGTGACAGTCCTCCTCCAATGTCTGGGTTATGGGTGAGGGGTGTCAGCGGGTTGCTATGTGTCGTCAACTGGTAGGGGAATCGGAGAGCGCACCATACTTTTAGGGTTGCGGCTATCAGAGGGTTGCCGGTGTTGAGGGCGTTCGGTGTAATTCCCGTCCTCCATAGTTCCGAGGGTATTTTCCCCTCGGCCTGAGCTAGTTCTGCCCGCACCCATAGTTTCTCCGTTGGATGCGAGTGCCAGTCAGTGACCCTCAGCAAATGGGTTGCTCGGTAGTAGCCAATGATCGAGGGGAGTCCCGCTCCCCCCTGCAATTTGGGTAGCTCCAGTTGGAGCTTGCTGATTCTCGGAGCTCCTCTTTTCCATACGAAGTGTCGAATCGCGGTGGAAATATTGTGGAAAAAGGCCCGAGGGACGGTGATCGGGATTGTCTGGAAGAGATACAGAATGCGCGGGAGGATGTTCATTTTTATTGCGTTAATACGACCGAACCACGAAATGTAGAGGTCAGTCCATTTGGCCATGTCGGCCTGTAGGGAGGTGAGGATTGGGGCAAAATTAGCCTGGTAAAGATGTGAGAGGTCTTTAGTCAACCAAATGCCGAGATATTTCAATTTGGTACCGCACCATCTGAACCCGTAGTGGGAGCGTAGTTGCGCCCCGAGTGCGGCTGGGGCCGCGATGTTCATGGCCTCCGACTTGTCGGTGTTGAGTTTCAGGTTCGAGATCCTCCCAAATCGTTGGAATAGGCCTAGTGTGTTTGGGATGGAGATCAGGGGTTGTCCCAGGAAGAACAGCAGGTCATCGGCGTATGCCGCTACCCGATGTTCTACGTTCCCTATTGTATGTCCTGTGATTCCCCCGTCCATCCTGACCGCCTCCAGGAACGGTTCCAGGGAGAGGGCGAACAGCAGGGGGGACAGGGGGCACCCCTGTCGTGTGCCATTTCGTATAGGGATTGGCTCTGAGAGGGCACCGTTGACTCGTATTCGAGCCGTGGGTGTCGTGTAGAGTGCCGCTATCCATGTTCGGATATTAGGTCCGAGTCCCATGTGTTGTAGGGTGGCTGCGAGGTAGGCCCAGTCCACTCGGTCGAAGGCCTTTTCAGCGTCCGTGGAGAGGAGAGTAAGATGCCGACCCTGCCTTCTAACCGAGTGGATAATGTTGAGGGCCCGTATGGTGTTGTCCCGTGATTCTCTGCCTGGGATGAAGCCCACCTGGTCCGGGTGGACCAGTGATGCATGTTATTATTTTTTAACCTTTTAATCCCTGTCATGACCTATAGAGTGGAGCCAGGCGGGGCGTTATTTGGACGTGATGGCTGAATATGTGAGTTGGGCTTAAAGTATTCCCAAAGCGCACCTCATAGTGTGACTGGAACATCCACTGTATTATGGAGTGGAACTGACAGTGTGCGGGGAATAGAAGCTTGGCAGTGCTCACAACATTGTGAGAGCTGCACTGAGTCCCATCCAGTATGGGCATCTATTGCATAGGTTGTCCCATTGATTGTACAGTGAAAAAATTGCCACACAAGATCTCACATATGCCAGTCAGGTCAGGGTACATTAAATGTACAGTAAAGGGACCTGTCTTATGGATTGAATAATGCCTATAAACATCCAATCAGGGGAAGTAAACCCCAATCAGGATGTATAAAATAAGGCAGACAGTATCTTGGCTCGAATGGCAAAATGAACAAGGTGAAAATAAAGTGGCCGTTCATGTTCATATAAAAAGTGTCATATTTACATATATACAAATTTACAAATAGTATGGTAGGGAGTTTAGAAAGGAAGAGTTCCTCAGTGTTGTTTAAGTCCCTTTAGTAGAGAGAGTATTACAAAAAAGCTGAAAAAGAGAATCCCTCATTTAACCTTGCTGGGGATAACGTATTTAGTTTGTAAATCCAATACGATTCTCTCTGCCGTATGTTTCGGTCCCAATTTCCTTTACGTGGAGGTTGGGGGACTGATTCAATACCCATGAATCTAATTTTAGTATCAGAATTAGAATGGTGAGTTTTTAGATGTTGTGAAATTGGTGTCTCTAATGGTCTCCTTACGGAATTAACGTGTTCTCTAATGCGAAGCTTGAAGGGGCAAAACGTTTTGCCTACGTACTTCAAACCACATAAACATAACAGAAGGTACACTAGCCCTTCGGTACGACAGTTAAAGAAAGATTTTGCAAAAAATTCCTCACTTTCACTGCTGTCTGTGAAAGACTTGGTCTGTTTAGCAATATGGGGACATGCACTACAGTGGCCACACTTGTATGTACCCCTGGGTAGATATTGTTTGAGGGATTTATTTAAGGGGGCCAAATAGCTAGGGACTAGCATGTCTTTCAAATTTCTGCCCCTGCGTGCTGTCACTGGGGGGAATGGTGTAACCTTCTTAATATGGGGATCCAAAGTGAGTATTGGCCAAAATCTTTTAAGCGTATTAATCCTGTTAGATCAGCCTGCATCATACGATGCTATGCATCGAATCGTGGAAGGTCCAGTGTGTCACGATTCGGGGAACCAAACACGCCAACACACACACACACAAAGTGCCGTACCGGACCTTAGAGTGGCCGGGCTAAGCACACAAAGAATAGTCAGGAAACAAGCCGAGTAAGGGGAACCAGAAGACAGAATAACGATAGACAAGCCGAGGTCAAAGGGTAGGAGAAAGTCACAGAGTCGGATAACAAGCCAGAGAGTACGTAACCAGAAGCACAAGTTCAGAATCAATACTAACAAGCAAAGACCACAACAGGGCAGGGAGGAACAGGAAAGGTAAGTATTTAAACCATCAGGTTAATTCTGATTGGATAATTTCCAATCAGAATTAACAATCACACGTGGGAGATATTTAGACCTCCCACTGTGATTGAGGCACTGTGCCTTTAACGCCGGGTCAGGTGACTGACCCCGGCGTGTATAAACCTGGGCGGTCTCCCAGCGTGCAGCGTCATGCATGCTGCCGCTGGGGGACGTGGAGGGAACGGCGGGCGGCATCCGAGGCTGGAAGGATGCCACTTGCTGTACCCACGAGGCGGAGGGGACCGCGGGTAGTGCAGCCTCCCCTCGCAGCCGCCCGCGGGAGCCCGACACAGTGTCCCTTATGTGATCGCTGAGTGGGGTATCTCTGTCGGCATTAATTGCTCTGGCATAAGCCCTTTTTAGAACCCGATTAGGGTAACCTTTTTCCCTAAAAGATTTCCAGAGATCCCAGGTGTGACGGACCGCTGGCACTCCGACTGAGTACCTCCGCCAATCGATGCTCCTAGCGCTTGCCGAGGACTCCAAGCACTCCAACCGACACCATCAGCACTGCAGACCCCACTTCCAGCGATGCAACTGCGCTGGGGTCTCTGCTGTCTCCACCCACACTGGACCCAAGGCCAGGATCCAGCTTCCAGTGGGTGAACCTCTCTTTCCCCAGAGAGCAGGAACAAGCTCTTAGCAGAACTTAGTGATCATACCCTGGGGAGTATAGTGATTATAGCAATCCCCAGAGTGTATTTCTCCAATCCCCAAACATGAGCCAAGGCTTAATGCTGGAACAAGACTGATTTACTGGCACACAGAACTCACAATTTATGCAACACAAAACTCCTCCTCTGGGCCAGGCTAGATAATTGAGTTTCTACAATACACAAAGCTCAATTATCTGCTGGCCAGAAATAATACAGTTTCATAAAACACAGGGACCCCAAAACATGCAATAACCCCATAAAAAGTATATCCTTGGAACCGGGGGATCTGGTTGAACCACATATCCAAAATTCACCCAGATCCGTTCAGTACTTTGGAAAATACAGTTTAATGCAGATTCTGCAGAACATATACAGGCTAAATAAAAAAACAATCACTTTATAATGTGTCCCCTGCTGTATAGTCCCAAACCTCTGCACGATGTCTCTGTGCACCAAATACTGGCGAGATGGCACCGTGTTGAAAAGTCCAACAGTGTCTGTGAGTTAAAATGGCCGCCATCCATTGTTCTCACCATGTGCTTCTGATACAGGAAATGGTGGCCACCCAGTAACTCCACAGTATGTCCCCAGATGGTTCTTAAAGGGCCAGCAGCAGCACAACACAAATCCATTATGCCCAAATCATGTCTTTAAAGGGCAATACATCCCAGGGGCCATAGTCACAGGGCAAGAGGGGGGCAAGCAGTCCTCTCCAG
>OW240914.1:33328139-33338866 GCA_933207985.1 Pelobates cultripes
GTGCAGGGAGTTTCTGGGAACACAGGAGAAGACAATCAGCACCTGGCAGACCCCAGGTAAATTGTGAAATCGTTGTCCAATTTTTTTCATTACTGATCATGACTACTATAGTGGGCTGTAGTGGTTCTTGTGCTTGGAGTATTGCCCTAAGTGTGCATAAGCATTTTTTTGGACTCACAAATGCAGCTTTAGAAACAATGAGACAATTATTTTAAAAGATCTCGATATAACTTTTTCCAACATCATCCCTTCAGGTTGATCTTTATATTGATAGAATATTTTACGTTGTATCTGCTTAGTTATTCCAGTCGAGAATTATCATTTTTACTGATATCAAGAATTTAGGCAATATTAGGTTCCCGTTTCTCTCTCCAGTTTCAGGTATGAGTATTATGTATAGTATTATGTAACTATATTTGCTTGTTTAGTCTCAAAAGATGTTAATGGGATACTATAGTGCACCTGCCTCTCTCCCCCCTACCGCGCCCCAGTGAATAAAGGGTTAAAAGCCATTTATTTACTTACCTGATCCGAGTGCCGATGTCCCTCAGCGCTGGGTTGAAGCTCCTCATCCGTCCCCTGACGAACGGGTTCTAATGCACATGCTCGGCAAATGCCGTTCGCAGATTAGACCTCCCCATAGGAAAGCATCGGACCAATGCTTTCCTATGAGGAAAAATCTGACGCTGGAGGTCCTCATGTAGAGCGTGAGGATATCCAGTGTCAGATACCAGACCAAAGGTCCATCTCAATCCAGGAAGGCCTCTAGTGACTGTCTGCTAGACAGCCACTAGAGGCTGACTTAGACTGTAATGTAAACATTGCAGATTCTCTGGAACATTGCAGCACTAAGGGCAATAGGGACACTGCACCCAGACCACTTCAATGAGCTGAAGTGGTCTGGGGGCCTACAGTGTCCCTTTAATTTGAAACTTTTATCCACGAAGCATCTATATCTTCTGAATCCACAGCTAGACATCCTTAAATTTTAGAGCAAAGTCTTACAAAGTAATTCACTAAACTGAGAATTCAGAGTAACCAAACTGGAAATACAGCTGACTTCCTATTAAGCTATTTTGGCCTTAAAGGGACACTTTAGACATCCAGACCACTTCATCTCATGTCCCCTTTTTGAGAAACTGCAATAATTGCAGGGTTAAGACTGCCTCTAGTGGCTAACCATCAGACAGTCACTAGAGGTCCTTCCTGTTTGCTAGGCAACTTTTGATAGCCTAATGCTGGAACGTCCTCACACTCTGTATGAGGACATCCAGCGTCGGTAAAATCCCCATAGGAAAGCATTGAAGCAATGCTTTCCTATGTGGAAGGCTTACTGTGCTTGCAGAAGAGCATGTTCAGTACCAGCCAAGATTAAATATCCAACCTTGCCACTCACCAAAAAGTCAACATATTCATCTGTATAAGGAGCATGCTGAATTTGACCGATAGCAGTGTCGTGTGATAAGGCATTTAAATTGTATTTTGCTCTAAAAGACAAAAAAAAACAAAGGATTAAGAGGTTTACTGAAACAAAAGGAATTGCTAATACAATTAATGATAACTAGTAGCACCTAGAACCTGGGTTAAACCGAGTTATCGTAATAAGGGTGACAGGGTAATAAGGCACTCAGGAGCTGGGTTACTGTAATAAGATGTTACGGGGTAATAAGGCACTCAGGAGCCGGGTTACTGTAATAAGATGTTACAGGGTAATAAGGCACTCAGGAGCCGGGTTACTGTAATAAGATGTTACAGGGTAATAAGGCACTCAGGAGCCGGGTTACTGTAATAAGATGTTACAGGGTAATAAGGCACTCAGGAGCCGGGTTACTGTAATAAGATGTTACAGGTAATAAGGTCAGGAGGGTTAATAAGGCACTCAGGAGCCGGGTTACTGTAATAAATGTTACAGGTAATAAGGCACTCAGGAGCCGGGTTACTGTAATAAGATGTTACAGGGTAATAAGGCACTCAGGAGCCGGGTTACTGTAATAAGATGTTACAAGTAATAAGGTTAGCCGGTAATGTTACATAAGAAGGCACTCAGGAGCCGGGTTACTGTAATAAGATGTTACGGGGTAATAAGGCGCTCAGGAGCCGGGTTACTGTAATAAGATGTTACGGGGTAATAAGGCACTCAGGAGCCGGGTTACTGTAAAAGGATGTTACGGGGTAATAAGGCACTCAGGAGCCGGGTTACTGTAATAAGATGTTACAGGGTAATAAGATGCTCAGGAGCCGGGTTACTGTAATAAGATGTTACAGAGTAATAAGGCACTCAGGAGCCGGATTACTGTAATAAGATGTTACAGGGGGTAATAAGGCACTCAGGAGCCGGGTTACTGTAATAAGATGTTAGAGGGTAATAAGGCATTCAGGAGCCAGGTTACTGTAATAAGATGTTACGGGGTAATAAGATGCTCAGGAGCCGGGTTACTGTAATAAGATGTTAGAGGGTAATAAGGCATTCAGGAGCCAGCTTACTGTAATAAGATGTTACGGGGTAATAAGGCACTCAGGAGTCGGGTTACTGTAATAAGATGTTACACGGTAATAAGGCACTCAGGAGCCGGGTTACTGTAATAAGATGTCACGGGGTAATAAGGCACTCAGGAGTCGGGTTACTGTAATAAGATGTTACAGGGTAATAAGATGCTCAGGAGCTGGGTTACTGTAATAAGATGTTACGGGGTAATAAGATGCTCAGGAGCCGGGTTACTGTAATAAGATGTTACGGGGTAATAAGGCGCTCAGGAGCCGGGTTACTGTAATAAGATGTTCAGGAGTCAGGTTACTGTAATAAGATGTTACAGGGTAATAAGGCACTCAGGAGCCAGGTTACTGTAATAAGATGCTACAGGGTAATAAGGCACTCAGGAGCCGGGTTACTGTAATAAGATGCCACAGGGTAATAAGGCACTCAGGAGCCGGGTTACTGTAATAAGATGTTACAGGGTAATAAGGCACTCAGGAGCCGGGTTACTGTAATAAGATGTTACAGGGTAATAAGGCACTCAGGAGCCAGGTTACTGTAATAAGATGTTACAGGGTAATAAGGCACTCAGGAGCCGGGTTACTGTAATAGGATGTTACAGGGTAATAAGGCACTCAGGAGCCGGGTTACTGCAATAAGAAGTTAAGGCATTCCAGAGCTGGGTTTCTTTAAATGGAATAGTGTCAGTATGAAACAAACATGTTAGGATACAGTTATCCTGTTATAAGATGTTACAGGGTCAGTGGTGTGAAAGGGGATTTGAGGTCTGTTATGCACTCTTCCCTCCCTCTCTTTTGGATCACTGCAGGGGAGTAAACAGACTTGTGTAACAAGGAGGAGAACAGAATGTACTTTGACAAAAGCTATTAATAGATTTCTCAGCGACAGGAGCGATTCTGGTGTGAGAGAGCATGAGCGAGAGGAGAGGGAGAGGAGAGGCGGAGAGACAGATGATAAACTGGAAAGGAGAGAAATATGGAAACAATGTTATAAAGTATATGTGAAGTTATACAGAGTAATAGGAGGAGTTATAGGGAGAGGTTATATGGAGTAATAGGAGGAGTTATAGGGAGAGGTTATATGGAGTAATAGGAGGAGTTATAGAGAGAGGTTATATGGAGTAATAGGAGGAGTTATAGGGAGAGGTTATATGGAGTAATAGGAAGAGTTATAGGGAGAGGTTATATGGAGTAATATGAGGAGATATAGGGAGAGGTTATATGGAGTAATAGGAGGAGTTATAGAGAGAGGTTATATGGAGTAATAGGAGGAGTTATAGGGAGAGGTTATATGGAGTAATAGGAGGAGTTATAGGGAGAGGTTATTATGAGCAATAGGAGGAGTTATAGGGAGAGGTTATATGGAGTAATAGGAGGAGTTATAGGGAGAGGTTATATGGAGTAATAGGAGGAGTTATAGGGAGAGGTTATTTTGAGCAATAGGAGGAGTTATAGAGAGAGGTTATATGGAGTAATAGGAGGAGTTACAGGGAGAGGTTATATGGAGCAATAGGAGGAGTTATAGGAAAAGGTTATATGGAGTAATAGGGAGAGGTTATATGGAGTAAAAGGAGTAGTTACAGGGAGAAGGTTTGTGAAGTAATAGGGAGAGGTTATATATATTTATTCTGTGAGGTTTTGATAAAAATTGAAGGTGTTATTTGAAAGGTTATATAGGGTTACGGGAGTAATTGAGAGCATTTATAATAGTTATTTCCCCCTCTGTTCTATGTCCCCTTCCTTCTCGTTCAGTGAGTAACCCAGCCCCTCCCAGCCCCCCTGTTCATTTATCAAACAGTCTGCCCTTAATGTCCTGGTTTTCTTAGAAAAACACATGCAAAGCTATAGGGAGGGGCATGGGGTATGTAAGGACACAGCATATGGTGACAGCAGACCTTTTATATTCCTACTAATCCCTCCCAAGTTAGAGACCTGCTAAACATCTCTCAATTAATTCCATTCTTCCTAATAGACTGAAACTTTCATTAACCCTTCTTCTGCAAAGTATTGACCTGTTCATCTAGGTCCTTAAAAAAGCTTGTATCTGGCTTTAACCATTTATTACCACATATCTATAGCAGTTTGCATTATTAACAATTGTGGAAAATCAGGACGTGAACACATTTCCTGCCATTATTGCGCATAGCAAAACTCATCAATTTGTACAGCCTGGGAATGGAAGATGAACATGAAGATTAAAGGGTTACTAGAAATGTTTAGTGAGAATAACCCTTATTGGCATGCCCCAACCCCCCCAAAAAACCTACAGCCTCTTCTAGTGATATCACTCCCCTCAATGCAGGAGGAGGAACATACCCATAGGAGGATTATGGCGGCACGGCGGCTTATCGCCATTGGTTTACTGACGCCATTATGCTATGCATGCTGACAACAGTTGCCTAATATGCACAGATTTAACACTCACTACTGGCTTGTTTACATTACGTGCCTGCCTGCAGGGCTCCTATCATAAATATTAATGCACCCCTACACAGCCCCTACCTCTTAAGTCCGCTAAAGGGCCCGCCCCCTGAATCCACCCAAGATGGAATTTACGTATAAGGTGCCTGAGGCGCCTCCTGCTCCCCCGCCACCGAAAAAACAAATACAACGTCGATACACTGAGTTTGATGACTTTATTAACTGGGCGTTGCAGGCATAAAACTGTTTAAAAAAACCATATATTGATATTTGATAACTGCAGACAGTATGTGTAAAGTTCTGCCTGTATTGTGTTTAAATCTGTAAGTATAGTGTGTGTATGCAAGTGTATAAATGCATACAGGGTCAAAGATAATATCCTTATTATTATTATTATTGGTATTTATATAGCACCAACTAATTCCACAGCACTTTACAATATTACGAAAGGGGGGAAATTTACAATAAATGAGACAATTACACAGTGACACAGGAACAATAGGTAGATGAGGGCCCTGTTCAAACGAGCTTACAGTCTAGAGCAGCGGTTCTCAAACTCTGACATGCACACAGGGATGCCGCGGAATGTTTCTCCGGTGCTATGATTATAGCACTGGGGAAACATTATTACTGAACAGGGCCCCGGTCGTGCCCCTGTAATGTCGGCCGGCTGGGAGGAAGGGACAACCTGTCACTTCCTCCCAGCATCCTGCAGGTAGACAGCCCGGGAGGGAGAGGAGGCAGCCACAGCGTGAGGGGAGAGGAGCATGAAGAGCTCCAGACCCCTCACTCTCACAGCAGCAGGACTCCAAGCTACCCTCCTGGCACATAAGGTAAGCAGGAGGGAACAGGAGGAGGGCTGGAGATATATAAAATATATAAAATCCATGTGTGAGTATGAGTGTGTGTATGTGTCTGAGTGTATGTGTGAGTATCTGTATGAGTGTGTGTATGTGTATGAGTGTGTGGATGAGTGTGTGTGTGTGTATGAGTTTGAGTGTGTGTGTGAGTATGAGTGTTTGTATGTATGAGTGTGTGTATGTGAGTGAGTGTGTGTGTGTCAGGGTGTGCATCTGTGTGTGTGAATATATGTCAGTGTGCTTCTGTGTCTGCTCACTCATCTGTGTATGTGTATTTGTGTGTCAGGGTGTATGTTTTTATGTCAGTGTGTGTATCTATGTCATGGTGTGTGTATCAGTGTTTGTGTGTGTCGGGGTGCATGTGTGTATGACGGTGTGTATCTATGTGTCTATGTATCAGTGTCTATATGAATTTGTGTGTATGTGTCAGTGTATTTATATGTATCTATGTGTTAATGTGCATGAATATCTGTGTAAGTATGTATATGTGTGTATATATGTGGTAGTGTATGTGCATACATCCAAGCAGTCAAACACCAGCACAACATGCAAGCACACCCCTGCAATCTAACACAAATATTACATACACACACCCCTGCATTAAAAAAAATATATATATACAAACACACCCCTTCACTCAAACACAAATACTTCACACAAAGGAAAATTCGCATTTTAAAGTGAACATTACATTCAGGCACACCCCTGCAATCAAACTCAAACATTACATACAAACACACCCCTGTATTAAAACACAATAACTATATACAGGCACCCCTTCAAACACCAACACTGTACATTACACTATAGCGCCAGTAAATGCTGCAGCGCTGTACAGATATACAACCTAGAAATTTTGACTTGGCTGCCTTGGGAAAAATACTGAGGGCGCCTTGAACCTAAAAGGTTTGGGAACCGCTGGTCTAGATGATAAAAAGTGATTTTGGAAAAGGAAGGTTTAAAGTGAGAGGGGTTAATGTCAGAGTTAGTTCACATAAAGTGTATAGTGTTAAGAGGATTAAAAACTTGAAAGGGGTTATATTTATGGCATAACAAGTGTTTATGTTCAGATTTAGTATTTGGGTACATTGGGTGTTTCGTTTTTAAGAGCAGGTTTGAGATTTACGCTTTGAGTGCTTAAATGTGGGACTAAGGCAAGGGTTTGTTTAGGTTTTGGAAGAAATTAAATTTAAAGTTAGGGAAAAATGACATTTAGGGCATGTGGAGTTTGAAGAGTTTTGTCTATATATTCACCTTCCTATCCTTCTGAAGTCCTGTCAGCCTCCTCCTCTGTTTTTTGAGCAGCAGGAGCTGTTATACAATGTGCATCACTCAGACTTTCTCCTACTCCTCCCACAAGGCATTTCCTGTATGAGAGGCTGTTAGTGGGCAAATGGGAAGTGATCCCTTCCACTTCCTGTCCAGCCTCACACAGATACTGGAGGAGCTGGGACAACGTTGAGTTTTACACGCTCTATAACTGTTCCTGCAAATTTCCTATTATGGCTGGCTGGACTACAGAAGACATTGGCCAAGGCTCCTGGTACCTCCACCAGCCCACTTGAGATCAGTAAAAGCACATTATAAGTGCGGAACACTGTCAGCTCCCACAGGGCAGGTGCTTACTCTGCGTAATGGGATATCCGAACTTGGCGTAGGTTAAGTCTGAGAGTCTCCCACTTCCCCACCGCCGCTATACAAGCTTTTGATAATGCAGGGAGCGAGTTATTTAAATTTTTTTATTTTTTTATTTATTTAAGAATTTTTATAAGAAAATGTATTATAGTATATAATATTGACAACAGATCACACCTTGAGGATGTTGATTAAAGAAAGACAGGGCACCATGACACATGATGTAAGATTCGAACAGGCTCCAAATTACATAATCATGTATTCATGGCTTAATAAGTTCTTTAGAACGTTACAGTAGCTGTCTAAAATTAGAAAGCATTGTCTCTTCATCTATATTTTCACCAACATGTCAGTACTACATCTCAGTTTTAAACAGATATTGTTAATTTTTATTTGTTCCCCATTAGCTGTTTGGACTGTGCACGGTGAAAGTGTAAAATTCTAAAGAGATTTTTTTGTATATCCTCTATCCACGTAGTCAGATGCGTCCCTGGTCGTCATGTTAATATGTAAGTGAGAATGTTGTCAAAATAAAACTTTAACCTTAAAATTAAAGTATAGAGTAAGGCAACATTGTCTCTAGGGGAAGCTTGTTGGTGGATCAAGTGCATAGCGGTTTCTAAGTAGTCCCTGGAAGGGATCATGTTTTAGATGTCACCCACCATATCCATTGTTATTGTATGGTTGAAGGGTAAGGGCAGAGGGAAGGGTAAAGGGTGATTAACTATTTACAATTTCCCAGATCGAAGGGTGCATTTAGTAGTGCTCAAATAAAGGCATGAAGAGGTTGTCAGTGAAGAAAGCATTTCGAAGGTCCTGGCACGCATGTCTCGGCGCCCCCTAAAAGAAATGGAAGGAAAAAAAAATAGAAATAGAAGAAGAGAAAGAAAAATAAACAGTGAACGGGAAAGAAAGAATTATAATAATGATAGGAGGAAGGGTGAGAAAAAGGGCAAGGGGAGGCATACTCTATCAACCACATCTCCCCTTTTCATAGGTCATTTATTATTGCAGTTTTGTTAAATGTGTTTGTGAGGTTAGAGACCGCATACAATAAACTTTGCTGATATCAGACAAAGTGAGACAGAAAGGGGTGTTTTATAAACCCTTTAACATTTAACCCTTTATAGGGCTTCTACACATTCAATATTGTATGTGCAGAAGCCCTATAAAGGGTTAAATGTTAAAGGGTTTATAAAATACCCTTCCTGTCTTATTGGAGACTCTTGGCTGATATCAGCGTATCTAATGGCTAGTGTAGGAACTCACCTATTGAGGCTTGCCTTGACGTGGCTGGTGAGCTTACATATTCAAATGGCCATTTAGAATAGAACTAAAGAGCCTCCATTTTGTTCAAATGCACATGGGGATCTAGGCCAGAGCGCAGGTAACGTTTTTCTTTGTTTTTACTATGTATTTTAAGCTGTTGGATACTAAGCCACTGCTGCTGTAAGCGCGGTGCTTTATCTTTGTGTCTGTCTTGGTAAAGTATCTGTTGCTTCTTGCTTGGATGTTGGGGTAGTTCCCTAATAGGTATTGACTCAGTATTCCGGGTTCACAAAGTTGCAACAGCCTCTGTGGAGTCCAAAAGATATTATTATTTGGTGTTCTACCATTCTCTATGCACGCAGAGCGACATCAGTTCGCACTCCTTACTAGGTGCAGTTGCTGCAAGTCTCCCCTGCCACCACATCCCAAAGGCGTTCTACTGAATTGGATCCGGTGATTGTAGAGGCCATTGGAGTACACTGAACTCATTACTTATTTCATGGTACTAGCTGGAGATGATGTGGCACATTGACCTGCTGGAAGTAGTCATTAGAAGATGGGTGGGCTCTGGCTGTAGAGGGATGCACATGGCCTTAGCTGGGCTATGGCATACAAGCAATGCTCATATATTATTAAAGAACTCAATATCTACCAAGTAAATGATCCCACTTCAATACACCACCACCATCCTGACCCACTGACACAGGGCAGAATGGATGCTTACATTCTTGTTGTGTGAAAGCAAAATTCCAGTCCTACAATTTTTATGCAACAGAAGCAGAACTCAAGATTCATCAGACCAGGCAATTTATTTTCAACCTTCTGCTGCCCAGTTTTGGTGCCCCTGTGCCGACCGTAGACTCAGTTTCCAGTCCGTAGCTGACAGTAGTTCCTGGCGTGGGCCTTTTCTGCTTTGGCCCAACCATGTCAATGTTTGATGTGTTGTGCATTTAGAGATGCTTTTTCTGCATTGTTGCAACACGTGGTTTCTTCAATTGCGCATACCTTCCTTTTGACTTTTGACTTTTTTTTTAATTGTCGCTCACGGGATGTTTTTTTTGTTTTTCCCACCATGTTGTGCAAACTTAAGAAACAGTTGTGCAAGAAAAATTCAGGAGCTCAGCAGTTTCTGAATTACTCAAACCACCGGCATCAACAATCATTTTAGGTTCAAAGTCACTTAGAATGCTCTTCTTTCAGATCTTTAGTTTGAACAACCGCTGAACGTCTCGGCCATGTCCGCTTGTATGTATGCCTTGCGCTGACACCTTATTGGCTGGTTAGATATTTGCATTATAGAACACATCTACAGACGTACCTTGCAATGTGGCCTCTGAGTGTATGTAAAGGTCTCATTACCATTGTTTGACAAAGCAAAGCAGAATACTCAGATGGTGTATGGGACATTTGTCAAGATAAATTAACTAATTCAGCAAATTTTAATGGAAATATTGCATAGAATTATCATGTTCCTAGCCATTAGTAAGAGCTTTTCTACCTGGGTAAATGTTTATGGGGCAGAAGGCTGTGATAGACAAAGTCTATGGTTTTAAGGGTTACTCCAAAATCCATGACCTTATCTGCTTGAAACTTTGCACATTTAGAGATATTTGTAATTTTGTGCCGGGGGCTAGCTTCACACCTGTCGTACGTACTCTGTTCCAGGCTGACAAATGTGAATTCTGTGCAAAAGTAACGACAGGTATAATTACCTTGTTCACATTGAGCAGGCATCTCTGGGAGCCTGCCTGCAACATGAAACCCTTTGAACTAACATTGCTCCATATTTAAATATTTTTCATCCCCCCCTAACGCTAGCCCTGTATCAATATATCTCTCCCTAATCCTGCCTCCTTCCATAATACCATCCCCATCACTATGTCCCTCCCTAAACCTGCCACCATATATTATAGTATTTTTTCTCTTCTCTCTCCCCTCGCCCACCTCCCATCCACCTCCTCCCCGGTAGTCCACACATCCCTCTCTCGTGATTGGACAAAGGATCCATATCCGATGAAGTGCAAGGTCAACAGAGGAGGCCTAGAACGG
>OW240914.1:33338966-33385272 GCA_933207985.1 Pelobates cultripes
ATCAGGAACAAAGTTGACCCGGCACTGGATTTAAGGTAGGTTTTAGCTATATTAAATCATTTGTAAACCAAACAATAAGGGGAAAGAGGAGGATTACTAACAAGTGCTACAAAACAAAGCAAGTTGAATGTATAAATAATTGGAGTAACCCTTTAAGGTAAACATGGACGTAATGATGTGTCCATGATTCTTTAACATTCTGAAGTCTGGCAAAGCATGATGGCATCATGACGACCTATTTTTGTCCCCAGGTTAAGGTTATGAATACAGGATCCCAGCTATTCTGTAATGTTACATATTTCACAATAGCAACCTGGCTGCAGCTGCCTTATCTAGGCTGTCCTCAAATGTAGGCCATCATAACGTGTATTAATGACAATTACCTCAATGCAGCTAAATATTGACACATATTATTCTAGTACACCAAGATATGTTTCATTAGCACTCAACACAAGGAGTTAGTTTGTGGAACAGATAAAGATATGACCCTAGGCAGCCAACAAACATGATCTGTGACCTTTCACCTTATGCTGGATTACAATACAGTATTCACTTAGCAGGAGCGTACGGAACAAGAAAACAAGAAATGCAAGATAACATTTAAATAACGGGAGGCTTTTAGTACAACTCCAATGGCCGTTGAAGTGCAAGCTCATCTGCCCAGTCAAGGCAAATAACGGATATACGCTGGCAGAATACGAGAGCTCCTCAAAAGCTGTAAGCACACTGTTTGTATGCATGCGTGTCTCTGCAGAGTGTTACTCCAAGCACCATGACCACTTCAGTGACTAGAAGTGTTCATGGTAACCAGAACAAAATGTCCTATTTACTATAAATAAATACTGTGCATATTGGATGTCTGACCTCAGCACATACTGCATGCCAGAGTCAGGCGTCCAACAGAGGCAGGGCCTCCCTCCGTGCCCCATGCTTTCTCTCTATAGCCTAAAATTCACAATTTCCTGGTCACCGAGCCACAATTCTCAGCTCAGTAAATCACACTTTATATGCTTGTGGATTTCTCTATTATGATTGTAACAGTTTTTTGTTTGTTTGTTTTTTCCTTGTGGCTCGTAAGATTTATTTTTGATGATGATAGTTTATGTCTCATTAAATTTGCATTTGATAGGGTTTCTGCTGAGTTTAAGGTTAGCAGAGCATTCCTAAGTATAACTGCACATTCAATATGAGTCAGCACACGGCATGACTCTGGATGACTCTGTTAGATAATTTCTTGCATACCTACCGTGGTGGCAGAGGTCTTTCAGGGTCAAGTGGGTGTTGGGACATTCGGCAGGGTAACTTTATGTTTCCAGACATGGTAAATGTGACAGAATTTATCTAATTCTTTATTTGTTATATATGCAAACTTATTAAAACTAAATTAGTTCAAACGTATTCAAAGTAAATGTATTCATCATTAATGTGTCAGTATAGGCACCATACACTTTGCAGCCTACTGTAGTGGTTACGGTTTCTGCATTCCATTAGTACTAACTCATGTTGCTTGGTCCACTCTCGACCAATGAATTCCATCGAAAGACGGGCAAGAATTGATATCAGAAAAGTGGGAAGGACCCTGGTAAGTGTCAGATGCAAGTAAATGGTTGGACTCTTACCTGTGTACACCGTATGAGGACTCCTTAGGGTTATAGTGCTTAGAATAGCTCTTTAAATTACTTAGCACTAAAAACCTTAACTCTTGCCAGGTTTGGAGTGGGAACTTTTGGGTGCCCCTTGCCAAGAGTTTAAGAGGAGTGATGGCTGTGGGAGTTTGAAGCTTGCTCTATTTTACCATTGTATAGGAGGGCTGTGATGTTAGTCACCATCACTAGGAACATATATCTGACACTTCATGTAGGTCCCTGGATGATTCTTATGTTTAAGTCACCCTGTGTCCATTATAGGTGCAGGATCTATAACGTAATGTTATTTTGGGAATGTCTTGTGCAATCCAGTGTCTGGCTGTGGAGCCTGTTCAGTGCCACCTATTGATTGTAGATGACTCTGCAACAGTTATGTGCACTACCTAAATAGCAAGGCTTGTTAATATGCATATTAAGGTAGATTTGCATATTTGAGTTCATGAAGGCTTGGGACACATTACTTGTCAGTGTTTGTATTATAAGTTTTTTTGTTAGATGAGTGCCTGTATAATTCCCCATTTGATTCTGTTATATGTGTTGGATGTAGTGTGTCTCCATAAGTTTAATGTGAAGTGAAGAGGGGCTAGTCAGGAGATTCCAGTAGCAGAGTTTTCTGAGCTGGTAGCTGCATGATGCCCTAATCCTGAGGAGCTGCAAGTGCTTTTGTAAAGGCAGTCATTGGAGGCAGACGTGTTGGTAGTGCTGCCATTAGAAATCTTGGGGCCCACCCCCCGAGTCTGCCCACATGGCTGGCTCCTGAACCCACACACAGTGCCCACCCTTAAGACCGTCCACAAGAAACACTTCCTCCCAGCCAGTTAATACCACAGGGGCCGAGGTGGGCTGTTAAATGGTCCAGGTGCCTGACCAGTCCTCTGTATCAGTACCCACCTGATGGGTCTCCACAGCGTGTGTCTGCACCGGCGGTAGTTCCACCGCTATATTGAAAATGTGGGGCCTGGGCTCCCAGGACTGCCAGGCCTGTGACAACCGTGACGGACCTCCATCACAAGGGTTTATAAATGGAAGTGGATTTTGTAAGGACAATTCTTGATGGTATCTGTGGGGGGTTCTCAGCACCTGATATTTAGAGATAAAATACTAAGCCTAACAGCAAGGTAGCAGAGGGCCTAGCTGTAGCTCAAGGGGGCTATGAGGAATGCAGAGTGGGCCATCCCATGGTTTAGTGCATATTAAACATAATAATGCCAGACATACACATTGATTCCTAAAAATACAAGGTATAGCAAACTGTGCAGGTGTGGACCCATAGATTAAGGAACCTAAACTCACTGCAGAGTGCAGGTGATGTATTATTACTGACTTCTGGGACCCTCCACCTACACTTTCTAACAAAAGTGATGTTTTGCAAAGTGTATTTTTTTTCTCACCCGGACAAAGTTTTAATATAGCCACAATACCCGCCACCTGTTAAGTCTAGCAATAACGCCATTTCCCAGTAAAAAAAACAAAATTACTTGTGTCTCTTGCCCCCAGTGCCCAAGTGAATTCTATCCAACGACACCCTGGACCTGGGAGATCTCCTTTAGAAACCCAAGTGCCTTAAGAAAGTAACCTTGACTACTAATAGAAAACATAACATTAAGCATGACATTGTTGTGAAGTGGACTCTCGAACGTGCGATCTACACACTGTGTGATTGATGTTGTGTGTTTACTGCTCAAAAAGCAGTCTGTATTAATATTTTGTTTCCCCAACAAACCTGTATATCTTACCTCCACTTTATCATCATCTATCTGGTGTTTGTGAAGATTTGTGCAATTTATTTGTTTCAGTTAGTAGCGCTGGAAGTGCTTGTGGGTGTTTTAACTTTGGGAAGGGACAAACTCTGCGGCGAAATAGGTCTGGATACCAAACCAGGGACCAGTCCTTCTGCACCCTCTTAAACGATCACCAGACCCCATGGGATAATTTTGGCCTAAGCTAGCTGGAGTGTGTAATTCAATATATTTTGGTCTCAAAGCTCCGGGGGGATTAGCACAGTATAAAAATTCTTAACGTAAGCTGCTGGGTCCTCAACCTTTATTTTATCCTAAAAATTATTGGGATTTCAGAAGAGTTGCATTACTGGATTCCTGGATCACTTTGTGCATGGACAAATAAAGTTTTCAACATACTGAAGAAGTGTCTGTGTAATAAAATTAAACAATCAAAACTATCCAAATAAATACAGAGTAAGTTTATAGCACTGTTGTCGTTTTATGATGAAACGACTGTGACTTTCCTATAATTACATCTCCATATGTAGCAAGTGTAAAACATACAGAAAGAGGTAGGCAATAATATATAAGCATAAAAAAAATCCATGTAAATGTTTATTTTTATATGATATTTTTTTTTATCGCCTACATTTTTCTTCATATAATAGTTTCTGTTATCTAACAGTTATGTATAAATTGTAGCCAGTTTTTTTTTTAAAGCATGTATTGTGTTTTGTACAGGGAACAATTTGCCCTCCATTTTGTGCGAAGTCATACGTTATTGTTCATTATAAGCACCACAGTCAGAGTAATATCATAATTAATAATCCAGTTCTTCCAGCCTATCGGGATTAACCACTTCTTACTAGCGACTTGTTCCTAGAGCCACACCTAAGGGGAGCAGTCACTGACACAGACCCACCCGACGGCATATTCACATAACATTGCTTCATTTGGCACGGTGAAGTATACATTTCTTCCTTGTTATAAAATAGGCATTTACACAAGTTACACAACATTATTAATGCTCGAGTGTACATTAAGGCGTGGGTCTTTTACCTTGCAAAGTGAACGTTTGTCTCGAATTGCTAAATTAAATTAAAATGCATCATAAGGTGCGGACCCCTAAAATTAAATTTGCTATCTGGGAGAAGGGGGTTGGCGGTTAATGTAGACCACCGTACTGCTCAGGGTATTCACAAACGCCATAAACTCACAAAACGTTGTTGTTACTGGTGTAAGGTCAGGTGATGACCTTAAATCCACTTACGGAGCACAGGTGATTACTGTTTACAGAGTTGTCGTTACTGGTGTAGAAGTCTGGTGTAACGTCAGGTGATGACCTTATATCCACTTACTGAGCACAGGTGATTACTGTATTAATGTCAATATATTCTGAACCATCATTTTTAATTGCATGGTGCCCAACCTTATAAATAAATACTTGACCTAGTTTCATGGCATCAGAGGTGCTTTAAGGTGACTCTGTTGTGTGTTGTTCTTTCTTTCAGTATTCCTTTCCTTCTTAGCCTTCTATCTTAATCATTGATGTCACTGTCCTCTCATCCACTTGTCTTTATTTATATTTATTATATTTTCTTTCTTGTGCTGGGTCTTAAAACCTGGGTGCCCCCATTTTGTTCTCCTCTGTCCGTGATGTCTACAGTGTGGGTTGGGCATTTCTTTTGACTGATGGATTGTGGGTAAATTAGCTTAGCAGCTGAAATGTGAATTTTGTTTAGAGGACAATTGTCACCTCAAAAATATTTCTATATAATAATAATTTTAAAGGAAATATATATATACACTGAACAAAATTATAAATGCAACACTTTTGTTTTAGCCCTCAATTTTCATGATCTGAACTCAAAGACTTTTTCTATGTACACAAAAGGCCTATTTTTCTCAAATATTGTTCACAAATCTGTCTAAATCTGTGTTAGGAGCACTTCTCCTTTGCCGAGATTCATCCACCTCACAGGTGTGGCATATCAAGATGCTGATTAGAAAGCATGATTATTGTACAGGTGTGCCTTAGGCTGGCCACAATAAAAGGCCACTCTAAAATGTGAAGTTTTATCATACAGCGCAATGCCACAGATGTCGCAAGTTTTAAGGGAGCATGCAATTGGCATGCTGACTGCAGGAATGTCCACCAGAGCTGTTACCCGTGAATTGAATGTTCATTTTTCCATAAGCCGCTTCCAAAGGTGTTTCAGAGAATTTGGCAGTACATCCAACTGGCCTCACAACCGCAGACCACGTGTAACCACAGCTGCACAGGACCTCCACATCCAGCATCTTCACCTCCAACATTGTCTGAAACCAGCCACCTGGATGGCTACTGCAACAATCGGTTTGCATTACCAAATAATTTCTGCACAAACTGTCAGAAACTGTCTCAGGGAAGCTCATCTGCATGCTCATCGTCCTCATCGGGGTCTCGACCTGACTGCAGTTCGTCGTCGTAACTGACTTGAGTGGGCAAATGCTCACATTCGATGGCGTCTGGTACTTTAGAGAGGTGTTCTCATCACGGATGAATCCCGGTTTTCACTGTACAGGGCAGATGGCAGACAGTGTGTATGGCGTTGTGTGGGTGAGTGGTTTGCTGATGTTATGGTATGGGCAGGCGTATGTTATGGACATGAACACAGGTGCATTTTATTGATGGCATTTTGAATGCACAGAGATACCGTGACGAGATCCTGAGGCCCATTGTTGTGCCATTCATCCACGATCATTACCTCATGTTGCAGTATGATAATGCATGGCCCCATGTTGCAAGGATATGTACACAATTCCTGGAAGCTGAAAACATCCCAATTCTTGCATGGCCAGCATACTCACCGGACATGTCACCCATTGAGCATGTTTGGGATGCTCTGGATCGTGTGTTCCAGGTCCTGCCAATATCTAGCAACTTCACACAGCCATTGAAGAGGAGTGGACCAACATTCCACAGGCCACAATCAACTCTATGCGAAGGAGATGTGTTGCACTGCGTGAGGCAAATGGTGGTCACACCAGATACTGACTGGTTTTCGGATCCCCCCCCAATACAGTAAAACTGCACATTTTAGAGTGGCCTTTTATTGTGGCCAGCCTAAGGCACACCTGTGTGTTATGGTACACCCAGGTATAAGAGGGGTTAACCTTTCGAATAGAGAAGAAGCTAACGAAAGCTCCAATTAGCCTAACAGGAAACATACCAAATAATCCACGAACCAAATAGACGAACAGGAAATCCTACGAATACAAATCCCCCCAAGAACGAGACAAAGCTCCGTGTTGCGGGTCAAGCAGTGATCTGATTTAATGTGGGCTGTCTGCCCGGTATTTATGCAGGTCTTCCACCAGGTGGACACTCCCCTAGGGGACTTGGTGAAAGACTGTGACAAGAATAGTAAAATTACCAATCACGGACAGGTACAGTTAAACATTCCCACAATGCATTATGATCCCTCCATTTTAGGCATGACAATAAAATTACACAAAAATATATAACTTGTAAACTACTGAATGCACATTTAACGTATCCCCAGATAGCTTAGATCTGAGCGCACATTACTACTGAATGGCGCTCCGATCACATACATACATTTCAATCACCATGCTATCCAGGAAAAGTCCATTTGTGCAGACAAAGTAACGAACGGGCCGGCGTTCATATGCTGAATGATCAGACGGAGGGAGGTCGGCAGCTTCAGTGGTGTTTGTGAGAAATAGTGTCCGTTTTTAGTTCCATGAAATCGTTCACGAACACCGCTAGGCACTTGTATGTCCAAGATGGCCACCGCCTCGTGGTCGACATACGAACGACGACCGCCCAGTCAGCATTCGACAGTTAGGAAGTGTCTGCGGTTAACCACAACATTCTAATGGGGCCAAGAGGTTAACCAGCAGCACACTTCCATGCTGAGTGGCCGGCCGTTCGGCAGTTCATTCAGGAAAAGGGTAAATAAACGAAACGGCTGTACGGACAGTCAATTAGACGAACAAACAGACGAACCAAGGAGGAATAAAAGTATTTCAAAGACAGATGGGTCTGTCACACTGTGCAATAATCATGCCGTCGAATCAGCATCTTGATATGCCACAGCTGTGAGGTGGATGGATTATCTCGGCAAAGGAGAAGTGCTCACTAACACAGATTTAGACAGATTTGTGAACTATATTTGAGAGAAATAGGCCTGTTGTGTACATAGAAAAAGTCTTAGATCCTTGAGTTCAGCTCATGAAAAATGGGGGCAAAAGTGTTGCGTTTATAAGTTTGTTCAGTGTATATATATATATATATATATATATTTGAAATGATGTGTATGTTAATAAAATGACAGAAACTCAACACCCTGCCATTAATATGTGACAGGATCCTTTGGCCATATACACCCACCTTGTTTCATAAATATTTGCCAAGTGGCCCATTTTTGCTGGGATAGAGGTTTAGGCTCCTGTCCCGGCAAAAATCGCGTTAAGCCCACCACTATATCACAGTACCCCAATAATCGGTGGGTCCTACACTAATTTTAACATTGGCTTTAATGGGGTGCTGCTGTAAAACTAAAATATATACAAAATACAGATTTAGGAACCGAGCAAACACACAAAAAAGACCAGGTTCATTTTTGGATCAAGCACATTCATTATAGGCGCCGTTTAAGAGGTGACCACAGGAAAACATACATTTGAGGAGAGTCTGTGGAGGAAGTACAGCTAGTATAGAGAACAACACAGATACTACACAGAGATAATAGAGTGCTACACTGACTATATGGGCTTGTATACTGTAAACAAAGACAGCAGAGGGCTGCACCCAGTAAAAACAGTTGTACATAAATGAAACAGCACTAAAAAACGTTCAAATAGCAATACACTGAGAGAATGCACAGACCAGTCCCTGTACATTATTTTATGTAGATTTTATGAAGTATAAATGTTAAAAGTATATATTTAATAGTATGTGTATATGTGTAAATTTTAGTGGGTGAGTGTATGTGCAAGAGTGTGTGTGAGCGTTTATATGTGTAACTGTATTTGTATGTGTATATATCAATGTGTATCTGTGAGTGTATGTGTGTGTCTGTGTACAATGTGTGTATATGTCTATACATTAGTGTTTGCATCTCTGTGAGTGAGTATATGTGTAACAGTGTGTGTACATGTATATCTCTATGTATGTAAAATAGTGTGTGTGTTCATATGTTTAATAAAGTGTGCGTGTAAATATGTAACAGTGCATATATGTATATATCTGTGTATGTATAATAGTGTGTATGTATAATAGTGTGTGTATGTTTAACAGTGTGTATATATAATAGTGTGTGTGTGCGTATAATAGTGTGTATATATAATAGTGTGTGTGTATATGTATATATATGTGTATATATAATAGTGTGTATATGTGTATATGTAAGTGTGTGTGCATTTGTATATATCTGTGTGTGTGTATATATAATAGTGTGTGTGTGTGTATATGCATATATCTGTGTATATATAATAGTGTATGTGTATATGTATATATCTGTGTATATGTAAGTGTGTGTGCATTTGTATATATCTGTCTATGTATAATAGCGTGTGTGTGTATATGTATATATAATAGTGTGTGTGTAGATGCATATATCTGTGTATACTGTTGCGCTATTTGGTGCCCCATAATTTTTAATATTAAAAGAAAACAATATGGATGCTGGTAGACTGGCCTGGACATTACGTAATGCTGTCTCAACACAGGTCAAAGGAACTTTGTATTTTGTAACCTTAAAGGAACACTATAGTCACCTAAATTACTTTAGCTAAATAAAGCAGTTTTAGTGTATAGATCATTCCCCTGCAATTTCACTGCTCAATTCACTGTCATTTAGGAGTTAAATCACTTTGTTTCTGTTTATGCAGCCCTAGCCACACCTCCCCTGGCTATGATTGACAGAGCCTGCATGAAAAAAAAAAAACTGGTTTCACTTTCAAACAGATGTAATTTACCTTAAATAATTCTACATCAATCTCTAAATAGGGCTCTCTTTACAGGAAGTGTTTATGGAAGGCTGTGCAAGTCACATGCAGGGAGGTGTGACTAGGGTTCATAAACAAAGGGATTTAACTCCTAAATGGCAGAGGATTGAGCAGTGAGGCTGCAGGGGCATGTTCTATACACCAAAACTGCTTCATTAAGCTAAAGTTGTTCAGGTCCCTTTAAGAAGTAAACAGGAGGAATACTTATCTACAGTTTATTTTGTGAGCTATCTGTGTACAAGGGTAACAAGAACAATGGTTTATTACATAATGGGACTTTACAATCCGAGATACTTAAACTCACAGAGCTTCAAAGGGGTATACAAACTATGCAATTGTTTGTGCATAAACATCACAGGCAATCCAGAGTGTTTGTCAGCCATACGAACACAAAGTCTGAGGTCGCTTCCATATTTTCAGGATATTAGAACTTAAATGAATCTATTGGAATCATGCATGATATACAAATGTAAACTAAATGTGTGATTGCTACAGTAATGTCTATAACTGCATCCTTGACTGATTATGGGGTAAAAGGTAATATAGATATACTAATATAATTAGATTCTATTTTTCTTTGTAAAGATGAATGTATCAATCAGTTAATCATACAGGTTAGATGGATACAGGATATATACATATTGCATGATGAAGAGCTTCAGATCATCTTAAAAAAAGATCAAAGGAGAAAACAGAGGGCTAAGAAAGGAGGAGATTGACTGACTAAGGGCAATAGACTGAGTTACAGATCAGAGCACCCAGAGAGAAGAATCCCAAATTGAATTAATTCATCCTAGACTCTTGATGATGTATAAAGGTTTTATATTAAATAAACTGGATTATTGAATGCCCTGTGTGTCTATATTGTGAACTGATCCCTATTGATAGAACAGTTATATCTCATTCTACCTGCAGCCTGAGTCAGATATAACTTCCTTAGTCTGAACATTCTTGATTTCTTCTTTAGAAGTCGATCAGTTCAATATATATATATATATACTAAGGCTATCAGAAACCTTATATAAACGTACTGTAGTTAAACTGATGGTATATACTTAGCAGGGTTGGTTGATATTTAACTAATTAATATAATGACAATTGTATCATTAATGCAAGGGGTGTCATATGATTAATTCTGTATACTGGTATTGCTGTGAAGTTTGTAATAGCTTTTATTGTCCTTTGTTGATAAGATTATAGATGAGACAAAGTGTAATGTTGACTCGTAGGCTTGTCAAGTAAACTAATTGACTTGTTGACATAAACTCATATATAATATAGCAAATTGATTATAATTGTATTGTTTTGTTGCTTTGCATTTTATAGTGTGTATTATTAAATTTATATATATTTTAAGCAAAGTCTGTTTATTGGCCATCTGCCGTTCATAGGTGTTTATATCACCGCTTAAAACAAAGAACTACAGGTCCCTGAAGGCTCTATGTGTGTGTGAATATCATCAGATATTATTAAATCTATATTCTATACATATAAAACCTTAGATTACCCAACAATACATATGTTTAATAGGGTGCGTGTGTGTGTGTATATATATCCATGAGTGTGTGTATATGTTTAATATGGTGTTTGTGTATTTGTATATGTATATGTGTAACAGTGTGTATATGTATATATATCTGTGTATGTATCGATTAGGGTGTCTATATGTGTAATAGTGTGTATGTATGTATGTTAGTGTGTGACAGTTTGCTCTCTACATTTAAAAAGAAAGGTAGTCAGTTTCGTATATAAATATAATAATGTCATGCAGTCAGTATTTCAGATTTTTTTCATATTGTTGTTTTGCCAAAAAAATTGTGTTAATATAAAAATAACAGAGCTCTAAATAACCAACATATGAAATAAAAATAAAAAATTGCACCAAATATTTGTCAAAAATTAGCTGTAAAAACTGTACAAGTTGATTATTCGGCCCCCAACTGTCCCTGGGATTTTAAATTTTTTTTAATGCAACTATTAACCAGACAGTGCATGAAAACCGACAGTGTATATGATCTTCCCTGCTTCTGTGCTTCCCCATGGAAGACCTGGATGTGGTGGAACCTATTTCTGTCTTATACGAATCATGAGAACCAACCTGTGTTTATATATAATTAACATATTTTTGCTATGAAGTTATACATTCTTGTTTTGTGAGTCGTGCACCATTTATATAATTTTTTTCATTGGTATCTCCAGTGTCATGGTACATCCCAAGATATCGAGTCCTTGCCTTGGCACTCGGTGTTCATCAATTCTGGTTATAAATGTGAAAAAAAAATTTTTTTAAAAAGTGAAAGACAAAAATGTTTGGAGGTAGTGTACAAATGAGAGGATACTGGGAGAAAAAGTAAAGTACTAAAAGTTTCTACAATAGATGTAGAAGTCTAAAGTACACTTGAGAAACTAGAAAAATAGAAAACAAAAAAGAATGTATTCATTAAATGTAAAAATTGCAAAAAATAGCAATCACCCAAAGTGCTACACACTAAATAAATAGTGGAAACCTAAAATGAATGGGATAACATAAATGCGGAGCTCGATAACTCGAAGTGAGAAGACCCTGAAGTCACACGGTATAGAAATCATTAGTGATTTCCCGAACGGTTCGCCGCGGACTCCAGTCAGCAGACCCATTCCAGCCAATCAGCAGCAGACCCTCCCTCTCAGACCCTCCCACCTCCTGGACAGCATCCATTGTGAAGCTGCATTCTTAGTGAGCTGTCCAGGAGGTGGGAGGGTCTGGGCGGGAGGGTCTGCTGCTGATTGGCTGGAATGTGTCTGCTGACTGGAGTCCGTGGCGAACCGTTCACGGCGAACTGCGGCGAACCGTTCGGCGAACCGTTCGGGACATCACTATAAATCATGAGAAAAAGCACACGTCTGTGCTAGCCGGGAGATTGTATCTGATAAATACCTAATAATATCGGGGGAGTATAGAATTGATTCTAATTAGTGGAGCAATATAGGATGTAGAGCATATAAATCCTATATGTTGCATATGTGGGATACAAGTAATAGTAAATAGTAGAAATAATGCTTATTTCTACTATTTACTATTACTTGTATCCCACATATGCAACATATAGGATTTATATGCTCTACATCCTATATTGAGTCTCTGTCTGGCAAAAATTGCAGTGCAGGTACCTTCTGCCTCCCATACAAGGTCCAGCACCTAACTCACATGCGCAGCCTCTGCAAGGTACCCGCGTCCGAAGAGTGGTTACAGGTCCTGTAGCAGTTTGTAGTGGACCGCACCGGCTATGCCTGAGATAAGGGCTCACAGTCGCCTTCCAAAGCTGGGCATATTCAAGCCGGGATGAAGGTCGTCCAGGGTGGTTGAGGCGCGACAGGGACCGTGGCATGTTGCACAACCTCTGAACTACCTTCAAGGGACACTATAGTCACCTGAACAACTTTAGCTTAATGAAGCAGTTTTGGTGTGTAGAACATGCCCCTGCAGCCTCACTGCTCAATCCTCTGCCATTTAGGAGTTAAATCCCTTTGTTTATGAGTCACACTTCCCTGCATGTGACTTGCACAGCCTTCCATAAACACTTCCTGTAAAGAGAGCCCTATTTAGGCTTTCTTTATTGCAAGTTCCTTTTAATTAAGATTTTCTTATCCCCTGCTATGTTAACCCTGCAAGAGCCTCCTGTATGTGATTAAAGTTCAATTTAGAGATTGAGGTAGAATTATTTAAGGTAAATTACATCTGTTTGAAAGTGAAACCAGTTTTTTTTTTCATGCAGGCTCTGTCAATCATAGCCAGGGGAGGTGTGGCTAGGGCTGCATAAACAGAAACAAAGTGATTTAACTCCTAAATGACAGTGAATTGAGCAGTGAAATTGTAGGGGAATGTTCTATACACTAAAACTGCTTTATTTAGCAAAAGTAAGTTAGGTGACTATAGTGTTCCTTTAAGGAATATTGGAACTCCTGCAGACTGGCGATCTCGGACGGGCTGTGTCATACCCACAATGGGAATAGGCTAACTGCTCGGCTGAGCCACTTGATGCATGTTTCCCTAAAGCCTACAACTCCGTCATGTACCAAGATTCCTGTTACTTTATGCACATGTTCGCTATGATCGCTAATTTCCCATGTGTGACGAATATTGCACGTTTCAGTAATGCACCTGACATCCCTGGGGTGGTACACTTACGTTATCTACTCATATCTACCAAGATTGACCGTTAAATCACAGTTCATTCATGTATATTTCTTTTGTTTCATTTTTAGCTGTTTATTCATGCATGTGATGTCGGTTTTATTATTATTGTCATAAAGAGGCTGCATTGCTCAGGAGTTAACCCTCATGTATCTGTTTTGATATGTTCCTGTTTTTATATATAAATACCCACTACTGTACTAACTCCTTTTTGCTTCCCTTGTAACATGAACCTGCCTCAAAAAACACAGATTGACAACAACAACAACAAAAAGCATCAATATAGGCATTATGTTTGTTGATTTCTATATTCGGACATTTCACTTTTTATTTTTTTTAAAGTGTCTGTCATTGTTTTCTTTCAGTTTTTGTTTCCTTTGCCCCTTGAATATTAAGGATTATACTCCATTTCTTGACATTTTTCTCGCCACTTACCAAGAGGTTTATTATATTCTCTGGTAGTTGCCTGCTAGAGCTTGCAGGTTCCTCCTGTGTCTGACCGAACTTCTAAAGTAAACTTGCTGTGCTTTCTACTTTAGGATAAAACCATCATTTTCATTAGCTGTGGCTAGTGCTGCATAAGCCAAGTAATTAAAATGACCACTAAAATCACCCACGCCACTGCATCTTAATGAAGTGGTCTGGGTGCAGTGGTCCTGTCACTGTAATCCTGCAATGTAAAGAAACTTCGGTGTTTACAATTCAGGGTTAAATTCTCCTTGACAGCCACTAGAGGCACTACCACTGCACTGGCTGAGTAAAATGTGATCACGTGATGCGGAAGCCCCCATACAAAATCTCTGATTCAATGCTTTCCTGTGGTGCCTGCCGCGCATGCACATCAGGCCCCAAGTGCTTCTCTGGATTAAACATTGGCGGGGAAGGCCATGCCTTCTCCATGACATCGTGGGTGATGGAGAGGTAAGCAGCGTCGTGGAAGCCTCAGCGCTGGAAAAAGGTAAATACAATTAGTAATTGTATTATTTTTGGTAATGGTAAATGGTAAATGGTAAATTGTTTAAACAACAGGGGCGTGAAAGTTGTTTTGGTGCTTAGAGTATCCTTTTAAATGATACCTTCATGTTAGGGTAAAATAAATCAACGAAATGATGTATACCAGTGTGTACATACATGTGTGTGTACATGTACAAATATATACATAGACACAACAAAAATAAATAAAATCGCAGTACATGTACATACCCTATGTACACATCTGCACGTATTACATACCTATTTAAAGGTAAGGACATGAAAAGGTAAATATGCACTTTGGACAGATTATAGTCTAAATATAATCAGACATGGTAATCTGTGCTTTAACGAGCAGCTGGCGTCTGGGGCAGTCCTAACGTGACATCACATGATGTCTGAGATTAGAATGGACAATGACTAGGTTAAGCAAATCGTCTGAGCTTTCATTAAGGCTAAACTGGGACAGGTTTTTACTATCTATATCCATCATGATATAGATTATTGTACCCCTCCATCCTATGTTCCTGATACCAAATATACCTGTTACTGTCCATCCCAACCCCTCGTAAAACAAAACATTGTGACAATCTCGCCCATCTTGACATAGACAGATGTAGATAGATTTGTGTAACAAACACTGATTAACTCTGAAGGCAGATTGGAAACATTGTACCTTTTGTTATTACTTCCTGAACCTGTAACCCTTTGAGTTGGTGAAATGTAGTTCATGGACATCTGCAGTGCCAAGATTAGCAGTCACTATATAGCTACACGGAGATACAAAGAGATAATATATGTCAGGGTATACTAACTGCAAATACATTGATAAATGGTGAAAGATAGACAGACAGACACACACACAGATCAAAGCAGACAATCTCTGATAATTGAAACACATGCACACACACACAGAGACACACACACACAGAGAGAGAGACACACAGGGACACACACACAGAGACACACACACACACACACACACAGAGAGACACACAGACACACACACACACAGAGACACACACACACAGAGACACACAGACACACACACACACACAGAGACAGAGACGTACAGACACACACACACACACACACACAGAGACAGAGATGCATATGTAGAAACAGAGACAGATCATACTATAGCTTTGCTGACAACTGTACACAGCCAGTACAGATATAAATATACCAACATAAACAAACCCAGACAGACAGCTATTCGAAGATGCAGGATGAGGGACACACGTAGATAGAGATATGTGAACACAAACAGAAAAACAGTAACAACTGGCAGCGAAAGTAAAAGGGGACGGTATAGGAGGGGACTGGCTCCCATTTCCTTATACATGTGTCCTCAAATGCCCGTCTGGCCCAGGGCCCAGAGCCTGTTAATGTAAAACTGACAGTCTGCACGTAGCTGTCTGCACACATACAAAAACTGCTAAATAACAGCATATCACTACATCCTCTTCTATTCCACCATATCACAACACTACATCCTCTGCTATTCCACCATATCACACCACTACATCCTCTGCTATTCCACCATGTAATATCACATCACTACATCCTCTGCTATTCCACCATATCACAACACTACATCCACTGCTATTCCACCATGTAATATCACATCACTACATCCTCTGCTATTCCACCATATCACAACACTACATCCTCTGCTATTCCACCATATCACAACACTACATCCTCTGCTATTCCACCATGTAATATCACATCACTACATCCTCTGCTATTCCACCATGTAATATCACAACACTACATCCTCTGCTATTCCACCATGTAATATCACATCACTACATCCTCTGCTATTCCACCATATCACAACACTACATCCTCTGCTATTCCACCATGTAATATCACATCACTACATCCTCTGCTATTCCACCATATCACAACACTACATCCACTGCTATTCCACCATGTAATATCACATCACTACATCCTCTGCTATTCCACCATATCACAACACTACATCCTCTGCTATTCCACCATATCACAACACTACATCCTCTGCTATTCCACCATGTAATATCACATCACTACATCCTCTGCTATTCCACCATGTAATACATCACTACATCCTCTCTGCTATTCCACCATGTAATATCACACATCACTACATCCCTAAGCATTCCCACCATGTAATATCACATCACTTCAAGCATCCTCTGCTATTCCACCATATCACAACACTACATCCACTAAGCAAATAACAGTATATATCACTACATCCTTCTATTCCACCATATCACAAATACTACATCCTGCTATTCCACCATATCAAATTGGCACTTCTGCTATTCCACCATGTAATATCACATCACTACATCCTCTGCTATTCCACCATATCACAACACTACATCCACTGCTATTCCACCATGTAATATCACATCACTACATCCTCTGCTATTCCACCATATCACAACACTACATCCTCTGCTATTCCACCATATCACAACACTACATCCTCTGCTATTCCACCATGTAATATCACATCACTACATCCTCTGCTATTCCACCATGTAATATCACATCACTACATCCTCTGCTATTCCACCATGTAATATCACATCACTACATCCACTGCTATTCCACCATGTAATATCACATCACTACATCCTCTGCTATTCCACCATGTAATATCACATCACTACATCCTCTGCTATTCCACCATGTAATATCACATCACTACATCCTCTGCTATTCCACCATATCACAACACTACATCCACTGCTAAATAACAGCATATCACTACATCCTCTTCTATTCCACCATATCACAACACTACATCCTCTGCTATTCCACCATATCACAACACTACATCCTCTGCTATTCCACCATGTAATATCACATCACTACATCCTATGCTATTCCACCATGTAATATCACATCACTACATCCTCTGCTATTCCACCATGTAATATCACATCACTACATCCTCTGCTATTACACCATGTAATATCACATCACTACATCTTCTGCTATTCCACAATGTAATATCACATCACTACATCCTCTGCTATTCCACCATGTAATATCACATCACTACATCCTCTGCTATTCCACCATGTAACATCACATCACTACATCCTCTGCTATTCCACCATGTAATATCACATCACTACATCCTCTGCTATTCCACCATGTAACATCACTACATCCTCTGCTATTCCACCATGTAACATCACTACATCCTCTGCTATTCCACCATGTAATATCACATAACTACATCCTCTGCTATTCCGCCATGTAATATCACATCACTACATCCTCTGCTATTCCACCATATCACAACACTACATCCACTGCTATTCCACCATGTAATATCACATCACTACATCCTCTGCTATTCCACCATGTAATATCACAGCACTACATACTCTTCTATTCCACCATATCACAACACTACATCCTCTGCTATTCCACCATGTAATATCACATCACTACATCCTCTGCTATTCAACCAAGTAATATCACATCACTTCATCCTCTGCTATTCCACCATGTAATATCACATCACTTCATCCTCTGCTATACCACCATGTAATATCACTACATCCTCTGCTATTCCACCATGTAATATCACATCACTACATCCTCTGCTATTCCACCATGTAACATCACTACATCCTCTGCTATTCCACCATGTAATATCACATCACTACATCCTCTGCTATTCCACCATGTAATATCACTACATCCTCTGCTATTCCACAAAGTAATATCACATCACTACATCCTCTGCTATTCCACCATGTAATATCACATCACTACATCCTCTGCTATTCCACCATATCACAACACTACATCCACTGCTATTCCACCATGTAATATCACATCACTACATCCTCTGCTATTCCACCATGTAATATCACATCACTACATCCTCTGCTATTCCACCATGTAACATCACTACATCTTCTGCTATTCCACCATGTAATATCACATCACTACATCCTCTGCTATTCCACCATGTAATATCACATCACTACGTCCTCTGCTATTCCACCATGTAATATCACTACATCCTCTGCTATTCCACAAAGTAATATCACATCACTTCATCCTCTGCTATTCCACCATGTAATATCACATCACTACATCCTCTGCTATTCCACCATATCACAACACTACATCCACTGCTATTCCACCATGTAATATCACATCACTACATCCTCTGCTATTCCACCATGTAATATCACATCACTACATCCTCTGCTATTCTACCATGTAATATCACATCACTACATCCTCTGCTATTCCACCATGTAACATCACATCACTACATCCTCTGCTATTCCACCATGTAATATCACTACATCCTCTGCTATTCCACCATGTAATATAACTATGTCCTCTGCTATCCCACCATGTAATATCACATCACTACATCCTCTGCTATTCCACCATGTAATATCACTACATCCTCTGCTATTCCACCATGTAATATAACTATGTCCTCTGTTATTCCACCATGTAATATCATATCACTACATCCTCTGCTATTCCACCATGTAATATCACTACATCCTCTGCTATCCCACCATGTAATATCACATCACTACATCCTCTGCTATTCCACCATGTAATATCACTACATCCTCTGCTATTCTACCATGTAATATCATATCACTACATTCTCTGCTATTCCACCATGTAATATCACAACACTACATCCTCTGCTATTCCACCATCATCAACACTACATCCTCTGCTAGTCAACCATATCACAACACTACATCCTCTGCTATTCCACCATACCACAACACTACATCCTCTGCTATTCCACCAAGTAATATCACATCACTAAATCCTCTGCTATTCCACCATATCACAACACTACATCCTCTGCTATTCAACCATATCACAACACTACATCCTCTGCTAGTCAACCATATCACAACACTACATCCTCTGCTATTCCACCATATCACAACACTACATCCTCTGCTAGTCAACCATATCACAACACTACATCCTCTGCTATTCCACCATACCACAACACTACATCCTCTGCTATTCCACCAAGTAATATCACATCACTAAATCCTCTGCTATTCCACCATATCACAACACTACATCCTCTGCTATAACACCATGTAATATCACATCACTACATCCTCTGCTATTCCACCATGTAATATCACTACATCCTCTGCTATTCCACCATGTAGTATCACTACATCCTCTGCTATTCTACCATGTAATATCACATCACTACATCTTCTGCTATTCCACAATGTAATATCACATCACTACATCCTCTGCTAATCCACCATGTAATATCAGCAGCCTCTAAACTACTTTCAATTGCTTCCTCCCTCGGGCTATCACAGTGGGCTAATTCTCCCACCCATGTAGCTGGCAATACCCTCAACCTCATTTTCTCTTATGCATGTACAGTATCTAATATCTGCAACACTCCATTTCTTCTCTCTGTTCACCACCTCTTATCGTTTGCTCTCAAGTACCCCCTCACCCAACAACCTCAGCCTAACCCCCCTCAACTCAGGAGGAACCTTAATCCTATTGCCCTCTAGCAGCTGTCAGCTGATATTGATTCACAACTGTTATCCATCCCTTCCCTCTCCTGTCCCTCAGTGGCCATCTCCACATATAACACTACCCTCAACACTGCCGTAAATGCTACAGCCCCACTCCAAACATGCACCTCGAGGAGGACACGCCCCCAACCAAGGCATACTAAATCAACACTCTATCTGCAAAGATGCTCCCGTTGTGCTGAACGCTCCAGGAGGAAGTCTCGCACCCAGGCAGACTATCTCTATTATCGATTGATATTGTGTTCATACAACACAGTCCTTGCCCTCGCCAAACAGTCATACTTTTCCTCTCTCATTAGTTCATGCTCCCGCAATCCCAGGTGTCTCTTTGACACCTTTAACTCTCTTCTTCGCCCTGCTGTGACCAACCCCTAAACTAAACTTACAGCCAATGGCTTTGCATGTTACTTTACTGACAAGATTGAACAGCTAAGGAAAGAATTCTCCCCACCTTGCCGTTCTCTTTCTCAACCACACGTTGATGATGCCTTTCCTACCCTTCCGACTTTCTCTCTGGCTACTGAAGAGGTGGCTGAGCTTCTACTTTCCTCTCGCCCCACCACTTGCCCACTTGATCCTGTCCCATCTTACCTTATCAGATCTCTCTCCCCCTGTCTTGCACCTTCCTTAACACACATCTTCAACTGCTCTCTTCTGGCATTGACCCTGCTGAGGTTAAACATGTCATTGTAGTACCTACCCTGAAAGAAACATCTCTTAAAACGCCCGCCCTCTCTAACTAACATCCCATATCCCTGTTCCCTTTTTCCTCAAAGCTTCTGGAAAGACGACTTATCTTTACCCGTATGTCTCACTTCCTCAATTCTAACTCTCTCCTTGACCCTCTTCAATCTGGCTTCCGCCCTCTCCACTCTACGGAGACTGCGCTTATCAAAGTTACTAATGATATAATCACAGCTAAATCCAAATGCCACTACTCCATACTAATTCTTCTTGACCTCTCTGCTGCCTTGGACACAATTGATCATGCTCTCCTTCTTCAATCACTCAGTCTCTGTGACGCTGTCCTCTCGTGGTTTTCCTCTTATCTCTCCCAACGCTCATTCAGTGTCTCCTTTTCTAATATTACCTCCTCCCCTCGTCCTGTCTCGGTTGGAGTCCCCTAAGGCTCTGTCTTTGATCCCCTTCTATTTTCTCTTTATACTGCCTCTCTTGGCAAATGTACTACCTCATTTGGATTCCACTACCACCTGTATGCTGATGACACCCAGATATATCTCTCCTCCCCGGACCTCTCCCCTGCCGTCCTGCAACGTGTCACTGCCTGCCTTTCTTCCATCTCTGACTGGATGTCCTCCCGCTTTCTGAAACTCAATCTCTCTAAAACTGAGCTCCTTGTCTTTCCTCCTCCTAATACTGATCCTCCTCTGTCCCTCTCCCTTCAAGTTAGTGGTATCCATATAAGTCCATCCTTGCAAGTGCGCTGTTTTGGCATCATACTTTGTGGCGAAACCGGCCTCGCCACGTGTCCTTGGAGGGGGCTGCTTGCCCGCCTCTTGCCTTTGGTCTATGGACCAGACTTTATGTGAATGTGTTAACCCAGATAGCTATGCCATGGAGCCCATTTGTGTAGTTAAAGACTTCGGCTCCATGGCAATTGAACTGTGTGAATAGGATCTGAGCGCTCTTCGGTAGTTTTGTGCGCTCAGATCCCAGCTATCTGACTTTATGTATTTTAAAGTGTTTTATGTCTTTTTGCAACCATGTGCTCAATGGAGTCTGCCTCTATCCCTGGATAATTGGATTACTTTCCCCCATTGTCTCCAGGATAGAGGGCTCTGTAAAACCTGTTTGAGCCAGATAGCCATGTGCCAGCCAGGGCCCAAAAGATACTTTTACTAACTTTTGAACCCCTGGTCGGATTCATGCCATTTTTCATGCCATGGATTGATTGTGAATATGTAATTTTATGTGAATGTGATGTATGGTTTTAAAGTTATTAAAGTTGGGTAGAAAGTATGTTTTAACTGTATGTGTAATTGAGTTTCCTCTCAGGATAAGGGGAGGGAATATGTGGGATGTAACTGATATGTGATTGGTTGTTTTATACCTCCCTGTGGGCGGTCCTGTATGTGAAAGACTGTAATAAAAACCAGGCTGGGTGTGCCAGCACAGGAGTTCGTGTTTTAATCCTCAAAATGAAGTGTTGTCTCATTATTGGGGGAAGGATTTATTGTATGCTGTTCCAGTTTGACTGCTAGGAGAGTAAACCTATTCGTATGGTTCCTATTCAACTTACTACAGCATTCATATGCTTGGGAGAATTTATTTGTTTCTCCGGTTCGGTGATTGTGGTGTCTGCCAGAGTGCTTGGAGTCCTCAGGAAGCGCTAGGAGCATCCTTCAACGGAGGTACCCAGTCGGGGTGCCAGGCGATCCATTACATACTTGATTCTGGCCTGTAAATTCTATCTTTAAAACATAGCCCGCATCCACCCCTTTCTTACGCAAGATGCTACCAAGGAGATTGTCCATGCTCTATTAATTTCCCGTATCTATTATTGTAACCTTCTCCTAATGGATCTTTGTGACAAACTCCCCTGTCCTCGTGAGTTTGTCACAAGCTCCTGGAGGAGCCTGCTTGTCAGTCTCCTACCCACGACTATGGGCCAGGTCAACCACTGTAAAGACCCATATTTTATTCCCCCTGGTTCAGCACTTTGCATTCGTATGCATAGAACCGAATGCTAGCTCCCTGGCTGCCGTTCGCATGGACCAAAACTGCGAATAGACTTCAGGGGGACTTAGCCGTGAAAGCCCTGGAACTATTTTCGTCATGAAGACTTCTCGATTCCCGGTCGGTCCCCAGCAGCACTTAGCCACGATGCCATGAAACTATTTTCAGCATAAAGACTTTGCCGTTCCTGGTCGATCCACTTGGCCAGGATTCTATGGAACTATTTTTGGCCAGGGGTCCATGCATGTGGTCACTCAAATTATGACTTCCAGGAAATTCCTGAACCCCTGAACCGATCTGGGTGATTTTTGGATATGTTGGTCACCCAGATCGTGGCTATCATTGGATGTAACTTTTGTGCTTGGAGATAATTGAGTTTAATACAATCCTTGACGCAATTATCTCCCAGGCATTAGAGGGATTATCTTGTTTTGTATGGGAGTGTCCTGGACCTGAGGGCCAATGTAATCGTGAGTATGTTTTTACTGTAGTCTACTCTCAGGTCCAGGGGAGGGTGCCCCTTGCATGGGGACCTGCATATAAGGCCAGTTGTGGCTGCCATTAAACGTATTCCAGCTTGTACTCCCAGAACTATGTGTCGTCTGGTTACTGGGAGGGGAGAGGACTATTCTTTAATCACTGTTCCAGTGTGGAGGATTCAATGGGGAAAGTCCTTGTAAGTACTAGAGCTCACAGGACTGAGTGTGGTCCAGTGCCTGGGAGTTGCTAGAGCGAGTTTCCCATTCACCTGTACAACCAACTCACACTTGCAGAACTTCTCGTGGACGGCTTCCTTCCTATGGAATAGCCTGCCTACCGCCATCAGTCTCTCCCATAGTCTTCAATCGTTTAAGAAGTGCCTTCAAACCCATCTCTTTAGGAAAGCTTATGGCCTCCCAGAGTAACCTCTACCTCAAGTACCTGTCTCTTGCTCTCTCCTAAAGGGCAGCACTTTACTAGACATGTGCAATTTGTTTCGTTCCGAAGTGCCAAATTGCCGAATCTCGGGGGTGCCGAAGTGCTTCGGATTTCTGAGAAGTGGCAAAACAGGAGAGGGTTGGGGTTAGGGGTTGGGGTAGGGTTAGTGGTTAAGTTAGGGGTAGGTTTAGGGGTAGGGTTTAGGGGTTGGGGTAGGGTTAGGGGTAAGGTTAGGGTAACCCTAACCCTACTCCTAACCCTAACCCAACCTCTAACCCTACCCCTAAACCAACCCTAACCCTACCCCTAACCTTACACTTACCCAAAGTCCTGAAGTGCCCAACCGAACCAAAGTACCGAAGTCCTGAAGTGCTGAAGTCCCGAATTTGGGAATGCCGAACCAAACTGAATATATTTTTCCCATGCACATCCCTACACTTAACTCTCTCCTCAAGCTCTGCTTCACTCCCACATTATCTGATTGCTATTTCCTGTCCTTACGTGTTTTATACCCCACCTCCTGTAGACTGTAAGCTTCTTTGAGCAGGGTCCTCTTCAACCTATCGTTCCTGTAAGTTTTCTTGTAATTGTCCTATAGTTAAATCCCCCCTTCTCATAATATTGCAATGCGATATGTAATCTGTTTGCGCTATCTAAATGGCAATAATAATAATAATAGTCCAGTATGCTTGGACAGCCCATCTGCATGATTGTTTTGCTTGCCTGACCGATTTTGCATCATAAAGTTATAAGGTTGTAAGGCCAGGCTCCATTGCAGTAGTCTGGAATTGTCTCCGGCTGCCCTGTTGAACCAGATGAGTGGATTGTAGTCCATCATTATGGTAAAGAAACAAAAGTACATATATGGCTGAAGCTTTTTGAAGGCCCACACCAATGCCAAGCTTTTCCATGGTGGCATAACTTCTTGGGGTTAAAGTTTTTAGCTAACTGGGTGCTTCTTGCTGTCATCCCAGACTTAGCTTAGTACTGCTACCAGTCCAAACACAGAGGCATCTGTGTGGGCAATAAAGCTTTTTGAGGGGTCAGGCGCAGCTAGAACAGTATTCAAGAGCTGACATGCTCCCTCGCACTTTGGAGACCACAGAATCCATCTTGGCAAACTCTTTTTAGTCAGTTCAGTCAGGGGTTTTGCTATAGTTCTGTAATCTGGTAAAATTTATGGTAGTACCCAGCTGTTCCCAGAAAGCCCATGAACTGGGTTTTTGTGCAGGGCTGTGGTCAGTTGGCTACCGCTTTTATTTTTGTGTGTTCAGGATGTTGCTTTCCCGACCCTACTCTGTGGCCGAAGTATTTTACCTCAGCCATCTCCACATGGCACTTATCAGGCCGGAGGGTTAACCCGGGGGCACTGATCCTATTTAATACCATCGATATGTGACTAAGATGATCTTCCCTTGTGCAGCTGAAGATGGCTATATCATCTAGAAAGGCACATGTAAAGTCCTGAAATCCCTCCAAGAGATGGTCTGCCATCCTTTAAAATGTGGCCGTAGCATTTCTTATCCCAAACAGCATGACTAAATTTATACAAGCCGACAAATGCTGACTTAGGGATGGCCTCCTGGTCCAGTGAAATTTGCCAATATCACTTGCCCAAGTAGATGGTAGTTAGGTAGTTCCCCCTTGCCATCCTGTCTTATAATTTGTCTGTCCAGAGCATCAGGTAGACATAGGTCACTGTTCAGTCATTTAACTTACGATAGTCAATACAGAAGCGTGCTGTCTCGTCTCGCTTCGGTACTAGGACTACCAGTGATCCCATGGGGCTCTGGGAGGGTTCTATTACCCATAACGCTAACATTTCCTGGATCTCCTTTAACAAATTTTCCCTGACTGCATTGGGGATCCTATATGGTTGCTGCCATAGAGGTGCCTATGCAGTGGTTTCCACCTGATGGACCGCCATGGTAGTGTATCCCTGTACAGCAGAAATTCTCTTAGCAGGCAGGTAGCCAGTTCTTGCTCTGCCAAACAAAGTTTGGTTCCTAAGTCAACCTGATATACAGTTTCTGCAGTTTTAGTTAGCAGGTCAGGCAGGGGTAAATTTTCACTATCCTCATAAGTTGGGGTGCACACCGCGGCCGCCACCTCCTTCTGCCTCTCCAAGTAAGGTTTAAGCATGTCCTATGGACCCTCTAGTCCTTGCACTGTGTTACTTGGTAGGTGGTGTCACTAATGTGTTCTATTGCCTGATATGGTCCCTGCCAAGCAAACTGGAGTTTGTCCTGTTTGGTCTGTTTAAGAACTAGGACATTTTGTCCTCTCTCAAGTATTAAGTCCCTGGCACCACGATTGTACCATCGATTTTGATGTTGCTGTGCTGTCCGCAAGTTCTCCCAAAGGAATTCAGTCAGCACTTGCAAGTGATCCCTCAGCTACAGGATGTAGGGCCCAATGGGGATCCCCGCCTCCCCTTTCCCTGTGGCAGAACTAATGTAGAGAGTGCCCTGGTACAAGAGTGGGGAAAAAGTAGATCCCATCTGTCTTACAACTCCTATGAAAGCTTGGGATCTACCATTTGTCCATTCTTGCAGGTTTGTTTTGTGAGTAGTATTTGTGTGTTTTTATGTAATGTTTGCATTTGATTGAAGGGGTGTGTTTGGATGCAATGTTGTTTTTTAAATGTGAATGTACATTTATGAGTAGCATTGATGTTTGGTGTTTTTATGAGAAGTATTGGTGTATGAGTGAATAGGTGTTTTTGTAGGTAATTTTGGAGTTTGAATGCAGGAGTGTATTTGTATGTAATGTTTCTGTTAGATTGCAGTAGTGTCGGCTCATGCCTGTCGGCTCATGCAGAGCCGGCGCTATCCGAGCGCCGGCTCTGCTCTAAGCATCCATGGGCTGGTGGGGAGATCAAAGATCTACCTCACCGGCCCACAGTTGCATGGAGGGAGGCGGGAGAGGACGTGGGAAGCTCTTGCCAGCAGCTGCGCCGGGTTTCCCCCGTGAGATCTGAGCCCCGCAGGCTAGAGTTCACTCTCCACTGGATCACCAGGGATGGCAGCAGCATGGTCCCGTCTCCCTACATAAGGTAAGAATGGAGGGGGGATATTAACTAATCTGCCCCCACCTCCACCCCCACAATCACCCAAACATACAGAACACACACACATCCAGCACCCTCACACATACAGCACACACACAGCACACTAACAGCACCCTCACACATACAGCACCCTCACACACACAGTACACTAACAGCACCCTCACAAACAAACACACACAGCACCCTTACAAACTCACAGCACACAACAGAACCCTCACAAACACACACACACACACACACAGCACCCTCACACACACAGCACACAAACAGCACCCTCACACACAGCACACTAACAGTACCCTCACACACAGCACACTAACAGTACCCTCACAAACACACGACACCCACACACATCACACAAACAGCACCCTCACACACACAGCACCCTCACACAGCACACTCATAGGACCCTAACAAACACAGCACACTACCAGCACCCTCACACACAAACAGCACCCTCACACACAGCACACTAACAGCACCCTCACAAACACACACACACACAAACACCCTCACCCACATAGCACACTACCAGCACCCTCAAACACATATCACATTAACAGCACCCTCACACAGCACCCTTACACACACACACACACACACAACACCCTCACACCACCCTCACACAGCACACTAACAGCACACACACACAGCATACATACATACATATACACAGGGCCGGACTGGGAGAAAAATTCGGCCCGGGCATTTTTTTAACACAGCGGCCCACTAAAAAGGGGGCGGGGCAGAGGAGGTGTGTTTTGTCATCACCAATGACAAACACGCCTCCTCTCAAAGTGAGCATGTTGGTTCAATGCTCTTCCAGGGCAGACCATGCGCAGAGCTCTGCTGAAGAGCTCTAGCATGAGAAAAAAGTCCTGTATTTGTTCTGCACAGTGCAAGCAAATTTAATAACATGCTTGCACTGTGTTTCCTTGCAACTTGTCTCTGGTGTCTTTATAAATGGATACCAGGAGACAAAAGGCCAGGAAAGAGTATTGTGCATATGTTTGGAGCCTGCTTGTGGTATTGCGTGTGTGTAGAGTGAGCTGGTCGTGGTGTGGTATTGTGTAATAAGGTCGGTTTTAGTCGTGTTGTGTTTGTGGTGTAATGTGATGCATATGTGGCTCAGGGACCCCCTCCCGCCCGGCTCTGGAAAGGGGTTAAAACTTACCTTTTTCCAGCGCCGGGCGGGGAGCTCTCCTCCTCCGATCCGCCCCGTCGGCTGAATGCGCACGCGCGGCAAGAGCTGCGCGCGCATTCAGCCGGTCGCATAGGAAAGCATTTATAATGCTTTCCTATGGACGCTTGCGTGCTCTCACTGTGATTTTCACAGTGAAAAGCACGCAAGCGCCTCTAGCGGCTGTCAATGAGACAGCTGCTAGAGGCTTTGGGGGAAGGCTTAACCCATTGATAAACATAGCAGTTTCTCTGAAACTGCTATGTTTATAAAACAATGGGTTAACCCTAGAAGGACCTGGCACCAAGACCACTTCATTAACTGAAGTGGTCTGGGTGGCTAGAGTGGTCCTTTAAGAGTGTAGTGTGTGTGTGTGTGTGTGTGTATATGGAAGTATTGTGTATGTGTGTGGTGCAGTGTGTTGGGGGGTTCTGTGTGTATGTGAGGGGTGCAGTATGTGTGTGTGTGAGGGGTGCGGTGTGAGTGTGATGGGTGTGAGAGTGCTGTGTGAGATGGGTGTGAGAGAGTGCTGTGTGAGAGTGCTCTGTGAGAGAGTGCTGTGAGTGTGATGGGTGTGAGAGTGCTGTGAGAGAGTGCTGTGTGTGTGAAAGTGCTGTGTGTGATGGTGTGAGAGTGCTGTGTGAGAGAGTGCTCTGTGAGAGTGCTGTGTGTGTGTGAGAGTGCTCTGTGAGAGTGCTGTGAGTGTGATGGTGTGAGTGCTGTGTGAGAGAGTGCTGTGTGTGATGGGTGTGAGAATGCTGGGTGTGAGAGTGCCGTGTGAGAGAGTGCTGTGTGTGTGTGAGAGTGCTGTGAGTGTGATGGGTGTGAGAGTGCTGTGTGAGAGAGTGCTGTGTGTCATGGGTGTGAGAGTGCTGGGTGTGAGAGTGATGGGTGTGAGAGTGCTGTGTGTGATGGGTGTGAGAGTGCTGGGTGTGAGAGTGCTGTGTGTGATGGGTGTGAGAGTGCTGTGTGTGATGGGTGTGAGAGTGCTGTGTGTGAGAGTGCTGTATAAATGTTATTGTGTGTGTGTGTGTGTGTGTAGGGGGGGGTGAGAGGGGTAAATAAAAAAACAAAACAAAACAAAAAAGTCATTATTCTTCCCCCCCCTCCCTTCTTACCTTTAGCCTGGAAGGGAGGGGGGGACCGGCACGCTGGGACTGGGAGGGGGGGTCCGGCACGCGGTGTTCCCTGGTGGTCCTCGTGGGTGAGTGAACTCTAGCCTGTGAGGCTAGAGTTCACTCTCGCGAGATCCGGCGCGTTGCCATGGCAACGCGCCGGATGTCGCGAGAGGAACCCGGCGGAGCTGCAAGTTAGAGCTCCGCCGAGTCCTCTCTCCAGCCTAGCTGGCTGTCTCCCTCCCTCCCCGCCGGCGGCCGCATGTGGGCCGGTCAGGGAGATCCTTGATCTCCCCACCGGCCCGTCGTGGCAAACAGCGGGGCCGGCGCTAGGAGAGTGCCGGCCCTGCATAGACCGGCAGAGGAGATCCTGGGACCTCCCCTGCCGGCCTCGGCCCCACGGACACCGCGGCCCACCGGGCATTTGCCCGGTGTGCCCGATGGCCAGTCCGGGCCTGCATATACACGCGGCGTGTGTTTGTGCTTTAGGGTGCACACCCTAATGCAATAGGCTGCGCACACCTATGGTTGCATGTTGTGTTGGTGTTTTGGTTGCTTGGATGTACGCACAAACACTGCCACATACATAGATACATATTTACATAGATATACATACACATCAACAAACAGATACACACTGACACATGCACGCAGCCTGACACATGCACACACAAGCAGTTGTACACCCAGACGCATACTGACACACACACACTGACATGTATACACATACACAGATGCCCAATCTGACACACACACACTGACCTACATACACAGATATATTAACACATAGATACACATATACACACATTGACACTGCCTCCCCACCCCTGTTCCCCCCTCCCTCCCTAGAGTAAGGTTAGTAAATAAAGGGGTTTTTAATCCTTTGTATTCCTTGCACTATAATATCCCTTTAATCATGACACTAACTGAACCAACGCCAACACCATGACACCAACTGAACCCTAACCACAATGTATTTTTACTATTTGCCTATTGGCTGCTAGAATATTTTTAAAACAGAAGTTCAGATTTTAACAATCCATTGTTCAGCTGTTTGGTAATGTTCGTACAGGATGAAATCTGTCTGACTCATTCAGAGCCAGGATTATAAAACTCAGTTTTTAAATAGTTTGACCAATGTCCGTATTTTGCGGTTTGAACAGACAGATGGATATGAAAGTCTTTAGTGAATAACTGTGTAACAATATCACTGACCCCAATACGAACGTTAAACCTAGCCCTATCACTAATTTTCACATTTACCTTAACCCTAGTCCTAAAATGAATATCAACACCTAACCGTAACGTTAACAATACCCATACCACTGATTTTAATACTAATGTTAATCATATCACTAATTCTAACACTGAAGCCCATCGCTAACACTCTAACGTAAACAAAGAAACAAAATAAAACATGATTAAAAAAGATATGACTGCTTAATGAACAAACTCTGTCAAGGTTATTCTGTAAAAGCAAACTACACCAAATTTAGATCCAAATGGCAAAATGTTGGCTAAACTAGCCAAGCTATGATTACAGTGGATTTAACCCCATAAGGACCAAACTTCTGGAATAAAAGGGAATCATGACATGTCACACATGTCATGTGTCCTTAAGGGGTTAAGGAGTTGATTTTCCCCAAATCAGATATTGATGCATAAATTGTGCAATCTGGATTTGGTTATAAACTTCCTTAGTTCAAAATAATGATGTATTTTCACGTGAGCCTGCAATGAATAAAAAAATTGAAATCTGTTAATTACTCATCTCAAATATTTAGTTTTTAACATGAAAAAGCAACAAAAAAAGTCTTTGTTCACTTTAACACCCTGAGGAGAGCAGGTCATTTGATAAAAATAAAACAATGCGGTTAATTAGGTCACTGACATAGTCGGTTTTGATAAAGGGATGTTGTCTCCCTCTAGTGACGATATTAGGCACAGCTTTGTTTCCAGAATTCCTTAATAGATTATTAGACGTTATTAGCATCCACAGACTACACAGAAATATAGCAAGAAAAAAAAAACACCACAAATACGTAAAATAGGGACCGGTAGTATGGAGAATCTAGTTTGGTGAATGTTAACAGCATCTCTAATAAATACAACTTTAGCCCAAATTATCTGCTTACTTCCTAAAGATTTTTACCATGCATACTTGCCAAGTGTTCCAGATCGGCTTCGACAGTCACAATTTTCCACCACTATCCAGCTTTTGCAGGGCATTTCTGCCCAATTCACAGAGATTCAGCGGGGCTCTGCACATTATTTGCCCTGAATGGCTGACCTTCAGGGCTGCCCAAAATCCTGGTACAATAATGACCTACCCATTCAAAACCCCAGCCATGCTATCAGGGACACAACGCCTCAACTACTTTCCAAATATACCAAGTACAGCCAGATTTACACTAAAAGTCACCAGGTAGTTCTGTGACGTCGTGGCAGAGTTGGAGTTTTGATCTCTTATCAAATCATCAGTGAAATAGGGGGTTACTAAACCTTGTTATGAGAACCTAACTTCTACAAATTAATATTCAGTTCTGTACAATTCACTCAAAATATATAGAATATACCGAATACAGCTGTTAATCTAAAAGAAAACAAAAAACAAAACATAGTGTAATACAGTAGACGGTATTAGGAACAGCTATTCTGTGAGTGCATCTCTAATTATACTGTATTACACTATGTTGTTTTCATTGTTTTCCCTTGTAGATTAACAGCGGTATCCCCTATAATCTATATATTTTAGTTGTCTTATAAGAGGGTATATTATGGGATATATACCCTGGGGAAGCTGCATCTTAAATCAGTTAAGAGTATTTAGTCCACACCCGGCACTTAGGGTGAGGTTGTGGGTTGTTTTGTATTTATACACACTGTACAATTCGCTGTTCAATGAACCTTTGGACATTGAATAGATTGTACAACTAGGCTCTGCAATATAAAACTGTTCCAAACACAAAAACATGTTAATTTATATCCATATACATTATAAGACATAATGGGAATGGGCACCTGCCCCTTCGCCCACTAGATATGCCCACTGGATATGCTCAGCGTGAGAAACTAATTCAATGATATAAACCAGGCACCTGACATTCATGCCTGCATGATAATGAGTTAATTTTGGATTAATTGCAGTACAATAAAATGATGATCAAGAGCACCATCTAGTGGTAAAAAAGTAGACGTGACTGGCAATTTCTTGACATTTTTTTACAGTATACACTTATTTTATATATCTATTCATTTTCTTTAGAAAAAAATAGAATCTAAATATATACAGGGTCAGCACAAATCACTATGTGATAACTTGTTCATATACAACACCAAAGAGGTCACCCATTCAGACTGGAAGAAAGGAGTTTTCACTTAGAGCAGAGGAAAGGGTTCTTTACAGAAAAAACAAAAACCATGTGAAATTCTCTGCCTAAAGAGGTCATCTTATCAGATTCTATAGTTATGTTCGACAAAAAGCCTGGATGTTCTTTTGTTAAAAACTAAATATTCAATCCAAGGCTATAATTAAAATGAATGTGAACCGGTTGTTGATTCAAGGAGAAACCGTATTGCAATTATGAAGTCAAGAAGGAGTTTTTACTTTAAAACATAATAGCCCATCACTTTGATTTATTTTATTTATTATTATTTTTTTGCTGCCTTTTGGAACAGCTTTAAGAGATTAATTTTAAAGGCTGAACTCTATGGACTGGAGTATTTTTTAATCATAGATTACTATGTAGCTATATTGCCTCACTTACCGCCCACCCAAACTTGTCAGGAAAAATGAACAAGAAGGGGTTGGGGTTTTTCACAAATACTTCTCCATGTACCACCAGAAATGCACATACAGTATACTCCCAGTATTTGAAGGCATGTAATTCGGACAGAGGGAGGTGGCATAATCGAGGGCTTATTTATGCGAGGCATTGTATGTGCACTGTTGTCCCCTCCCAATGCTGCTAATGCACTCTAATATGAGCAAAAATACCCAGAGTTAGCTCAAAGGAGTAGGATCATATTTAACACTGCAGAGACCCAAGACTGGCCTGGCCTGTAAAAGTCATGACATCTGGGAAGTGCAGATATATCAGGAATTGGAGAAGGTGTAGTCCACCTACTGAGAATTAGGCCCTGGGGAGATAGCACAGCTAAGCGGACAAGGGCACATGTATGAGTGTGGGGATAGATGCTTGTGATTGGCTGTATGTGTACATCAGAGTGGTTAAGTGTTTGGGAGTGGTGTAGGGATCATCTTACCTCAGTGCCTCTTGGGAGACGGGCCAGCAAACAACTTCCCTCCCACCCACCCTCTTTTTTATTTGTTCTTGTCTATGTCACAGCTAACAGTGAGTCCTTGCCAATAGGTTTTTGGGGGCTGTTACATGGAGTGTCAGGATATGGACATGGTTGGGTCTCAACCTCCCCTGCTCTGACAGGTAAACTTTTAAGTTAATGAAAAGAATAGCCGGTGACCAAAGGCAACCAGCCTATGAGTGTGTCTAGCGGAAGGGTTTTTGGGGGGAAATTGAGGAGGGTAGGATTTTGTTTGTTTATTTAATCCACGCAGTGAATCCCTCTCTATTCAGATTATTCCCTACACTATCTATTTCCCTCACAACATAGAGGTTACTGGCATATAGTGCAACTTAGTTTCTATTTTGCACTGGATACTCTGTTACAGTTTGCCATTGAGTATCTCATCACTTTTCTTTTCTCTATAAGTAGCCTACAGAATTGTTTCATTTCTTCTCTCTTTCTCCTCCCTATAATCTACCCTATTTGGCTTCTAGTCTCATGCTAGATATCTCTCTATAAGTGATTTTGAAGGACATCGAAACAAATTATTATTATTATTTTTATTTTTACTGTCCATACCCACAGTGATTGTGGTGGCACTCCTTATATTATTTTTTATTTTTAATTTTCTGTGTATTTACATAGTTTTATCCATTATTAATAAAGGTTAAGTTTTATTACCAATATTCTTTCCAGCATTACAATTAGGATGGGGATTCCGTTCTTGGTTGACCTAGTGTAGGGACGAGGAGTATCCTCCTCTCTACCTAGATCCTCCTATACCTTTTGTAAACTTTTAAGTTACCGACTTGGACGTGCTCACCAAGCTAAAAGCCAGCTGGTGGTAAGCATTTAAAGGAAAAGGGAATTTTGGTTTGGACGAGGGGGGAGGCGAGAACCCTGTGGGCAAGTTGGTGCATAGGCATGTGGTCTCTTTCATTGACAAGGATGCTTATGTAAGCGAAGGCTGTAGGTGTTAATAATTTTATGTAAAGTTATGGATTATTTATGAATTTATTTCTGGTTATAATTGAATTGAATGTCTTGACCTAGAGCATTTCTCCACTAATCTCCAAACTCTCCTTTTACCTATCTCAAACCTCACCTGTCCTAGTTCTGCAACCTCCTTCTACAATTCCACCCTCTCCTCTCAACTAGACATCATGTCACCTTGTACATTTAAACGCCGCAGGCGCCCCCAACAACAACCTTGGCACACCAAGCTCACTCGATACCTCCAAAAATGCTCCAGAACTGCTGAACGCTGTTGGAGAAAGTCTCACTGTGCATCTGACTTTCTCCACTATAAATTTATGCTGAGTTCATACAGCTTGGCTCTTTCCTCTGCAAAAGTTAATTACTTCAATACCCTCATAATCACACTCTCCTGCGAACCCATACGACTATTTCACACATTTAACTCTCTTCTTCGCCCTGCTGTTCCTCCTCCACCCACTAACTTGACCGCCTCAGACTTTGCAACTCACTTCACTGACAAGATCTCTACAATCAGAGAAGAGATCTCTCATCTTTCTTCTTCCCCTTACAATACTTCCCCTAACTTCATTCCCTCTCCTGTTCTATGTTCATTCGCACCCGCTACATTGGAAGAGGTTTCTGCTCTGCTCCAGTCCTCCCGCCCCACCACCTTCTCCCTAGATCCAATTCCCTTGCATCTCATCCGTACTCTGTCTTCTTCTCTTTCTCCACCTCTCACTAAAATTCTCAATCTCTCTCTCTCCTCTGGTATATTTCCATTGCCCTTCAAACATGCAACTGTAACCCCAATTCTAAAGAAGAACGATCTTGACCCTAACTCCCCATCCAACTACCTTCCTATCTCGCTACTGCCTTTTGCATCCAAGATCTTTGAAAGAGTTGTGTATGCGAGATTGACAGACTTCCTCGAGTCCAACTCTCTGCTAGACCCGCTTCAGTCTGGTTTCCGCGCCAAGCACTCTGTGGAAACGGCACTGACCAAAGTATCCAATAATGTACTTGCTGCAAAATCTCGTGGTTACTACTCTATCCTAATTCTCCTTGACCTGTCTGCGGCTTTTGACACTGTTGATTATCAACAGCTTCTTCTCATCCTCAATATTGGTCTACAAGATATTGCTCTCTCCTGGTGCTCCTCCTACCTCTCCCAGCGCTCTTTCAGTGTTTCTTTCTCCCTGTTTATCCCATAATCTCCTGCTTTTCCAAGAATTGTCAGATAAGATCAAATCACCATAGATCCAAATTAGACACTTCTGAGTGGAGCATCTCATCCTGGTTTGGGAGGGTCTTCCTCCGTCTGCCGACAGACCGCCCAGTGCAAAGGTGAATGCATTAAAACCAGGAATCTCAAACTATGGCCCCTTAGATGTTGCTAGATTAACACTCCCAGAATTCTCTGGCCATCATTTGCATTCAAAGGATTCTGGGATTGTATGTAATAAAAATCTAGGGGGGCCAAAGTTTGAGATCCCGGCATTAAAAAAGGGGGAACTTGTAAGTTGAGAAGATGCTGTTGATCGTCAGTTTCCCTTAAAAGAAAAAAATTATTCAATACCCTCCATTGTAAACATTAGTGTGGAAAAATGGGATATATATTATACACACACACACTCTTGTAACTTTACTTAGGAGTCAGCAAAAAAAAAAAATATATAGTTTGTTAATGTAAAATTCGACCCTATTAAAAGGAGCACTTAATGAGATACTCAAAGCACCAAAACAGGATAATCTCTGTGGAGTTGTTTTGGTGAGTTTACATATTATGTATTATATAGTGTACAGATCTGCCATTTAGAAGTTAAATCAATTTTTTTAGTCACACCTTGCATGTAACCTATACATCCTCCATATACACTTTTTGCACAGTGTGTTTAATTTAGAATGTCTCAGCTCCCACTCTGTTAAATGCCTTCTAGAACCTGCAACAGCCTCCGGTCAATGAACTGAACAAGTTGTGCAGTAAAATCAGATTAAAAGGGGCGGGGCATGACTGCTGCCCATTGAAGTGGTCTGGGTGCCAACTACCACTACCCTTAACCCTGCAGGTGTAATTATTGCAGTTTTTATAAACTGCAATAATTACCTTGCAGGGTTAACTCCTCCTCTAGTGGCTGTCTTCTAGACAGCCACTAGTGGGCACTTCCAAGATTATAGCACAGATCATGTGCTATAGCGTCGCTGGACATCCTCACGCTAAGTGAGGATCCCCATAGGAAAGTATTGAAAAGCATTTTCAATGCTTTCCTATGGGGAGGTCTAATGCGCATGCGCGGCATTGCCGCGCATGCGCATTAGGTCTCCCCCGCTGGCGGGTGTAATCAGTCTCCCCCGCCGGCTGACGTGATGAAGGGGAGGAGCATGGGTGGACCAAGAAGCAGCGGCAAGGAACATCGTCGCGGCCTCTGGTAAGTCACTGAAGGGGTTTTGACCCCTTCAGCAACCAGGGATGGGAGGTTGGGGGAGAGGGGACCTGCAGTGCCAGGAAAATGGATTTGTTTTCCTGGCACTGGAGAGTCCCTTTAATCTATAAATAAACCTACATTACCTTGTACCACGGCCATCTTATTACTTGCTCTAAACTGCAGTTTTGAGTTTTTGAGTAGGTCCTGTGGACCTTGCCTGCTCATTCACTGGAGATGTGGACGACTTCCTGCTCTCTGTCCGGTCCATCACTGGAGTCCCGTTCCCCCAACTTTGGAGTGGTGGGGGATATTCTGGACCTAAAAAAACTCATTTACTGGTCCTGTCACTGTAGACATGCAACAGGAGGCAGATCATCAAAACTGAGGCACCCAAGATGGCAGCTATTTCTGCATCGATGCAGCCACAACTGTAGAGCTATAGCTGAGGCAGGAAGAGACCTTTGAGGCATATTACTAGATCCGTACTCTTTTGGAGGAAGATGGAGAAGGCACTGCAGATTACCTTATCTCCTGTACCACCTTCCTGAGCAAGGAGCAAAAGTGAGAGAAACCCCAGAATGCAGTCCACAACCTGGAGAGGCTCTGATTAAGGAACGGTCTATGGACTTTTCTCACATACGTGGAGGGGTACTGTGATGAAAGTAATCTTGTCACTGGCTTTTGTAGGGGCCTGTTTGCCAGCCTCCACCCTGTGACTATGGCCCCTGCAAAATACCTGGCTAAAATACTTCAAACCGGCTCTGTTCGTGCAATTAGGACTATATGGTTTGTTTAGCGAACAACCGTACGAACAGAGACCACCCTGGAGCTTGTTAACATCTATTTACAACTTGGAACATTTCTCACCGCAGTGTTCTAATTTATAAAAGTGGGTAGGGACTAGCGCTTATAAATCGAGTACAATATATTCAATAAATATTAACAATTTTATCAATTTAGCAGCTAAACATACATGTGACTCCTTTCTGTTATCACCAACAATTACAATACAAAAAAGATGATGTAGCGCTTATACAATAGAATAATCACCTTATGGTAACCGGAAAGTTCAAGTAATCCCTGGTTAGAGGGAAGTATATATGTGGCATATATACTTCCCTCTAATGGGGAGAATGGATGCCGGTGTGTGTTCGCCGTTACGTCTTTTACCACCCACAAGTAGGACGTATGCGGCTCATGCCTCAATCTTATATCACGTTCTTGGGGATTAACAGGTGTTCCTATTTGGAATCCCGTTAACTGTGACCGTGTGCATACATTCATTATGAGGGTCTTCACTTTTATGATTCATTTCCTATAATTTTCGTGTAATTGTGATTTTATTTTTTTATTTGTTTTATAATTTTTTTTCATATATATGTATTAATTTTCTAGTTTAAGTCTGTTTTATCTTAGTTTTCTTCTCTGCTAAAGGATCCTTAACATACTTATTTGTGATACGAGATACAATACTCTAATTACGATCGTATAATGTCGAGAGCTTATGGAAATATACATATGAAATATTGGGGTAAAACTTTATACATTGTGCCCCTACAGGTTTCCTATACAATTTGAGTATTTCTGCAGAATGTGACATTTAAGCTAGAACTTAGAATATTTCAAATCTGTCACATCTGCGACTCCTGGTAGGGGGAAAAAAAAGTTAGGTCTGCTTTGTACTTTTTCACTTTCATATCTGACTTTCACTAGTCCCTTTAACACTAGTACAACAATCAGGGCCGGTGCAAGGATTTTTGCCGCCCTAGGCAAAAGAAGGATTTGCCGCCCCCCCTCCCCCCCGGAACATCGCAATGCCCCACCCATATGAACTAATGCCAGTGCTGCACACAGTGTGTGTTTACATTGAAAAGCCTGCAGGGACAAACTATAGACACCAGAACAACTTTATTAAGCTGCAGTGGTTCTGGGGACTATAGTGTCCATTTAATGTGAGGTAAATTAGAGATTAGTGTCACTAATAATATACTAGATTGCCTACTTACAATCAGATGAGGATGGTGATGGGCTCTGGCTGCAGTCTGGCTCCACTGGTCTGGTGTAGAACAGGATCTCTGGAGGCTGTTTGTAACTGTGGTCACAAAATTCAATGTTCTGGGAGAACGGGAAGCAGCTCCATTTTTGGGGCCTCTTACATAGCTCAAGGTCTGGGCCCCAGGGCCTGACGGTGAGTATGCCCATAAAGCCCACCCATAAGTCCACCTACATGTTCCACCCATGAACTCACAGGGAGTAGAGTGTGTAGGGGATTTGTTATGTGTTACTGTAGAGGATCTAATGTGTGTGCTTACGGAATGTAGTGTATAGGGATACCAGTTTGTGTAGGTGATGCAGTGTGTTTGTGTGTAGTGGAAGCAGTGTGTGTGTGTATAAGGGATGTATTGTGTGTTTCTTGTTGTGTGTAAGGGATGCATTGTGTGAATCTGTGTTTGTATGCATAAGGGATGCAAAGTGTGTTTCTTTGTATGTAAGGGATGCAGTGTGTGTGTCTGTAAGGGGTGCGTTGAGTGTGTGTAAGATGCATTGTGTTTCTGTGTGTGTAAGAGAAGCAGTGTGTGTTTGCATGTGTGTGTAAGGGATGCATTGTGTGTTTCTGTGTATATGTGCAAAGGTTGCATTGTCTTTATGTGTAAGGGTTGCATTGTGTGTTTCTCTGTGTGTAAGGGAAGCATGTTGTGTTTCTGTGTGTATAGGGATGCATTGTGTGTGTGTGCGCGCGTGGTGTGAAAGAGCTCCCTGTCCCCCTGTCCTATAGTGCTCTCCCTTCCATTCCTTAGAGATCTCCCCTGCCCCTTAGTGGTCTCTCCTCTCCCCCCACCCTCCCCTAGTGGTCTATCCTCACACCCCTTCCATAGTGGTCTCTCCACCGCCCCCTCCCTCCTTTAGTGGTCTCTCCCTCCCCTACGTTCTCATCTCCCACCCCTCGTGTTCTCCTCTTCTTCTCCCCCTGTGTTTTCCTCTTCTTCTCCCCCCTGTTATCTTTTCTTCTCCCCCCTTCCCTCCCTGTAATCGCTTCTTCTCCCCCATAATCTTCTCTTCTTTTCCCCCCCTAATCATCTCCCCCCTCCTTCTCTCCCATCAAATCATCTCCCCCCCATCAAATCATCTCCCTCCCATCAAATCATCTCCCTCCCCTCCCTCCCATCCAGTCCATCTCCCCTCCCCCCCTCCCATCAAATCATCTCCCCCTCCTCCCATCGTCATCTCCTCCCTCCATCAGAGTATCCTCCCCCCTCCCTCCCATCAAATTATCTCCCCCCTCAATCATCCTCCCCCTCAATCATTTCCCCCCATCCCATCCGTAGTCTCCCCTCCATCCCATCAAATAGTCCCCCCCTGCAATCAAATTATCTCACTCCCTGCAGTCAAATGTCTCCTCCTCCTCCCTCCCTCCGTGTTCACCCCCTCAATCAAATTATCTCCCCCCCTCCCTCCCTGCAATCAAATTATATCCCCCCCCTCAATCGATAGTCTCTCCCCCTCCCTCCCTCCCTCCAATCAAATGGTCTCACCCCCACTCCACTCCTGCAATCAATTATCTCCCCCTCCTCCCTGCAATCAAATGGTCTCACCCCCCCTCCTCCCTGCAATCAAGGTATCTCCCCCCCTCCCTCCACTGCAATCAAATGGATGCACCCCCCTCCTCCCCTCCCTCCCTCCCTCCAATCAAATGATCTCTCCCCCCTCCCTCCCTCCCTCCCTCCCTCCACTCAATCAAATGGATTCTCCTGCCCCCCTCCCTCCCCTGCAATCAAATTATCTCCCCCTCCCTCCTGCAATCAAATGGTCTCACTTCCTCTCCCTCAATCAAATGGTCTCACCCCCTCCTGCAATCAAATTATCCCCCCCTCCCACTGCAATCTAAATGGTCTCACCCCCCCTCCCTCCCCTTACTACCATTAAATTATCTCCCCCCTCCCTCCCTGCAATCAAGTAATTCTGCCCCTCCTCCCTGCAATCAAATTATCTCCCCCCCCTCCTCCCTGCAATCAAATGGTCTCACCCCTCCCTCCCTCCTCCAATCAAATGATCTCCCCTCCCTCCTCCCTCAATCAAATGGTCTCACCCCCCCTCCTCCAATCGATAGTCACCCCCTCCCTCCCCTGCAATCAAATGATCTCTCCCCCCCTCCCTGCAATCAAATGGTCTCACCCCCTCCCTCCCTCCATCCCATCAAATGATCTCCCCCCAGCTTCTCCTCACCTCCCCTGCCCTGTAGCGTGGCCGAACTCCTTTCCGGTCCCGCGACCCGGCGGGACTGACAGGAAGTGCGATGGGGGCGCAGGGCGCCCCCTCCTATATGGCGCCCTAGGCGGCTGCCTAGTTCGCCTTATAGGAAGCACCGGCCCTGACAACAATATTAGAATTAGTTCCACAATTGGATTAGAGTAATTTTTATTATTCATTTGTCCCGTTTTTGTAATATAATTTAAGTTAATATAGAACTGTAAAATCTATTGTATCAGATATGGAATGTGAATTTGAATGATACATGAGACAATTGTATCAATTGTATCAGTTCGTAGCATTATTTGTATCAAGGAGTAATGTAAACTAGAAGAATGTTATAAGGAACGAAACTGACACTTTTTTCTGTTTTGTCTGTTTGTATTTCATATATCGGTACCTTACGGGTTAAATTATATGAGAGTGGACTTTCCTGCTACTATAATATGGATGCCGGAGGATTTCATTTATCAAGCAACCAGCAATCACACGAAAATTATAGGAAATGAATCATAAAAGTAAAGACCCTGATAATGAATGTATGCACACGGTCACAGTTAACGGGATTCCAAATAGGAACACCCATTAATTCCCAAGAACGTGATATAAGATTGAGGCATGAGCCGCATACCTCCTACTTGTGGGTGGTAAAAGACGTAACGGCCAACACACACCGGCATCCATTCTCCCCATTAGAGGGAGGTATATATGCCACACACGGAGAACCAGGGATTACTTGAACTTTCCGGTTGAAGAAGCCACACTGTAGTGGCGAAACGCGTCCCGGTGACAAGAGGACATTGTGTCTTATCTTATTATTTATATAAAATAATTTTATTTTTATTTAATTGTTTAATAAATTTTATTTTGAATTTGGACAACCTGGTTCCCGGTCTTATGCTGTTATGGGAGTGTAGTCCCTTACTACACCATGCCTGCACATAGAGTCTGAGATGACTCCCGGTTTGTAAGTACCCATTTGGAACATTTTTATCTTACAGCTACATTACAGACTGTACTACGCTATCTTGTGCCTATCCAGTTCCCTCTAGGATAAGAACATACATCCAAGGCAGGGGTGGGTCGCCTAAACGGACCTAGAAGCAATTAACACTAGAGCTGGGTATACAGCTCTCCGCTTGTGAGTGTACAGATATTCCTTAAACACCCTATTTATATGCTTGTACTGTCTACACTATATTACATTATTCTTACAGGTGTAGACAATATTGTGGAGATCTTCCCTATTCTACATTTAAAGACACTGGAATTGCTGTGGACTTTTCCTCCCGAGAATTGTTTTTTCCTTTTACCATAAAGGTGATTATTCTATTGTATAAGCACTACATCATCTTTTTTGTATTGCAGTGTTCTAAGTGTTCGTCTGGGTGGCCGCAATTCCTATGGACAACCACGAGGTGGCGGTCATCTTGTTTGCATAAATGCAGGCAGCGGTGTTTGGGCATGAATCTCATGGAGCTAAAAAAAAAAAAAAAAAAATCGGACACAGAAACTCCCGAACACCGCTGGACTTCTATCATCGCCTGCGTTTGGTTCTATTCAACTTAGAAGGACACTGTTCGGTGACATCATTTGTCTGGATGAGGGGAACAAGCTCCAGGGTAAGACTATTGACTCTGTACGGTAGTTTGTTCATTTTCAAACTACCGAACCAGACTGCAAGCCCTGATTCTTTGGAACTGTTTTGGGCATGGGACCATGCCTGTGGTCGGTCAAATATATGACTTCCATAAAATTTCTGAACTGATCTGAGTGATTTTTGGATATGTTGGTCACCCAGATCAGGGCTATCGGTGGTGCGACATTTGTGGGGATACCATGTGTTTTAGGGTTTTGTATAATATGTGTTTTTTTTCCTGCCTGGAGATAATTGGGTTAATACATTATTTGACTCAATTATCTCCCAGGCTGAGGGGAGGGATTTTATGCTATGTGTGGCTTAAATTGTAAATGTGTTATTGGTTTGTATGTTTGTGTCCCTGTGGGCATACACCTTGCATAAAAGGACAGTGTGGCTCCCATTAAAGAGAGATTAGTTTTACTCTTCATAATGTCTTGGCTCATGTTTGGGTGGATTGGAGAACTACATTCACGCTGGGATTGCTATATCACAATACTCCCTGGGTATAATCACTAGCTCTTATAAGAGCTGTTCTTGTTTTGCTTTCTGGACTAGGAGGAGTTCACCCACTGGAAACTGGATCCTGGTCTTGGGTCCAGGGTGGGTGAAGAACAGCAAGACTCCAACCAAGCTCCGGCGATTATGGTATTTCAGTACAGTGCTTATGGTGCTCGCAAGTACTAGGAAGCTGCGATTGACGGAGGTAGCCAGTCCATCACAGGTACATTGACATTACGTAACAGGCAGAATTAAGATAAATCAAAAACGGATCAGGAGATATATTGTAGGCAAAAGCAAATAAGTGCTAGTAGTTTGTTTTTGACGAAACACAAAGTGACTCTTAAACCGAGTAGTAAACCCTCAAGAGGTATTTGCCAGGAAAAGTGCTGCCCTTAGCTAAAGCAAGTGGGGCACATTGACGAAATAGATTAAATATCAGTGCTGGAATATCTAAACAAGATGCTCTAAAAATATTGCATCCAATTGTGCTCAAATAACGGATTAAAATAAGATTTATCCAGATGGTTGATTGTTGCTATAAGACATTTTAAAGACTGCTTTCTACCCCCCACATCTTTTATGGACTGTGTTTTAACTGTATTTGATTTACATCTTATTTTAATCCATTATTTGATCACAATTAGATGCAATATTTTTAGAGCATCTTGTTTAGATATTCCAGCACTGATATTTAATCTACTATTTCGTCGATGTGCCCCACTTGCTTTAGCTGAGGGCAGCACTTTTCCTGGGAAATACCTCTTGAGGGTTTATTACTCGGTTTAAGAGTCACTGTGTTTTATCAAATACAAAAAAACTACTAGCACACATTTGCTTTGCCTACAATATATCTCCTGGTACTTTTGGGATTTATCTTAATTCTGCATGTTACTTGTTTTATTTATAGCTAATATGGGAGCTTAGTTATACCAGTTGAGATATTTTTGTGGATATACACACCTCCTATTTCTATACTTTCCACTCTATAGTGGAGGTTTTTTTTGGTCCACCCATTCTATGCATTGACATTATGTGTTGCCTCCAGAACATGCTTGGGGCCGGGATAGCTTTGGGTGAAAATGGGCCAACTTCCCTAGCATTAAAGGGTGCCCATAGCACTCTCATTGAAGTGTTGGAGAAACTGCAATAATTACATTGCAGGACTAAGACTGCCTCTAGTGGCAGTCAGAGTCACTCAAGGTACTACCTGGATCCTAACCAACTTTTGGTCACCTGATGCTGGACATCCTAATGCTCTGCATGAGGACATGCAGAGAGTCTGTAAATTCCCCCACACAGAGTTGTACCAACATTACCATTATGGTCAAATCATTGGTAAAGAATTACACATTTATTTTTTAAGTGAATATGCCTATACATTGTTTGGCACATGTATTATTCATTTGCCCAAGATGCAGATCAAATGAGAGGGTTGCATCTCCTCAAAGCACTTAAGGGTCAGATATCAAGCTATTTAAACTTGCAACATTAGTAATGAAATATTGCTATCAGACAAAAAGCAATGTGGCAAAACTCTGGGCTCATCCTAATTTAGTCTAGGTTTATGCTGCCATTAGTATTGGTAATGTGGTTTTAGACTTCCACTAAATTGTTCATAATAAGATATAAAGGGAAACTCACATGGATGTTCCATCAATCCAGTCTAAAACTATAAAGCTCCCATTCAGCAAGAACCCTGCTCCCGCCAACTGCTGGGAAACACACTGTAGAGCTCCTACATGCACAGCTCTTACTCTCCTCCCACTCGCTCACATATCTTCCAATTCTACAGCTCCCTTGAACCATCTACAAAGCTCCCACTCTGAATTAAAACGTCACTATGTATTTAACCCCTTAAGGACACATGACATGTGATGATTCCCTTTTATTCCAGAAGTTTGGTCCTTAAGGGGTTAAAGGAAAATAAATTCAGTTTAAACAAAAATATTTTTTATTTAGTACCTAGCAGAATATTACAAAAATTCAACATCTGAAATGTAAACGGGAGTTCTGCAAATGTTTTTCTTTAAAATACCTGTTAAATAGATCAGTGGTTGCGATTTAATCAGTGTTAGTTTTTTTGGTGTGAGCGTCACTTGTGCTAAAATTCCACCTCCACCAGTGTGGGTGCATATTTTTCCTCTTTTTCCAGTATTACTCTAAATCAGAAGTACCCATCAAACTCCCAGCTGTTGCTGAATTACAGCTCCCACGATGCTTTCCCGACCTTGAGTGGGTCCACCTTATCAAGTCAAGAGTGTTGGGTTCTCCATTCCAAGCCACCATGTTAACTACACTGCATAAAGTCTTTCACTAGAGAGTTGAAGGATTTCCACACGTTCGTGTCCATGAAGCAGACTGTGCCTCCACCTCTCTCCTCTTCTCCATGGTTGCGATTCATATCTCCAATGCAAGTCCAGCCAGGAGACATGGAGCCTGACACACACCACTTGGAGTGGTCAACATGGGTTGAAAAGGAGAGGGTTTCAGAGAAGCTGATTGAAAGGATGTCATACGTGTGATAGGTCTGAGAGCAGTTAGACTTTAGGACTCCTTGGGAGTTCATCCAGAACTCTACATACAAGTCTGACTTCAGCACCGTTGATATCCATCCAGAATACAGATCTGAGAAGACAACACTGTCCATTAGACCCAAACTACTCAACGCAAACCAAGAGCATCATGACCTGTGCAATCAAGCTTGAGTGATTTATTAAACATTTTCTGAAAAGGTCTGATTTTTTTTTTTTTTAATGGTGTCAAGGTTAGCCATCACTGGTCTAGATTGTGATGTCTATATGGATCAAGCTGTCCTAACTTCAGAACAAAGCTCTAGCTCGACGCAGTAGCTAATGATAGTTACTTATCAGCAGGTATTATAAATCACTGCTACGAAGGCTTCCCATTGCAAGTTTTGCAACATCGTTATCAATACAGTTACTTAGATCTACATTCAGAGAATATTTAGCTTTCTAGTAATATACAAGCAGCCATCAGCTATCCAATTTTAAAGGTTGTGTGTTTTTCACAATTGGGATCTAACAAACATTTTATTTATCATATCCCCTCTATTACTATATCTTGTTTTTGTAGCCTGTTCAATATTTACTCCTTTTTAG
>OW240914.1:33389488-33412518 GCA_933207985.1 Pelobates cultripes
TATTGTTTTATTAGGGTCCCCACCCACCGCGCAGGGGTGGGGGCCAGGGGGGGGACAGAAGTTCCCCCCCATATCTTTATTTAGGGCCCCCACCCACCGCTCAGGGGTGGGGGCCAGGTTCCCCCCCATCTTTATTTAGGGCCCCCACGGGCATGGGGGGGTTTATTAGTTTTTGTTTGTTTTTTTACAGTGAGCAGCTATACGCTGCTCACTGCTTACTACACATGCCCCTACTCGCGGTATAGCGAGTAGGGGCATTTAAGTTACTAATACTAAGTAATCTTTACTTAGTATTAGTAAATTTGGCTGAAAGACCAATTTAGGTCTTTCAGCCTTTTAGTAGATAACTCCCTGATACCGTGGGAATTAGGGAGTTATCTACTAAGCGGCTGCAAGATGCAGCCACAGCAATGAATAGGATCAGAGTTTCATTCATTAGAATGAAATTCTGATTCGAATAAAGTGCCGAATTGCGTTCTAAAAGAAACGAACAGACTGTTGTCATTCAGTTAGAACGCAATTCGGCAGTTTAGTGTAAAGTGACAGGAAGCATTGTGGGAACACTGAGGAAAGCTAGGGATCATGGGAAAATTGCTCTGACCAGCGGAAATGAAGCACACTTTGCTCCTCCGCTGGTCAGAGCTGGTCAAGCGGAGGAATCCTCCATAAGGCAAAGAGTCCCTACTTTGTCTTATGATTTTAAAGAAAACTAAAGAAGACAGGAAGAAAAGAAGAACAGATCCTGAGAGAGGGGGAGAAGAGGAAGAGATTGAGGAAAGGTAAGTTCGGCATGACAGTGCCGCTTTAATAGCCCTTCAAATATTTTCCCAGTTACAGAAGTTAAGCTCACAGGTCTATAATTCCAGGCAAGGATTTTGAACCCTTTAATATAGGAACAACATCTGCCTTCCTCCAATCCTCCGGTACAATACCTGAAACAAAAGAATCTTTAAAGATTAAATACAGAGGAGTACCAGGAGTGATTGGCATCCTCCCACTGGAAGTACTCAAACAGTTTGCAAATGGTTTCACAGCTTACTTGGGGTTTGTGGGGCACAGCCTCATATTGGGCCAGAGGCTCCACTGAGCCAAGGCCTCCTGTGTGCCATGTAGCCCTTTCTGCCAATTAGTTAAACCTGGCACAGCAAGCTAGCTCAGTGCAGAGAACATCCAGCTACACAGGAGGAGTGTGTCACCTTACCTGTAATTTGTCAGGAGTGGGGCTTATTGGGTGACTCTTGTCCTTCTCACTAGGTCTGGTATGCTTTTCTTTTCGGGTTTACAATATTTTTTTGTTATCTCATACAGCCATTGTGTAGACTGCCTATAGGCTACTGTAGAACTTGTAGGTGTTACATTGTACTTTTCATTTGACATTGTATGTCTTTCTCATTAACTGTATCAATGAATGATAGATATTACGGTGACCCATTTAATAAAAATCTTTTCATATACATTTGTGGTTGTGCCCCTTGTTTAAGCAATAGATGTAACTTTTTTGGCCTTTAGGAATATGGCCTTATGAGAGTGAGCACCCATAACTAGACTGTCCATTGTTGCTTGGCTATTTTCTGTTTAACATGTTTGAGTGTACCTGTTTTAAATTTGTGCCAAATTATTCATAGACAGCTTAACCACTTACTTTGGTTGGGTGCCAAGTCACTAGTGGCACCATAACCACTACAGAATGCTTATTTTAAAGATTAAAGCATCAAAGCTGTGAGCACCGGACACCTTTACCGTGTCATTCGCGATGGGAAGAGAGCAGTGACGTAAAGACTACGACTAGTTCAGTCGATTAGATAGCCAGTCCTTTTGGGGAGCATTATGCTCCAAGTAAAGGGACACATCATATGAATTAAATAGAACGAACAGGTATTCAAATACAATTAAAACAAGACACCCTACACAAAAACAACTTACCAGTCCACAGCATTGCCATGGTCTCCATAGCACGAGATGGCCTCTGAGCTGGAGAAGTGATACCAGAGGCTTGCAAACAGCCACAGTAGCATTTTCGGTTTGTCTGATCCTGGGGAACAAATTACACAATGACCTTAGAACAAGAAACATGGCAATTAGTGCAAGGCACAGATTAGGAATGCATGTGAACCTAAGTGTTAGAGGTGCACTGATCTGGCATGGTGGTTATAAATTATGTACATTAAAAAGGGGAACTTTGGTCAATATGAGAAAGGGAATGATCACTCTCCAGGATATGACTTATCCTCTTAAAACTAAAACAAAAAGTTTAAATCTGCACATTTTTCTAATTTCTGATCTAGTTTTATTTATATTTATATATAAAAATCATAAGAAAGAGTAGGGACTACTTTGTCTTCTGCATTTTTCCTACACTTGCCAATCGTGACAAAGGGTAGAGCTTAAGGAAAGCTTCACCCTTTGTTAGCGTGACAAATGCAGTAGAGCTTAGCTTCTTTAAAAAGGGACACTATGGGCACCATAACATCATCTAAATGAAGTTGTAATGGTGCCAGGAAGCACCTGGGTGAACTCTAACCCTTTATGGGTTAAACCGTTCTCAAACAGTTTAACCCCGTAGGTTGCCTCCTGCATCAATCTCAAGGTTCCCAAGGCGGCATATGGCTTCTGAATCTGAGTGTCAGGAAGTGCGGAGTATCACCGCTGATTGGCTAGAGCAGTGGTTACCAGACTTTAGGTTCAAGGCGCCTTTAATATTTCAATATTTTTCCAATGCGCCCCAAGTCAAAAAAAGGTTTTGTTTATATTTACAGCCCTGCAGCATAATGGGCCCCTGTTCAGACATTGTTCCCTGTCTGGGGTGGATCCAGAACCTAATCTCAGGAGGAGCACTGGTAGATTAAACAATCCAGGCACAATAACCACTACAGCACGCTGTAGTGGTTAAGGTGCCAGGAGTGCAGTGTTGACCTCCTAGGGTAAGTAGTCAAACTGTTTAAGAACAGTTTGGCAACTTACCTGGGGTCTGACAGGATAGGGGCAGTGTGTTTGTGAAGGATGTAGTGTGTCGGTGTGTGAGGGCTGCAGTGTGCATAAGGGATACAGTGTGTGTATTAACTGGTACTGCGGGGGGGCAGTGTATATAGAGGAGAATTATTGTGGGTGTGTGAGGTTGGAAGCTAGATTAGTAAATAGGATGTTTTTATAAGTTTGATATCCCCCTCCCTGCTTACCTTTGCCTGGGAGGGGGGACAGTGGTGGTCCAACTGGTGAGCATTAACTCTAGCAGTCTTAGGAGCTGCTAGAGTTCACTCTTGCAAGATACAGAGCATTGCCGTGGTAACCACAGCAGTGCTCAGAGCTTGTGAGAGGAGAACCCAGCGGAGCTGCAGGTTAGAGCTCCCCAGCTGCTAGCGGGCCAGTGAGTGAGTTCTCTGATCTCCCCTCCAGTCCTGCAGGGGAGAGTGAGGCATGGTTCCTGATCGTGCTGTGATCATATTTTGCGTTGCCCCCATGTGCCTGTTGCAGCGCCCCAGCACACAGTTTGGGAACTGCTGGGCTAGAGTATTCAGCAGCTCTGATTTAAACTAAATAAAAAAAAAATAAAAAAAAATTAAGTCCTCTATGACATGTATAATCTATTATGTATGAGGAAATCTAAAGCGCGCATCATTTTAGATCTCCTATGAAAAAAAGCGCCAAAGAGGGAGTTTGGGCACACCCTGTCAAAGATCCCTTGAGCTCTGCCCCTACAATTCACCGTGTTTAATTTGCAAAATCATCAAAATCCAGATATAAAAAAAAAACAAAAAAAAACACAATTTTATTAGTGTGAATATCCCTGGAACATACTAGGTTAATGGTATGGAACTGCGAATGGCAAACCAATCTACGGACAACATTGCTCCAAACTGGATAAAGCGGATCCAAAAGGTTCAGTCAGCCCGAGGAACTCATTTAATGGTAATTCTGAACATAAACAGTGACGTCCTCCAGCATTACCCCTACCCACACACAACCTACACCTGTTTACAGTATTGGGGCTCATTGGAGGTAAATTATTGTCACGTGTCCCCACTAAGAAAGACGACATTGTTTCTAGTTCAGTTATATGGGCCTAAAACATAAAACTGACATTAAATTCCCAGTAATCCTCACTTTAGTGGATGATTCTGTATGAATACAACACGTTTACAGCCACAGGAGTAATTCATTTGCTCTTTGCAGTTTGTTAAATCTGTTGGGTTGTCCTTTTTACTTTTCTAATTTTAAGGAATTCAGAGCCTTTAATCAGCCAGCAACATCGGAAAATCACAACGTGTTCAAAAACGACAAACCCTGTGTGCACTAGAGCACTCAGCCACCACTGCTCTGTATTTACATTCTGATAGAACCATTTCTGCGCTCTGTACACGTCACATTTGTAGCATTCCCTGCAATCATCGCATTCTATTATACGAAGACTCAGAATGAAGTAAAACAGACATAGAAGGCCGGATAAAAGGCTACTCACGTTGGTTCTTTGTCAGTCCAGAAGGAGTAATAATCAGCATTCTCACCCTTCTATAAAATACCCTTCAGTGCAGCTCATGTGATTTACTGGGATCAGAGAAGTCTGGTTGTTCACTTCCTCATTTTCTAGGAACTTCCTTAAAAATACATTTTAAAAAGATGGTTATATTGTATAGCTACATGATATATTATTGTTAAATCTGTGTCTGACTGTTACTATGCAACATAAGTGACCAATTGGAGAGGCCTTTCTCTACTAGACCGGTCAGGAGACATATTGCTGCATATTATCCAAGAGTTTCCATTGCAATCGATAGTTTTGAACATAGAGATACAAAAGCTCCTATCCTTTATGTAGTGTTATCTGTATGGAAATCTAGCGTAACCTAAAGCTTTCTAAAAATGAAAAGGCAGATCTTCTCCAGCAGCAACTGGCATGTTCTCTGAAGGTTTGTATCCCAACTGGTTCTTGCATCAATCAGAGTGTCCTGGAGGCAAGGGTAGATGTCGCCTGGCAACATCTGATGTCTTCAGACTGGCATCTGAAACAGCCAAATCTGGTTACACCCCCCGACTTTCAGTCAGCCAGTCCATGTTTGGTTAGCTCAGTTGAGCTAAAATCAAGAGGCAGAAATTGCCCAGAGCACCTGCCTTGCAAAGAGTCAAAGACTCCTCGTTGAGAAGTCTGATTGGACAGACAGTGTGGGCAGGGTTAGAAGAGGAGGGCTTGCAAAGCCTGCAAACGAGATCTGCAGCTTTTGAAGGTTGTTTTTACAGATATCACAATTGAAAAAAAAAATCTGCATAATTAAATGTATGCAAGTCTTCATTTGGGGCATATGTACTAAATCGTGATTTATGGATTTTGTATTTGGGCAGTGGTATGTTTCTTTAAAGTCTTTGGTAGAGTAGCAAGGGGTGGTCCATTAACCCAGTGGTATTTATTGGCCCTGTGCAATAAATATTTATATGGGTGACTGAAGCAGGACAGTGTGACACATTGCACAGGGCCAATAAATGCCATTGGGGACAGAGATATAGATTATATACATCATTGAAGTGGTCTGGGTGCAGTGCCTGCTTAGTCCTGCAACGTAAATTATTGCAATTTTTGATAATTGTCTGTAGTGGCCATCTACCAGACCGATACGAGAGTATCATGGAGTTTGAATCTGAAATGACGTTAAAAGTCCTCACTCACATCCAGCGTCAGAGAGAACCCCATAGGAAACCATTGAGTAAATTTCCTTTGGGGAAGACCTAATCCATGTGCAGCACCTGCCGTGCATGTGCATTAGATAGTCCCATTTTATGACATCAGAGGATGCGGAATGCTAGACAGGGACCACAGCGCTGCGATTGGGCGAATGTGTAAAGGTCTATTTAACCCTTTACATTGTTGGGGAGGATGTGGCCACAGAACTCTGTTAGGAATACATCTTTGTATTTCTAACACTAAAAAAAAAAATTTAAAGTGTTTAATGTAATAGAAGCCATTAATGGAGTGGGATCGGGAGCACTCAACATATGGGACTTTTTCAGTCAATCGGGATGCAACGACCTTCACATCAGTTTACAAATTTTTGTGTGTTTTTTAACAAACAATTTGCCCATTGAATGCCTCTGCTGCCAATGTGTAAATATTGCAGATTTCTGTACTTTAGATACAAAGAACAGGTGAATTTATTTTCCTAAAGTGCTTCATTCTAAAAGACTGCAGGGAATCCAGGAATACGTGTCACTATATGAATCTTGCGCTTGGTAGATGGTTTGAGAACCCCCCCTCCTGCGCAGGAAACACAACATATTTAGTAAATAACACTGAAAATTGGAAGTCCATCTACCTACCTATCCTCCCGATTACATAAGTATGTCTGGTCTAGGCCCATACGCTTTGCCAAAACCTGCATTTATCCTGTGCCTGTACCTCCACTTCTGACACCCAGCTGCAAGACTTCTCTAGGGCTGAGCCATCCTTGTGGAACTCCCTCCCCTGGTCCATTACACTCTCACTCTCATCACCCCCCCCCCAAAAAAAACCCCACAAACACGGTTGAAAACTCGCTTCAGTGAAAAATATATCAATTAAACCGGTTATGGCTTTCTCTCCCTGCACCCTGATTCTTCTCCTGCAAGTGTCATCCAAAAATAAAATAAAAACAAACTAAGCCCTCATTGAAAGCTATTCTACCAAACTTCTGCTCTATGCTACCCCACTCCCTCTAGCATGTAAGCTCATTGAGCAGGGCCCTTAACCTCACTGTTCTTGTGCGTCCACCTCGTCTGGTTATAAGTTACATGTTTGTTAGTCCACATATTGTACAGCGCTGCAGAATTTGTTGGCGCTTTATAAATAAATCGAATATCGACACCATTAAGGAAGGAAAGCATGCAAGGCTTACAATACTGGGTTACATTTGGAGAAATATCAGACACATCTGACGTAGAAAAGGAGGTCAGGACTGTGAACGCATATTAATCCATGAGGTTGCGATTCCCCTTTAAGGGGTGGAATGTTATGAAGAATGCATGTTACCGGGCTCCCATATCACTGCTGCCCTGCACTATGCATAGTTTATAAGTCTGCCTTGATATAGCAGAGGTCTGGTAACACTATTTTACTAAAGGTTGAAAGGGTTAATCCTGGGTTAGGACAGCACTGTTCACAGATACACAGTAGTCGATTTGTAATACATTTACCTTCTGCGCTTCCGAGCACTTGAACAAAAGAGATCCCCAACTTCCTGGAAAAATTTGAAGCAAATGATGTCATTTAAATAGGGCAGGGCCTGCCTCTCCTTCAGTGCAAACCCAGCAGTATGCAGTATCGTTATTCTAAGAAGGCTTTATTTCCTAAACATTGAACTAGACTCAATAGAAAACACAAACTGCTATTTTGGGGCTAAAACAGTCAAATTCTGTTATTATTATTTGTACCGAATTACACTGCACTAAAGCTTGCAATGTGATTTTCAATTCAGCGCAATCTGGGTTTTTTTTTGTTTTAGTAATAAACCCTTTTGCAAAGTAGAAAAATAACTGCAAAATACCTTCATTGTTCAGCGACCTTTAGCGTTTGGTATAGTGTTCGTAAACGTGACAGGGCTCTCTTATTACCTAATTCATAAACAGACCACAATAACACGACGAGATTACTGGATTTACAAAGAACTCTCAGTATACATTATACATGTTTTTATATGTGCTCTGCAGAGGTAACTAACAGGGTGTGACGGCCCACCCCAGTCAGGGTGACAACTGGTGCAGGACTCCCAGCCAACACCTCCCTAAAAGGACTGTAATCACATATTTGTCCCTTCCAGCTGACCTGGAGCTACCCAGAAACAATATGGAACTGTGCATCTGACAGCGGGATGCAGCCATCCAGTGAAACTTAATTTGGGTAGTACTTGGTCCCAGGGCCATCTAACAGGGTGCCATTTGGAGGATGAATCAGTGAGATGACGAGGCTTCCAATGACACCAAGGACTTGACGGAGCTCCTGCTCTGGAGCCACAGAAAGCCAGTGCGGTTACACAGGCGTATTCACTAAAATGAGCATTTCACATTTAAGGTCAAAATAACCGACCTAGAAACATTCTCTAAGTCAGCAAGGCTTTCAGATAGGCTACTCTGGCCTTAAATTTGTCAGCCACTGCCCTCAAATCAAGGTGTAGTCTAAAGGAGTTGAACAGCCGGTCCTAGCTCCATCTGATTATTTAGGGACCGTGACTACCGTACAGGGTTCCTCTCTATTTCCACTGGCGGTTTGCACTGATATAATTATTTCTTTTATATCAAAATTAAGAAGCAGACATACTGAAATCTCCATATCTTCCCCAGATCTGACAAATTGTGGGGGGAAACCTGATAAAAATCTGAAATCTCAAAGTGTGCCTGTCATGCCAAACATGGCGTGACATCGTACACCACCACTGGTCTCCATGCCATTTCTGAGTGTCCCCAGTGCCTGGCACAGGAGCATGATATTCGTCAAACCCCGAGCTAATAGTTACATGAATCCAGGATAAAGCTCACTCTATGCTCCCATTTGGAGGGGACCCCAGGAAAGCATAAATTTGATGAGTGCTTCTTGAACCAGAGACACTCCACATATTATATGTCTGGAGTCCGTCATATTAGGGACAGTTTGTAAAATTTCTGAATTCAATAGAATTCGGCAGGAAGACCTGTCTGTCTGTATTTCTGGTGGAAGTTGTCTTCCTCTTCTATTAGCTTGTGCCTGTTCCATTAGCTTCCCTCTGTATTACAACTCATTGAGAAGAATAGGAAAGCTGTGATTGGCTGCACACATGCAACTCCAGCACAGAGACTTCTTTTTAAAAAAACATTGTTTTTGGATGGAGTAACCCTTGCTGACACAGTCCTCCCTTTAAAAAAGTTTTTCCTCCAACCTGATCCTCCTTCTGTGATGTCACTCCCTTTTGCTGCGTAGCTAAGGGAGGACTTAAGGCAACACAGAGAGAGGGCCGTGGGGCAGCAGAGAGAGAGGGCCATGGGGCAGGACTTTGGGCAGCACAGGGAGAGGGCCGTGGGGCAGGACTTTGGGCAGCACAGAGAGAGGGCCATGGGGCAGGACTTCGGGCAGGATAGAGAGAGGGCCATGGGCAGGACTTTGGGCAGCACAGAGAGAGGGCCATGGGGCAGGACTTCGGGCAGGATAGAGAGAGGGCCATGGGGCAGGACTTCGGGCAGCACAGAGAGAGGGCCATGGGGCAGGACTTCGGGAAGCACAGAGAGAGGGCCATGGGGCAGGACTTCGGGCAGCACAGAGAGATGGCCATGGGGCAGGACTTCAGGCAGGACAGAGAGCCATGGGGCAGGACTTCGGGCAGGATAGAGGCCATGGGGCAGGACTTGGGCAGCACAGAGAGGGGCCATGGGGCAGGACTTAGGGCAGGATAGAGAGGGCCATGGGATACAGAGAGAGGGCCATGGGGCAGGACTTCGGGAAGCACAGAGAGAGGGCCATGGGGCAGGACTTCGGGCAGCACAGAGAGATGGCCATGTGGCAGGACTTCAGGCAGGATAGAGAGAGGGCCATGGGGCAGGATAGAGAGAGGGCCATGGGGCAGGACAGAGAGAGGGTCATAGGGCAGGACTTTGGACAGCACAGAGAGAGAGACGTGGGGCAGGACTTTGGACAGCACAGAGAGAGAGACGTGAGGCAGGACTTTGGGCAGCACAGAGAGAGGGCCATGGGGCAGGACTTTGGACAGCACAGAGAGAGAGACGTGGGGCAGGACTTTGGGCAGCACAGAGAGAGGGCCATGGGGCAGGACAGAGAGAGGGCCATGGGGCAGGACAGAGAGAGGGTCATGGGGCAGGACTTTGGACAGCACAGAGAGAGGGCCATGGGGCAGGACAGAGAGAGGGCCATGGGGCAGGACTTTGGGCAGCACAGAGAGAAGGCCATGGGGCAGGACTTCAGGCAGGATAGAAAGAGGGCCATGGGGCAGGACTTCGGGCAGGATAGAGAGAGGGCCGTGGGGCAGGACTTTGGGCAGGACAGAGAGAGGGCCGTGGGGAAGGACTTTGGGCAGGACAGAGAGAGGGCCGTGGGGCAGGATTTTGGGCAGCACAGAGAGAGGGCCATGGGGCAGGACTTCGGGCAGGACAGAGAGAAGGCCATGGGGCAGGACTTTGAGCAGCACAGAGAAAGGGCCATGGGGCAGGACTTTGGGCAGCACAGAGAGAGGGCCGTGCTGCCATGTGTCAACAATTCCCAGCCTGCTCTGCGTGCTGATGATGGATGCCCATTATGTATATAATAATTTAAACAAGATTTCCGGGCCGCTAACGAGGCTTCCAGAGTTGGACTTACACCTTCAACAGCAAAACCACATATCTCTGTATATCCTTTTGAAATGCTGCACTTACCGACTCACGCACCATGATCACTTCAAATCACGGATGAGGTTCTGCTACTTGAATGAATCCTTAAAGTTGCCTTGTAAAGTGTATAACTATGTTTTGATATCCACGCTGGTCCCATAATGTGTATTTTGTTAAGATTTTGGTCTTTAAAGCAGCCCCACTGCTGAGCAATGCATCTTCTGGCTGTGCCCCTTTTTTCTATTTTTATTTGGAATTCAGACCAGATTCCTTTTTGGTTGAGCATCCTGCCCTTCCACTATAGGTGCCCCTTTGGAGGTGACTACAGGAAAGTAGAAATTTGACGAGAGTCTCTTGAAGCAGTTTAAGCATGAAAGGAACACAAATGTCCATTTTTGACCCTATAGTATTAAACTATTTAGCCCCCTTTGCCCCCATTAAATATAGTAAAAACTCACCTTATTTGCAGATCTGCGTGGTTCTGCCGGCGCCCCGGAGTGTCAACAGGATTAACGTGCCTATGATGTGACAATAAACAATTCTTCATCAAGTCTCGGCTGGTGTTTGGGTGAAGTGGCAATGATCAATGTGGGTATCTGGTGGAACAGAGTAGGGGACCTAGAGGAGTTACTGAGTATCTGAGCTACAGAAGGTAACTCCAAGCACCAAGACCACTTCAGTATTGTGAAGTCTTGATTCTGTATGTGCAGCGTGAAATTGTGCTCAAATAGACATTTACCCCTCTGCTGCCAGGGATGTCACTCCACCTCCGACATCGTCATAGTAGTGACATTAACCAGCCTAGAACTAGAGTATTTTTTGGTAGGCATTGAGAGGGACTAGAGCTCTGGGCTGGCTTATATCAGTTCTATGCAACAAATGTTCTCTGAAGAAGTCGGAAGCACGTCACTGGACCACCAGAGGTTCAGAAGCCGGGCATGGACCCAGGTAGGAGGGCAAACCATTGCTAAACGCTCTAACCCATTGCCAGGGACCCCGACCAGGATACTCCTGACATCATAACCACTGTAGCAGGCTGTACTGATGCTTGGAGTAACCATTTAAAGACTGGGTCACCAAACTAATGTCATGAATGTAACTGAGTCCAGAAAGGTCGAGAACCACTGATCCATCTTTTCCCAGTCGATAATTTTGCCCCTTCATTCCCTTCCTCTTTTCTTCTGTTATAGAGTCCTCTCTCCTCTCTTATACCTTCATACCGCTCATACCTCCTGCTGCTTCCTCTTATTGTTCTTCACATCTTGGATTTGTAGACACTTGCATTCACTTGTTGTAGCAATCAGACAGCAGCGTGTTCAAAGCATGTTCAACAGAACGCCAATCATCAAAAGAACACCTGCTAATTGTATCGCTCACAGTTAATGTGTGACTGACTGCACAAACTAATTTATGCTTTCTGTTTTATTTATTATACTCTCGTTTCTTATCTAGTTAAACAATAAACCGTTATCAAAGGAACACTTTTGTATCAGGAATATAAACACGTGTTCCCATCACTGCAGTGTTTAACTAACTATTTAGGACCTTGGCCCCTCTTTGATCACATTGGAAAAACTCACAATTTTTCCCATTGCCACTAGAGGTGTAACTAGGCACCAATGTAAACACTGCCTTTTCAATGAAAAGGCAGCATTTACAGTGCTAACACTGCAGGGCCAAGCTACACACACAGAACCACTACATAAAGCTGTAGTGGTTCTGGTGACTATAATTTCCTTTTAAACAAAAACACAATATTAAAATAGTATCTATATATTTTGCTAGTATAGATTAAAAGTAATTTTAGCATGCAGCTTTACTTCATTAGTCCTAATTACTATACCGTTAGCATAGCAGTAATGATTACAAATATGGAGCCACAAGAATCTAAATGATCATTCGTACTACGTTGCCCATAGGAAGTAACTCCTGCGCAGCTGCCGTCTAGGAATTACAGGATGCTCGCTGCTCACTATTTTTTCTGGATACAAACTGGAGGATGATGTTTCTTCAACCCTTGTGTGTAGGTAGTGGTTATTGTGCGGTGCAAACCAATGAAATCAAAATTACGTTTCCCCGTTTTCCCCCCCAATTAAAGCCAAGAGACATAAGTGTGGTATAAAACAGGCCACAGCTTTATTTATAATAACAAGCATAAATAAATCAACCAATAATTTTACTCGAAACTTGTCCTTGCCAACCGAACCATAATAACTCTAGAGTACCCCCTTCCAGGGTACCTGCCCTCCCCCCTCGTCCAAGATAACTGGCCTTTTTCCTTGGCCTTCCAATTCCCCATGCCAACCCCTGGTTGCCTTTTACTGGCACGGGGGGCACGCCCAATTACCAAAAACTCTCCGAGGTTAGGGGAGGGACCAGACCCAGCATTCCTTCTTCCAGTGTACTCGTTTTCCAACTGGTTTGGCAAGGACCATACCCGCCAGCTGTGACAAGAAAGAAAGTTAGAGATATACAATACGCAACAATCAACAATCAAGGGTGGGCGGGAGGGAAGACGTTACCAGCCGTTATTTTAAGATGGCTGAGGTAAGGGACAAAATGACTGCCCTTTTATATGACCCCACCCCACCCTTATCCTAAGTGACACCCCCCCACATGTGACACCTACACCCACCACACCCACACATGCCTCCTATCCGGCTAGCTTTTCAGCCTGCCTCCTCTGGGCCTAAACAATCTGTGCATGAGCTGACATCTCTGCCAACACAATGTATGGGTCAAATCTACACTAAAGTGAAGGTACCTGAAGTTGCCCTATTGATGACATTCATTTTCAATATTTGATAAATGTTTATACTTAAAGGAACATTATAGGAACCCAGACCACGTCAGCTCACTGTGTACTGTCCAAGATCCCTTAGCCCTGCAATTGTAATTCCACCAGGCAGTCAGCAATCAAAGAGGGGCCTAATGCGCATGCACGGTGAAAGGTGGTGCATGCTTAACCAGCACCGAGGGACATCAGCGCTGGAATCAGGTAAGTGACAGAAGGGTTCTTTAACCCCTTCTGCACTATGGAGGGGGAGGGGGAGGGGGAGGAGGAGGGGGAGGGGGCGATGGTGGGGATACTATAGGGAGCTATAACTTTGTTTTCCTGGCACTATAGTTTCCCTTTAATACAGAATTCAAACATCTTCTCTGTGTTATTTTAGAAGTTACTGAGTTCCTCATAATCAAGTTTGGATACTTGGGATAAGTCTGTTTGCAATTTAAATGCAGGTTTGGACCTTACTAAATAACCCAAATATATATATGTATAAGGTAGCTCTCTAGCTACCCGGAAGACCAAAGTATTAGATAGATTGCACAGTTTAAATCCTCAGCTATTTAGAGATTAATGTAGATTAAGATGAAGGTTCACCTTTTATCTGAAAATTAAAGGATTTGGGAATTTTTGAGCAACGTGAAACTAATGATATGTATATGGCAGCATCGACCTAAATACTTAAAAAATAATCAAACATTCAAGATTCCATGCCACCCGATGGCAGTACGATTCTGCGCCTCAAATGTTTGTAGTAAGGCGAAGCAATCATTTGCTTTGATTAAAGAACCAGGATCTAGAACATTGTACTTATTTTATATATATATTTTTAGCAGTTCTTATATAGTGTTCTTATCCAGAGTGCTTTACAATTGATACAATAATAACATTGGTAATTATATAAACAGGGGATAAATAGACACACTAGAACAAATGGAGATGATTACCCAACCCGTGAGCTTACAATCTAGAATGGAATTGTACACTGAGACAAAAGGTTGTGGGGAGAAAATGCAATTGTGAAGCAGTTGAAATGTATCCACGATTGTGCCAAAGTAAGGAGTACTTTATAACAGTCAGTGTACCGTACAGTGAGTATGATAAGCAATGCTTTACAGTCACTGTGTATTAAATGTAGAGAAAATATTGAGTATACGGTAAGTACAGTATAGAGTTGGCAGAAAGACATAAGTAGATAAGAAGTAAGAAGTCATAAGGGCCCAGATCAGAGACTTACAGAGAAGGGAAAATGGTGTTGTGTAGAGAAGTATAAATGAGCATTTAATACAATAGAAAAAAACAAAAAAAAATTCAAAATAGACCTTATGCATTTTCAGGTAGAGGCGTCTAATAATAGGTTGGACTGCTGCTCGAAATCATAGGCCAATCTTATAATGATGCTAATCAATATGGATTGCTAAATAGGGTACCGAACTTGCTTTATTGGGACATTACAGACACCAAAACAAATTTAGCCTAATGAAGCAGTTTTGCAGGCAGGTCCCTGCAGTCTCACTGCCCAATTTTCTGCGATTTAAGAGTTAAATCACTTTGTTTAAACAGCTCTAGTCACATCTCCCTGCGTATGACTTGCACAGCCTACCTAAACACTTCCTGTAAAGATAGATCTAATATTTAAACTTCCTTTATTAAACATTCTTTTTAATTTAGAATTTGATATATCCTGCACTGTTAATAGCCTTCTAAACCAAGCAGGAGCCTCATGTGTGTGGCAATACCAGAGGAGGTGTGGCTAGGGCTGCATATACAGAAACGAAAGTGATTTAACGCCTAAATGGAAGTGAATTGGGTAGTAATACAAATATTGAAAGGTCAGCGCAGTCCACAGACAAAATAATGAACAATTGGTGGTCAGTACCTGAGTGTGAACAAGGAACAGGGGAAAGAGAATTTACAAAGCACACACAGACTCCTCACGCTCCAGCGTGGGGACAACAAACTCCACAAGGGTAATCATAATAAAGGCACGTTAAAAACCAATTGTTAAGGAAGGAAAGTGCTTGCAGATAATCACGTTTCACATACAACTGAGGGAGAGGATGGGAAACTGAAAAGGGTAAAAACAAATAGTGGGTTTTCACACGAAACATATTGCTTTCTCAATAGCGCATCTGGCAGACAATCTGTCATTTTTATGCTGTGCTGGCAAAATCACTAGAAAATGTATTGATTGAAAAATGTATTTTGCTGACAATTGTATTTAATACTTTGAAGATGGCTGCCGGAAATAAATTTGACAGGCTAGATATGAAAAGATGCAGAAGACATGACACACTTTTCACCTGGGTGAGAGCGGAGGGGTGGACGTCTAGTCACCCACATTTTCAGGAGATGTTTTTGTAACAAAAATGAAACTAGTTAAAGGGACACTCCACTGCCCAAATATAATCAAAACAAACAAAAAAAATCACTATTTGTAGATATAGCCCAAAATTAAAACATTTACTTGTAAACACTTTCATTGCGGATAAATCTGAAAACAGTGTGTAAAAGCTGCAGATCTCCTTCTAACCCAGCTCAGACTTTCTGTGGTTGTGTCAGGATGAACTACAACCCAACACGAGGAACTCGAGTTAACAACACTGCAGGTCACAGAACTAATGCGTAATACTGGGCTTTAGAATGGCTGGACTTAAAGGACCACTATAGTGCCAGGAAAACAAACTTGTTTTCCTGGCACTATAGGGTCTTTAGGTCCCTCCACCCTCAGGGTTCCACTCTCGCCGGGCTGAAGGGGTTAAACTCTTACCTTACTCCAGAGCTGGGCTCCCTTGGTGCTAGGGAACTCTTCTCCCTCTTCCGACGTCAGCTCTGAATGCGCATGAGCGGCAAGAGCTGCACGCGCATTTAATCAGTCCATAGGAAAGCATTTCTTAATGCTTTCCTATGGACTTCAGCGTCTTTTCACTGTGATTTTCACAGTGAGAAGCGCGGAAGCACCTCTAGTGGCTGTCAGTGAGACAGCCACTAGAGGCTGGATTAACCCTAATGTAAACATAGCAGTTTCTCTGAAACTGCTATGTTTACAGCTGCAGGGTTAACCCTAGATGGACCTGGCAGCCAGACCACTTCATTGAGCTGAAGTGGTCTGGGTGCCTATAGTGGTCCTTTAGCACAATACAGAGACAGACAAGCTAAAGTCATTGAGTCAGAATGTAACGTTTACGGTTAGACAAATGTAACATCAGGCATACGTCACACAAAAGATGGCATTTACTAGTTTCAGTTCTGCTGGTGTAGAAAACGCTAAGAGTAAAATTCCCACAGAGAAACTTACAAACTGAGATGGGGAATGGTATTTATTAGATAGAATAAGCACCTACAAAAAGTAAAAATAACAGCACAGCAAGCGGTCAAAATGTGCAGGAGGTTTAACTGGCACACAAAAAAGAAACAAACGGGGGGAAGATCACACCAAACTCCTAACGCATTTTGGACCTACATAGTCTCCTATGTCTAAGGGCCTGTGGGTCCAAAACGCGTTTGGTGTGACCTCTCCCCCTGTTTGTTACTACTATTTTTTTGTTTTTTGTTTTATTACTGGATATGGAGTTCCTACGCCTGGCGAACTGTCTTCCACTTTTTATTTCTATTACCTATATGGTATTTTGTTAATGCTCAGAGACTTAGGCTAGAGGCAATTTGGAGCTTTGCTGCCCCAGTTCCATTTTTTTTTAGAATAAACAACTGCCATGTAAAAATTGTATGCATTTATGCCATGTCTGCCTAGGGCTGGCATATCACTATACCTGTCACTGCTATTTATTAGCCAGGTGCCAAAGCAAGTAGGAGTGTTTGACATCTGCCGATTTTGTAAGTAGCGAGTTACTGGCAATCGCTACTAGCTCCCATTATTTGCTATAGGAAAAACTTAGCAGCTGGTTCCAACTCTGTTACTACTTTTACCAGCTAGCGCAAAACCGGTGGCTTCCCCTCCAAATTCACTAATAACACGCGTGTAAAAAAAGGAACAACGGCAGGTTCCCTTTAGTGATCATAGTACTGGTCTGGGATATCCAATATTGTCTTTACTGTCAAGGCTTTGTAGTAGGAAATATATTGAATACAAAGAAATCAAGGTGTATTGGCGCTACCAATTATCACAAATATAAAATTGCTGGTGCACTGAAAAGTGTATCCCACAACACTTAGAGATAAATAATAAGACAATAGAATAAATACTGCACCAGTCAACGAAATGACAATTCGGGATCAATCTAAAAAACACAGATAACATAACATAGTGCGAAATGTATATATATAGTGATAGACCCCTTATGTAGAGTAAAACTCACAGGATTTAGAGCTGTCCCAGGCTCTATATAATATGTAGGAGGGTGCCTGAAAAGTCTAAAACGATATCCTCGAGGAGAGCAGCTCTCTGTGCTCTAAGTCCTGTGAGTTTTACTCTACATAAGGGGTCTATCACTATATATATACATTTTGATTGATCCCGAATTGTCATTTCATTGACTACAGTATTTTTTCTATTGTTTTAGGAAATATATTGAGTTCGAGATGTACAGTTACACAATATTCCCGTTCCTCAAGTAGGGCTAGTAAACCTGGTGGATCTTTTAATTGAAACGCAAGCGTAAATCTTTTTCTTGCTTACGCTGCCTTTCTTTCTCCATTAATAAATTCAGCCAAATATTTGCAATTATGAGAGAGAATTGTCCCTGCGTGAGGGTTTACCTAGACTCGCCTTGAACATCTCTTGTGCAATTCCTAATAATACAGTAAGTGTGTTTTTACAGTCCTGTCCTCCTATTCAGCTCATTAAACTCACTTTCACCAATTAATGTATTTGCCCAAGTATGAATCTGGCCGGGTGGGGAGGGGGCCAAACCAGGGCAAGTGCCCCCCCAAGCAGTATATAGGCAGTAGCATGTATTCCGCACAATATTCCTAAAGTGAGTGTGTTTTAATGTAATATCCCCACCAAGCATTACCAGTCCTGATCGCTCAGTAAAACCGAGCAGAAACCAGGGGAAGACAGCCACGATGCACAGTGCCTGTTACTGCTCCAACACCCCTACCACCACCAGCAGGGGGAGCTATGGTATTGCGGGCAGGTGTCTGACTCAGGTCTGTACCATATTTGCATATAATAAAAATGATACTCGCCAGTCATGAGCAATTAAAAAAAAAATGAAATGACAAAATAAATAAAAATAATATAAACTCAAACAGTTATTGACCTCCAAAGTGGACCCAATAACCTTCATCATCTTATTGGGGATGAGACCTGCAGGCGATAAGGGGATAGTAAAGGTAATCACACAGCTGACTCAGCAATGACATCAACCTACCTAGGGAACAATATGGGGACAGCCACCCCAATGACATAAGATGATCTCCCCGGACAAACAGACCTTAATGATAGACCGCCCCGAAGGAATCAGACATGCACATACCACCCAATCAGCTAGGACAGAGACAACCTTTAATAACTCTACTGGGCACAATAGGACACATTTGACCAACAAGACAGCTTACCCGAGCACATCCTACTACATGAACATACACGCCCTTTAATAACCTTCATATCCCCCACGAAGCACAGACCAATGCTTCAAAAAGTTATTACGACAACCTCCAATAAGCCGACTTCAGCTTACAGCCCATAAGTATAACAATTCATAATCGCAACCTGAGCATCCTCTTGTCTAAACTAGCTTGTTGTACACATTCACTCTAAATTGTTGTATAATAACATGCAACTGTTTAAATGTTGATCATTCAAATTTTGCCGGGACCTGCGAGTCCGTTATATTATATCTGATTGTCGCAGCTACATGTTGATCATTCACATTTTGCCAGGACCTGCGTGTTCGTTATACTGTATTTGATTGTTGCAACTAATAAACAGCTTTGAGAACTAAAAAATAATATAAACTTAGTTTCCTGCTACATGAATAATACCTTGGGGGAGCACTTGCCTGATGCACTGCACACCCCCAGATTAAGCACTGTGTGAATGTATCAATTTATGCATCAGCAGTTTGTGTAAATACATTTTTAATAAGCTGAATAGGAGAACAGGGCTTCTTTTTAAGATTTCTTCTGGAGCTAAAAGTAGTAATTACAAAACTCTCTGAAATCTTTTTTTTTTTGCTTACGTTGAATTTTAGGTGTTCTAATTAATTGAGCTAAAACCTTGCAATTATGAGAAAGAATAATAATGGGCCTTGCATTAGGGTGTGCCTAGACTCGCCCTGACATTTCCTTGTGCAATTTCTAACAATACAGTTAGTGTGCCATTAAGTCCTGTTCTCTTTTTCAGCTAATCAAATTCACTTTTAGAAACTATAAACAGATAAATAAATAAATAAATGGATGTATTCACTCTATTGTGGATCCATAGGGTGCACCAAGGCAAGTGTTCCCCTGCCCAACTGTGTGCAAATACACCAATAGAATGCTCCCTAATATAGCTTGTTTAAGGATTACACACAGTTGTATTTCCTTAAAAGTGCTTCATTAATCACTCCACTGTCCATATCCATAAATATATAAGAATCATTCTTTAGTAGATATACCAAATGAATGGACGCGTGTGATGGAGCATTGTCCTGCATGAAAATCTTGCAGGATGCAGACTTCTTCCTGTACCACTGCTTGAAGAAGGTGTCTTCCAGGAACTGGCAGTAGGACTGGGAGTTGAGCTTGACTCCATCCTCAACCCGAAAAGGCCCCACAAGCTCATCTTTGATGATACCAGCCCAAACCAGTACTCCACCTCCACCTTGCTGGCGTCTGAGTCGGACTGGAGCTCTCTGCCCTTTACCAATCCAGCCACGGGCCCATCCATCTGGCCCATCAAGACTCACTCTCATTTCATCAGTCCATAAAACCTTAGAAAAATCAGTCTTGAGATATTTCTTGGCCCAGTCTTGACGTTTCAGCTTGTGTGTCTTGTTCAGTGGTGGTCGTCTTTCAGCCTTTCTTACCTTGGCTATGTCTCTGAGTATTGCACACCTTGTGCTTTTGGGCACTCCAGTGATGTTGCAGCTCTGAAATATGGCCAAACTGGTGGCAAGTGGCATCGTGGCAGCTGCATGCTTGACTTTTCTCAGTTCATGGGCAGTTATTTTGCGCCTTGGTTTTTCCACACGCTTCTTGCGACCCTGTTGACTATTTTGAATGAAACGCTTGATTGTTCGATGATCACGCTTCAGAAGTTTGCAATTTTAAGAGTGCTGCATCCCTCTGCAAGATATCTCACTATTTTTTACTTTTCTGAGCCTGTCAAGTCCTTCTTTTGACCCATTTTGCCAAAGGAAAGGAAGTTGCCTAATAATTATGCACACCTGATATAGGGTGTTGATGTCATTAGACCACACCCCTTCTCATTACAGAGATGCACATCACCTAATATGCTTAATTGGTAGTAGGCTTTCGAGCCTATACAGCTTGGAGTAAGACAACATGCATAAAGAGGATGATGTGGTCAAAATACTCATTTGCCTAATAATTCTGCACTCCCTGTATTAACAGCTCATAAAAGCTGCAGATCTTGTCTACAGCTTTTGCAAACCCTCCCCTTCTAACCCTGCCCAGATTTTCTGTGGGTGTCCAATCACAGACTTCCCAATGCAGCTCAATGAGAAGTCTTTGCAAGGTAGGTGCTCCACTGAGCTAACCAAACCAGGAAGTAGCAGGCCCTGCCCTATGCTTGAAAGCCAAGGGGGTGTAACCAGGTTAATTTATAAAAGTGTCATTTTCTATTGAAATTTTCACTTTTTTCTAAAAATAAAATAAAAAATGAGGACACACTTAAAGTGTTTTAGGGATCTGGAGTGTTCCTTTAAGCAGCATTCATTCAATTTATTTGCACATAATTTAGTAGGGATTGCTATAAGGGTAACGATGATTTCAACACGAGGCAAACACTTTTTTGTGTTTTCTCTCTCATGCTGCTCTCCCTATCCATTCATCTAATATTAAATTGCATGATTAAAGGATCACTATAGGCAATATAGGGCCATTGGTCCCCCGTTTTAACCCTGTAGTTATAAGGATTTCCATCTTGCAGGAACGGCAATGTTTTCTTTGCAGGGTTAGCCTGCCTCTAATGGCTGTCTCAGAGAGACCATTTGATCGGCACAGCACAGTGTTTGCCTCGTGTGTAAGATTTTCAAATGGAAAGCATTGGATTGGCTGAGATCATCATTATTGATGATCTCAGCTAAAGAGGTAGAGCTTCGTGGAGAAGACCAGCATTGCGAGGAAGAAAAAGTAACTGAAATCACATTTTTAACCCTGGCAGTGCTGGCCCATTCACATAAACTGTGACTAGGACACTATAGCATTAGGAATATATATTTGTTTTCCTAACACTATGGTGTTCCTTTAAGGTGAAGAAATTCTAAATAAAATATCAGGAAAATGGGTGATTTGCAGTTAAGTGAATAATATTATTTAGTAAAGACCTATGCTATATCTGCCAAATTCTGCCCTGTGCCTTTTCTTGTGCACTAAGCATAATTAGCTATTTAATTATTCACTTTCCAGTCCCAGTCTCTGCTCATTTATCTATTGTGGTCCCTCTGAAGCTGTCAGGACAGATTTTATTACAGGGAAAAGAGTACATTAAATAAACGGAATAATCATAGTAATCAGGTTAAAAGGAATGTATATATTAAGACATGCTTATTTAACCTGGGCCTTCCATCTGTAGGAAGCATTGCTTTATTCAATACCCTTAAAATAATTCCTGTGAGACTTATATGAGCTCTACTGAATGGGGCAATATTTCAAGAAGCCAACAGATCCAATTGAAGAAACTGACTCACAAATGACGTGTGTCATAAATCATGTCACTGGTTAGTTATACAGCATGTCTGTGCAAATGAAGATCACTTCTAGTAAATGGACTTTAATTCCCGGTGGATTATTTTGTAAACAATTAATTGTGGTGAACTAAAAACTGTGAAGTGTAAGCTAAAAAAAAGCCAACTTGTGATTGTAGTCAAGTTGGTATTTTTTTTTAAATGACCAGTCGTTTGCCTACATTTTGCACGTTTTTCAGCTAGCTACATTTCAGTGTTTAGTGAATTAACATCATAGAATGTTCTACTAAATATTTATTGAACTGTGAATAATGGGAGTTGCAATGCAAATTGTGTAATAGTTCAGCGGTTTCAAAAAGATACAATATGTAAGAAGTGACTCCTGCCATAGTTGCCATTATGTTTGATCTCTCTAACCTCCTGGGAACCGAGGAAAAAATTGTCTTCCAATATATCATCCATTTTTGATGAAAAGGAAGACATAGTTCCCAGAATCCTAGCCTATCACATGACATATCACTGGAAAGCCTGGGATGTCCTCTTTACAATATAGCAGGGGCTGATAGAGTAGCTCAAACGAATAAAAGGAGATGCATGTGAACGAAAAGTCCAGTACAGAGAATGCAAGTGAATGGATTGGGTCTCAGCCATTTTCATTAGACTTATGGGCATTCTGCTTCCAGGGCCGTCTTTAACGCGGGGCAAACGGGGCAGCTGCCCCGAGCCCAGTTTCTCTTGGGGGGCCCGAGGCACCTGCCCCGTGGGCCCCGCTGACCCCGGCGGGCGGGTGGCCGGTCGGGCAGGAAGGCGGGCGCGCAAGGGAGCACTCACTGCTTCCTCTTCAGCTCCCTCGCGCACCGCACTGATGCGGCGCGCGAGGGAGCTGAAGAGGAAGCAGTGAGTGCTCCCTTGCGCGCCCGCCTTCCTGCCCGACCGGCCACCCGCCCAGGAGCCCAGCAGCACCACTGGACCCCAGGGAATCCCCCCAGCACTCCAAAAGGTAAGGAGGCTGGGGGGATTACATTTAAAAAAAAAAAAATGTGTGTATGTGTGTGTTAGTGTATGTGTTTGTGTTAGTGTGTGTGTGTTTGTGTGTTAGTGTTTGTGTGTTGGTGTAT